>CM069445.1:43935958-43975097 GCA_035610835.1 Ophiura sarsii | reverse complement strand
GAAGAAATACGCGCATAGCGCGCGAAAATTTGAGTCCACATTTATTTGTGCTATGAGGCCAAATAAAAAAATATAGTAGTTTCTCGTCCCCGCGCGCATCCGTTTTGGCTGCCGCATCCCAAAAAGTTTTTTATTTTATTTTTTTAAAGTTTTTTTATTTTATTTTATTTTATTTTTTAAAATTTTAATTTATTTTTTTAATTTCAAGATCACACTGATGTTGTTAATGGAGAACGTGTCAATATTTAAAAAAAACCTGTGTTACAATCAAAAAACAACACAACAGGCGAAATGTACTCATTTTAAGGTTATAAAGCTAGTCTTAGAAAAGTGGCGGCCATTTTGAAGCAAAAACATTTCCACCATGTTGGAAAAAGCGAAACCAGTTTTGGAAAAAGGGGCATCCGCCATCTTGGATCCGCCATTTTGGAAAAAAACACAAAAAAACACAACTGCCCTCATCCTCCATTTTTCAAAAAGTTGGGACGAGAAACTAGGTTTTTTTTTAATTTGGCCTGATAGAGGTACATTTTTGCTTCAAACAAGCTTCTATACCAAACATATTACATCTTTGGGACACATGCGCGCGTAGCGCACGAAAATATTTCCGTCTGTGTACTTTTTACCATCATAGTTCCATGATTCCTCTTGTCAAACTAACGGACTATTGGTGTTTCTGAAATGTTATATTTCGATCACATGCAAACTCAAAACATCGGGGGGGGGGGGGGACATTTGATATTATGTCCACCCCACCTCAAAACATGGGGGGGGGGGGACATGTCCCCCTCGTCCATACAGGATTGACGCCCCTGGTCACAATGACACGGGTTATTCTCCCTTTCAAGTTTATAGCTGACAGACAGAAAAAAGCATCGACGCCTAAAGTTATCTTTTCAATTTAGTTTCTTTTAGTTTATCCGGCTAGGAGGGGGTGTTTAATACGTGGTTAACCCTTTGAACCCTAGCTGTCCCCACCTGTTTTTAACCCTCACTGAAATACAAACAGGGAGGGGGACAGCCGGGGGTTCCACTCGCCCTAGACTTCCAAGAAAAGTGAACCGAAAATGTTCGATGTTACATCTCTTTATTTGACATTTCTGCTTTACACAAGCTTCTACTCCCAAAAAATTTCCATTTGTGTACTTTTAACCATCATAATTCCATGATTCCTCTTGTCAAATGAACCGACAATGCCAATCTCAACCGACATACAGTCAATATTGGACCCCTCTCTGGTTACGCAACTGCCTCTCCCTGTCTCCGTCTCCGCTGTCCCCTAGTCTCCCTTCTCTTTTTCCTTCTCCTTTCCCTTCTCTTTTTCCTCTCCTTTCCCTTCTCTTTTTCCTCTCCTTTCCCCTTTTTTTATTTTTTTAGGACAGACCCAAGGAGGGTGTTTCACACCCAAAACACCCCCCCTGCGTACGCGCCTGACCAGACCTACCTCTAGTCCTTTCATGGCCGGAATCTGTAGAGTCCGGCCATTATAATACTCATGCGGGATAGTCGATGGGATGGGAACCAAGTCAATGACAATGTGAATCAATTTAGACATTTACTAAATGTCTAAATTGAGACTAAATACGGAGATTTGACTTACATTTACGATCTCACCTGGTTCTTTGGACCAATAACTCAGCAATTGTGATGGTGAATTGAATCCACTGGCGTGAAAAAGAGCGAAAAAATGTACTTTAAAACGAAGCCCTAAAATAATTTATGAAAAAATTGCGATTTGACCTTTTCCCAGCATGCAGTGTCACTCGTGTGACGTTGAATATGAGTCAACTCGACGTTCGGTCAAGTCGACCGTTATGTACTCGACGGTTGACCAACTCGACGGTCTAGTCGGAACAACTGGACGTACAAACAAACTCGACGGGTACGTAACGGTCGACTTGACCAAACGTTGAGTTGACTGGGTACCATAATGAACCCATGAATCACCTGGGGCGGGTCATCGACAACTTAGATTTTGGAGTCTAGACCGTATTTGCACCGATACTTTCATCATTCACCGCTGTCACGAATATGAATCACAAGCCTAGTCACTACGGAACAACCACAGTGCAAGTAAGGACAATTTTAGGAACTACAAATGTCAATTGTAACATAAAATGAAGGATTTTAAGGTAAGGCCTCAATCAATAAATTTAGGCCTGCTTCCGAGGGACTTTCCCAATCCTCCAAGTTATAGGCATGTTCATAACATTTTGAAAATAAATTATCTCTTTGAAAATGGAATACATGAAAACAAAGTAGGCCTACTGTACAATAAAAAATAATGGTTCAACCATGTCTGCAGGCTGAATAATAAAAAAGTTATAGCCAAAAGTAGTTTGCCTCTTATCCTCTTATCTGAAAACTGGGCAAGTCATGCACATTTTAAACCATTTTAGGTAAAAAAAGTTTACTTTCATGATGTCTAGTTGCTTGTGCAGGGTTATATAGACATCAGTGAATACATCCTAGCCACATCGTACTACATCGCTGTATTTAAAAGAGGTAAACATGGAATTTTCTACATATTTTGGCCAACTAATTTTCAACAAAATGTCGCCCTCTGTAGTCAATGATATGAACATCCCTATCCAAGTACCTCAATCATGAGATTTCAGTACACCAGACCTGGATATTTTGGTTATCCTTTACTTTATTGGTTTCCTAAACTGACCAACATGACCAAGTCCAATGTTAACAACTTACTATTCAACTAATTTATTTACTCTCAAAATCATGGTTTTCTGTCACTTTTTGTAAGGACAATTTGATTATCCATCGGCAAATTTTGTTAGTACAGACAACAGGATAACCACTTATTTGAACACTGTTTAAGTTGTTATTTAGTCTTGTCTCAATGGGAGCGTGTGTGGTCTAGTGGATAAAACGCCGGTCTCACGATACAAAGGTTGTGAGTTCGAGCCCGCTACGGCCAACATGTTTGTATCCTTGGGCAAGGTACTTAGTGTCAATTGCCTCGTGGTTCAGAAGTCACATATAAATGGAGGTCTCGTGCATCGGTAGATCAAAAACCCGAGCACGTTATAAAAGGTCACAGACTCCTTCGTAAAGAGTAGGGGATCATCCCGGTCTGTGTCTGTATACTCACTTTCCTAGGTTACATACAGGGAACTTGGCGTTACGGAAGGATCCTGCTAAGTATTGATGTAAATGTAAATGTAAATGTACCAACCTAGGCTATGGTTGGGTATTAGGTACAGACGCAATGTTGAAAGGAACCATATTTATTAGTCACCTGAAAAATCCTCTTTTTTTGTGTCCCACTCACCTTTTTGAAGTTTTTGGATACCCAAAGTTGTCCTTACATCTCTATCTATTCATGTAATTTTCAAAAAGATTAGAGCTAGCAAATGAGTTCAGAAAAGTCACATTAGAATCTTGTACCGCTAGCAAGCAAAACACGAACAAATTAACGTCATCGGCCATTTTGTGAGTCATCAAAAAGAACGAGCAGTTTGTGAAAATATTTGTGTCGTGTCACATAAACAACATCGAATCTTCTATTAGTATATATGATATGACTTTTGCCGTGAATACCGTGATCACGGGAAACGCCTAAGCTTTTTAAATATATATCCCTACGCAGTATCACCGAAAGTGAGTCAGGTAAACATGCACGGAGCATTCGTTAAAAAAGTATCACAAAAACTATCGTGCAATTTTGGCATTTTGAAAAAACAGTAAACCCAGTGGTCGATTAAATGTTGTCGTTCTGTGTTTGTAAGGCTACCAAATTAAATTTCACTGCCCACGTAATTGCACATTATCTTCAAAAACTAGGTGAGTGGTGAGTCGGTGCTTCCACACCTCAAAAAATAATTACCTGGAATAGAGTCTCAGATTACCTGGAATTTGATGGGATTACCTGAAATCTTCAAAATTGCTATATCCGTGCAGTTTTTGGCTGTTTAACAAATTTAATGGAGGTCATAAAGAAATGCAAGAATTAAATGTATTGAGAAACTCCGAATTCCGCATCAAAAAAATAATACGTACGGGAGATGAGTGGTTAAATAATGAATGAGTCAATGAATGGTCTAACACAGAGGGCGCTCATTTTGTGTTTTGAAAGTAATACAATGGACCAGGGGGTGATTGATTGTTGGCAAAACTGTTTAATATTATTATTACGTGGAACCAAATATTAATTAAAAAAGAAGAAAAAGGGTGGATATATTATCACAGTTTTGAAATTTCCGGATTACCCGGAATTACCTGGAATTATTTCATTACCCGAACATTACCTGGAAACAACCAAAATTACCAGAATTCCGGGTAATTACCTGCAATGTGGAAACACTGTGGTGAGTACTATAATATTAAAATAAATTGTCTGTGAAAAATAGAATGTGGACAAAGTTGAGGGCTTCCGTCTTTTTGGTATGGTTCTCCGTTACAGTTGCACATTTGCCCAAATCATGATTTCTGTAAGGACTAATTTAGTCTTAATATCACACTACAGACACATACATTTTTTTACTACTGTAGGTAGTACTCTATAATAATACAAATGACAATTTGTTTAGGGTACCGTTAAAGAAATTGAGCTTTATCATGTTTATTTACTTTACTTTAGCCTTTAGGCCTATTATAAGCTTAATATTTGTTATAATAACCTTCTCTTTTCATTCTCAGTGTCATTCTTCAAAATTTCACTCAATTCAAAAGCAAAAATATTATGTGAAACAACCTAGCTTTGAATTAAAAAATAAATAAATTGGCATTTCCACAGTCAACCAACACCAAATCCTGACGTATGTCAACAATTTGAAGCACAACAAAGCCATTGTTTAATTATGCATGGGTATTGCCAGTATTTCTTTGTCACCGTGTCGCAAGATTTTTTTTATTGTGATACGATAACGGCGATGATATAGGCAATCTCAAAACCTTTCGTTTCACCAAATTTCTTTTTCAAAAACCACTATAATCAAACAAAAAATTGTCGATCACAGCGTCATGATCCGAGTACTCTCGATCATTTACTAAGGTTGAGTATGTCCTTGCATGATGTAGTGCGTTCCAATACAGGCGCAACGGGGCGTGGGGTCTACGTAAGTAGGCCTACGTCATATTTCCGGTTTTACTGCGCCCTTACCATCGCGAATGAAGCGGTTACGCACCAGTCGCATGGGATGGTGGGGAATTTTATACGCTGTAAGCGACAAATTGTTGTTTTGATTATAAGAAATACCTTTTTTTATCTGTCCTTATTATTTCACAATTTAGTTAAAGTACTGGCATGCTTTGGTATAAAGATCAATAATCCTGATTCAATGTGCGCAGAAGTCAAATTGGACCGAATCTTAGCCAACCACATGACAAAAAAATGACACCATTGCATGATGATCATCAATTTGATGACGTCACCAGAGAATTTGTGGCGTATGGTATATGTTAAAATAGTTTTAAATATGTATTGTGTTTTGTGTTAGATAATATTTAGTTTAATGTTACACGGACAATAATCTTGATGTTGTCTATTTATAGAACTGGTTTGCTTCGTATCATTTCAACCTCAGACGAATCTAATCAATACAAATGTCTGAAATTAGGGTTTCTGCTGTGCGTTCAGTGACAATGTGATTTTTTAAAACAACATAGCGTTTTAATCTGGTAAAAATCACATGAGTCGCATGTCTGCAGTTATCAATTTTGATATTTGTCCATATTCTTAAGCAGGTGGAAAATGCTGCAGTATGGTCCAAACCCCACTATATGATCAAACTTTTAGTTTTTAAGTTACATTACAAACAATTTACCCACTGAGAAAACAAAGTAAGCATAAGAATTTGTCACTTCTTTTACCTATATTTACTAAAAATCAATATTCAAGACATCCAACTCATTCCGCTTGTTAGCTGTATTGTTTGATTTGTGATTCATGACCAATGCTGAAAAGGGAATTATAACAGAATATTGTGCACAACTGCACATTCCATTTATGTCACGAGGTCAACGTCAGGGCCATGAATGAATAGGATTAGCAATAGTTATTCAATCTTGGGAATGGTTGAAGTGAAGCTTTAAAAAATCATCATTCAATTACAATGCAATATTCAAATGATGATGAGGATTAATTTTTATTTTGTTTGCGCTAAATTAACACCTAGTGTATATTATTCTTTTGTTCTTTGTTGCAGATTACTGTTAGGGTACTTATTCTATAATATATCACAATGTCATCACGGAAGAAGGTATTACTGAAGGTCATCATCCTTGGGGACAGTGGGTAAGTTAAGGCAAACTATATTGTTGGGTTGCCCTCGGCAACCGACCCAAAAATCTAAGCAATTTTTTTTGTTAAGATTTAAATTTTACCCAAATTGTCAAAATATATATTTTCTGCTTGAAAAGAATATTCAAGTTTGGTTTTTTAAACTAATCACACTAGAAACATTAGTCAAATTGACATTGACCTATTTTGTGTTGACATAAACCTAATTAGGGCCAGTGTTGACAACAGAAACTTCTCCTAAACCACAGTGCTATCTATGCCAAGGCCCACAACGAAAAGTATGAGGGTTAGTCAATTATATGTATGTATTTCATGAATAATTAAATTGATCTTGTTTTGGAACGCGTAAGTGATTCTATAGAGTAATACACTGTTGAAAGTGTCTGACGATGGCACAGTCAGCTTCTTATCTTGTAAATTTTATGTTTTAGCCATTTCTAAGCCCATAGAAAATACATTTGGTAACTGAACTTTTTGCAGACTGTCGCCACCCCCCCCCCCCCCCCCCCCCCCCCACCATTTGTTTGGCCGCAGCCAAAGGGGCATACACAAGTAGCCCAATTTCACGGCCTAGCCGATAGGTTAGCAACACTATAAGGGCAGTGTTTCAAGAAAGTAGTAGTCCAATTTAGTGTTATAAACTTATCATACTTAAACTCTAGTCTAACTTCACGACCATGGTCAGGGGAGAAAGACGGGTCAAATTTGAGGGGGAAATCAGTCTCCGCATGCGCCAAGGTTCAAACCTGTGCCGCGTGCGTGCAAGTCTGAGGCTCTACCGACTGAGCTAATACCGGTCAGATTAAAAAAACTTACATTTTTTCACAAGTTGAACGCCTGGCGGAACGTGGTACGAGATTGACTGGGCGATCGCATGGTACAAGTTTGTAGCAGTGTCAGGTTTTGTAGTGTCTAGAAGCGTTAGGGTTAAGGCGATAAGGAGATTAAGTAGCCCAAATTAGGGAGATAAGTAGCCCCTTTAAGGGTGATAGGGAGCCCAATGGTTATTGAAGGTTATAAGTAGGCCAATTTAAAGAGATGAATAGCCCAATTAAGGGTGATAGAAAGCCCAATGTAGGGTTATAAATAGCCCAATTTAAAGAGATTTAGCCCAATTAGGGATGATAGGAAGTTCAATGTAGGGTTATAAATAGCCCAATTTAAAGAGATAAGTTGCCCAATTAGGATGATAGGTAGCCCAATTCAGGTTTATAAATAGTACAATTAAAAATAATAATTATCCACTTACTAAAAATGCAACCTGAGTTGGGTGATTGATAAAGAAAATACATTCATCTTTCTTGTGACTAACTTTACACAACAAAGTATGCAATTATGCACCTAGTATTCAAATACATTGTATTTTGCTTTATTTTCAGTGTCGGCAAAACCTCACTAATGAACCAATATGTGAATAAAAAATTCAGTAATCAGTACAAGGCAACCATCGGAGCAGATTTCCTCACAAAAGAAGTGATGGTAGACGATAGGTTTGTCACAATGCAGGTGAGTGTGTGCGATGAATGGTCACATGATCTAGGGTCACATGATCAGATGGTCACATGATCTGGTGGGCATATGATCAGAGGGTCACATCTTCAGTTATCAGTAGAAGGCCACCATTTGAGCAGATTACCTCACAACAAAAGGTTATTTTGGATGATAGGTTTGTCACACTGCAGTCGAGTAGTTATAGTTTGAATCACAATTTTTGGACCATTTCAAAAGTATGCGAAAGCATGCCCACCAAAATATAACGAGCAAGAATCACACAGCGACACAGTTTGCGTTGAAAATTATACACGCATCATGTTCATGATGTTTTGGTCTGAATATGACTATAGTAAGATGAACTGTCACATGATAAGGTGGTCACATGAGCAGGAGGTCACATGATCATGGGTTGGGGCACATGATGGTTATATATCACTATCAGTAATCAGTACAAGGCCACCATCAGGGCATATTTTAACAAAAGTTCTGGATTTCTGGTGTGTGGCCTGAACTGTGCAGGATCAAGGGGATCATCAGTTCAGGGTATCACACTACGACATATATTTCCTAACATTGCAAGGTCTTCTAAACACTCAAGAACTTATCCTAGCAAAGTTCAGGTCTAACATACTGAAGGTACTTTGTCCAATTTTCTAGGTTTTGTTCGTGACCCACTTATCTCATTGTCCGTAAAACACTACTGTAAAATTAAAATTTCATGGCATTACAATTTAGTGAATTTCCAAAATACCACCTTTTAGCGGCATTTTAATTTCACTAATTTGAATCATCTTGCTATATCATATTGAGCAATGTTCTCTGCTCTGGTTTCATTGTTTCTTTTGTTTAATTGCTCAGTGCTTTGGCAGATTTGCGCGCATTATAAATGTTCAGTATTATTAGTATTATTATCAACCTATAAAATCTTATTAGAGGCATTTTAATTTAGCGAATAGAGGCCCCTAACAAAACTAGCGAAATTAAAATGTTAGCGAAACTTTGTTGATGTACAGTATTCTCAGGGGAATAAACAAATCCCCTCCAACCATACCTTTAATAGAATATAATGAATGATGTGTTCAAAATGTGTGTTTTCACAAATGTGATATTTCCTGATTGTCCTACATTTACATGGGAGTGAAAATGATATGACATGAAAATCAATAAACCAAGAAGATCAAGGTTCCAGGCACAGTCTCGCAAATATTATGCCTCAGTTTCTCATACCATATTGGCATAGTCCATTGAAACCAAAATGATTAATTTATGTAAACAGAAAATTTAATATGGGCGATTAAAAGAAGTCTACCCATTATTACCATTATGATTTAAATGTGGTTGTGCTAATAAATGATATGATTCCGTTCCTTCTTATTCATAGGGACCCCTGCTTTGTCGTTCTTCTTCATGAAAGTCAGACCTATAATGGGCAAGGGATGTACCAATCAACTTCCTCTCCTTCTTTTGTGGTTGTGCTTAAATTAAATATTGATATGTCTACTTCAATCTACTATCATTCAGAGATGCAAGACTTCGCGAAATTTTTGGAATTCGTAAATGAGGCCATACAAAAAAATCAGCATAAAAAGAGGCAAACAAATTTGTTTAGGGGCGTGATGCCTTGTAGCCTATTCTCCGGACGAGCCCCCATGAATGTTCGATGAAGTTCGAAATGCTCAGTATGTCTGACCATGCTTGCGTAAAAAGTTCAGGAAATGGATCAATCCCCCACTTGCATCACTTGGGGGTATGGTTGCTTGTCTTTAACTACTAGACCTATTAGTTCAAATGGAGGAATTTGATGTAAACTATTATTCTATTCTCGGTGTAATATTTTGTATGCTTACCATTTGAATCATTTGGCATATGTAGTCATTGACAAAATCAATTACAGGCCAAGCTCTCTATTGGCTAAATCTTGTTTAGTTTCTTGTCAGAGGGGTCTTCAGCTATCCTATTCACTATGAATTACTATAAATCATTCGAAGATTGAAAATGACTTTGGCGCAACTGCGTAATGCAACATACATCCTAGACTAGATACAAATCTTGCGTAAATAGTGTTGTTACGCTTTATTCCGCCGTGGACTTGATTAAAGTCTAGCATTGTTCTCATGAATGTATGTTGGATTCAACAGTCGCCCCATGTATTAAGTCTATGAATAATGATGCCGTTTCAAAGGTGTCAAATTTCAAGATGATGCGCAATCCAGTGTATCCACGGCTAATGCTAGGAAATATTGACCCGAGTACAATAGGGATAATCAGTTGGGCTATTTGATTCACATGTACCAAAGCATACATTCATATTGTAATCTTTCATAAACGGCTCAAAACAGTTTGGAAACTTTAAAAAAAATGAAAAGCTGATGTACTCCTCTTTCACCTTCATTGTAATTACTTGTTTCAAAGCTCAGCCATATGCTTGAGATTATGGGGAAGTTTCAATCTGAATGTGCAAAAATCATCACTATTTTGTCCTCAAAAGTCAATAGGGCATCACTCTACACTGTAGTAGTAAATGTAACACTTCATTGAACAAACGACAGAGTTATTCTTTTGATTGCAAAATAGAAGCAAGTTTGGCACATTTTGAATAAGACCTCCCCATATTTGATGTACATGTATGCTAACAATCACTTTTTTCTTCTATTTCTTGTCCAGATTTGGGACACAGCCGGTCAAGAGAGATTTCAAAGTTTGGGTGTGGCTTTCTACAGAGGGGCCGACTGTTGTGTACTTGTATTTGATGTGACTTCACCGAATTCCTTCAAGTCGCTGGACAGTTGGAGAGATGAATTCTTGATACAAGCCAGCCCCAGGGACCCCGAAAATTTCCCATTTGTCGTACTAGGCAACAAAATAGATCTCGACAACAGAATGGTAAGGGTAGCAGCCTTTTATTTAAA
Organism: Ophiura sarsii; assembly: GCA_035610835.1. Taxonomy (NCBI): domain Eukaryota; kingdom Metazoa; phylum Echinodermata; class Ophiuroidea; order Amphilepidida; family Ophiuridae; genus Ophiura; species Ophiura sarsii. Next base: position 43,964,435 of record CM069445.1, on the reverse strand, counting down.
GGTAGATGACCGATTTTCAACTTGGTGTTTTCTATTTTACAAGAAAGGTCATCCTTCAAATTGTTGCATATCAAAGTTTGAGTTGCATAACTCCAATGGTTCTATTTTTAGAAGCGCAAGGTCAAAAGACATGTGCCCATTGAGTAGCACACAGACTGGTTGGTGGTTAACCACCTTTGGCAGTAATTCACCACATTTTAGCCTATAATTTCCAAATGAAACATTTCTGGCCCCTAATATTTTGCAGACATAATGAGAAAAATATGGGGATTCTTCTGATACCAAAATATCTTGATGCGAAAAAACAATCATAGCCCCAAAAAAGTGATTGGGTCATATACCTTTAAGTCACTTGATTGGTGTGTGCAAACACTCCAGACAATAACTGGGTGATAGCACCCTCCCTTCCTTTAGCACTTATTAAATCAAATCTCTTCTCCCAAATATATTGTGCTATCTAATTACATGTGTCGAACTGTTTTAATAACTGTTTTAATAATATAATGATTTGTGATGGGCGTTAACTTTATGGTTAGGGTTTTTGACCGGGATCACGATTCTCGAGGAAAAAACGCGAACTAAATCTCCGGGAACCTGCCGGGATTCTACCCGGGGACCCTCCGTTCTTAAGCCCCACGTCCCCTCGGCTATATAGGCTCGGTTGACTACGTCATCGAAAACCGACGGCGCATGCGTTTGGAGAGGGACTTAGGATTAGCATTTTTTAGCACTCAGGGGGGTTAAGGGTTAACTTATTTATTCTAACCCATGTTAACTTCATATTAATTTAGTTAATCTAACCCTGACTCATTCATATCACATGTTCTTTGAAAATAATTTCAATTCATTCATTGAAATCTAACACTGACTCATTCATGTGGTCTTAACATTACAATAATTTTTAGATCATTTATTTTAAAAATATAGCAACAACTAAACTCATATCATCAAGCCTTTTGTTAAGCAGGTCTTGACCAGGAGCCACTTTTTACTATTTTGGCAATAAAATGGCTCCTGATCCTATACTTTACTGTGCAAAGTTTGGAAAACACCAGGAGCCAAAACTTGGCAACCAGGGGGTAAAAAACTCCTGGGTGCCCGCTTAACAAAAAAGACTTGCATATCATGTGTGCTTAAAAACAATTTGTAATCACAAGTGTCAATTTGTCTCTCCTGCCAACAGGTATCAACCAAACGATCACAAAACTGGTGTGAAAGTAAAAACGGCATCCCATACTTTGAAACTAGCGCCAAGGAGAGTATCAACGTAGAACAGGCCTTCCAGACCATTGCAAAGAACGCCCTTGCCCAAGAACCAGAAGCTGAGCTCTACAATGATTTCCCAAGCCAGATCAAGCTAAACGACGATAATAAACCCAAATCAGACGGCTGCGGATGCTGAGGCGGCACAAAACTCAAATCATCTAGTAGTAACTCCAGGTCCAAATCTTTATTTTGTAATTTATTTTTTATTGTTATTACTTTTTTTCTTTTCTTAAAAGAATAGAGGAGATCTCGCTTCTGTTTTTATCAATTGGATACAAGTTCTTGTGGTCATGATTTACTGTTGGGGAAATGTGACGATAATTGACAACCCTAGAAGGAAATGTGTATAAAGGCAATTCTATTCTTAGTATTGCATTTGTCGAGGTTGCGTTTTTAAGTGGCAAGGTTAATATTCCACACAATATACTCTACTCCACACACTAAAAGAATTTTCTTCGCCAGTTTTATTGTGAATTTGATCATTGAGAAAATTTCACCAAAGCTCATTCGCTATACCTTGGCGTCCAAATTGGAATTTTATAGCGATAGCCATTTTACCACCTAGTTGAACACAATTCAACTCTCAGCCATGTCTGAAAAGTTCTTTGCAATTAAGAAGTTATGAAGAAATGTATCTTCAAGGTAGTGAATTTCTGCCTGTGAATTTTTGTTTTGCGACTTCTAAAATTCGCAGGCCCGATACGAGTATTTGCCAGGCGGTACACTGCATAGCAGTCGTCATAAAATGACCAATATCACTTGAATGCTTGTACTATTGAAATTTGTGTTGAAAACCTACAAACGGCCAGATATTTTACGAACCTGCTGTACTCCGTATGGTATGTGTAGATTGTCACTTTCAGTTTAAAAATGAAGCAATCTTCTGAGGTTTTACTGTACATACATTTTACAGATTGTTCTGTCATTCTAATTTTCAGTTTATCCTGGTTTTGGAGGAGCAGGTCTCAAAGTTCTGCTCAAAATAAGATAGGTAAAAAAAACACCAAAAACCATAGGTCAATTTTGTCCATGTGAAGATTAAATGGTCTTCAGAATGTGAGCCTATTATTTGCACTTGCACATGATATGTGTCAGTTCAAACCATCAGTAGACCTGCATACAAATGTTTAAAATATTGGACAAAATAAATAAGTCAAGAGATACGTTCCGAGTTCTATCTGATTCTGAGCAGGACCTGCATTTCGTTACGAGATCTCCTCTACTCTTTTCACCAAACCGTAATTCACTCACTAATTGCGTACAAATTTATTATCCCTTGTAAGACCCAATCTTTTATTTTGTACTGTACTTGACCATGTATATGTAAATTAGGGTTGTGTCACCTTGCTTTATGGCAAGCAAGGAATGTAAGGGGTCAAAGGGCGGGAGGGTGTGGTGGGCGGGAAAGAAGCGTGGTTGGGATCAATTTTTAGATACGTAAACTTGCAGTGTTGACCATATTCCATGAAACTCAAGTTCAACACATATAGTGAGAACTATAATATGTATAATAAAGAATGAAATGATTGACAGATTTTATATCTTGATAGTCTTCTTCGTTACTATAATAATGAAAATGCTGTCAATTTTGTTTTTGTTTTTACAGATTTTGCTTGTAATTTATTAATATAAATGCTGACCCAAGCTGAAAAATCGATTGTATACTAAACTGTACTGTAATACATCATGTCCAGTGTATGATTTACTCTGTCAATTATAGTCAGCGACATAATGCTATGGACATAATTCTAATAAAAGTTCATATGTATTATGTGTGTAAGAGCGTGCTTGCGTAAACCCAGAAGTGCGTACCGGACACTTTAAAAAATGACTGGGCGTCCAGATTGGTCAATCGTGAAATCGTCACATGCATGCAGGCATAGTTGTTCGCGCATTTCATGCATCTCGATTCAGAGCCGCGAAAAACGACAAAACATGCTCTCGTGAAGTAGTTTGAATTTTGTTCATAGCATTATGACAGTGACTATACAGAGGTCTTGATTTGATAAGTCTCTGAACTTGATCGTTAAATTGCTGATTTGTAACAACAGCTCTATGTAGACCTCGTGCACCCTGGGTGCTTTCTAATTGCTCGTTTTGAATTGTTTTGAGGATACAAAAGAAAATGGGTGGTTATCACAGGATCATGGAAAAGTGATTACAAAGTGGAAAATGGCAAACTGTGGAGTACTCTGTTAAGGTTCAAAGAAGATTTTAAAGACACCACCACAATGCATTGCGTTTTTGCAAAATGCCCTAATTCTAGTCTCCCATAGACATATGCGCACAATCATGGCTTCATAGCGCGTTCATCATTGGAGCTATTCTAGTTTACATCAATGAATAAATTAGTTATCCGTGTTCCTTTTTCTTTTTTTCTAAAACTTAAGAGCTCGACAAATGCATCGTGTGAAAAAAGATTTAGTTGGCTGGCATTCACGCAATGCATTGTGGGAAGACCTTAAAATCTTCTTTGGTTAAGGTTGTTGTTATATTACAGGTGGCGTGTGATGTAACTTGCAATCAAGAAGACTGGTTGAAACTGAAAATTGAAATAAGTTGGGGGTGGGTCCAGGGGCAATTTTTCAATAAACAAATTAACCTCATAAAGTATGGTTAGGAGCCAATCAATTTACCATTACTAAGGCTATATTAAAAAAATCTTTTGTCTCAGTTTTTCAAAACCTAATGCGGAATACTTTTTTCTTTTTTTTTAAATATAAAAAATATTGAAATCCTTGTAAAAGTGACCTTTTGTATTTAAAATGATGTGATCAATGAAAATCTGTGACATTTTGGGATTTTTTTTTTTTTTAATAAAAAAAAATAAAAAAATAAGATTTTTGTTTTTCTAATGCGCATCAATAAACTAACGTGCGCGGGAGCTTTGAGACAAATGATTTTTTTAAATTTAGCCTAATACGAGGGAATTCCATGTAAACATTGGCTCCAGTGGTATCATCTGCAAGAGAATCAGGAGCGTTTTCAAACCTAGGAGGAGGTAATTTGCTACTGCTCATTTAAGCATTACAATATATACATAAGCTGAGATATCACGGAAGCTATGATATTGTTTTTGCTTCAACTCTGACTCCCTCCAAAAGGTATCTATCACTTGTCTATCATTATGACAGAGTCCACTATCAATATATACATGTTGCTATAGAAATTTAACTCCCCATTTGACTATACTTCATCCTTTCTGAAGTACAATCATGACATGAGAGGGTATTCCAGTGAGTTCAGCTTATAATCAGGCAATCCCGAATTAAGCAGGATCTGGGAGTTTCTTTACCCCCTGGTTGCTAAGTTTAAGCTCCTGGTACTTTTCAAATTTTGCACAGCAAGTATAGGGTATATCCTTGGTGTAAGACATTCATAAGTTAGTCTAATGTCAAGACCCCATTACAGAATAAAACTGTATAATCCTATAATCCGTCAAAGGATTTTTTACTAGTTTAATTCCATGCTGTCTTACACCAAGGAGAAACCAAGGATGCATACTTCGAGGCTTGTAATCAGGCATGCCATTCTAATGCACGGGCATATCTTGTGCAATCAGAGAGGGAAAAGGTGTTGACGCCCAACTGACGCATCTCGTTGGAATATCCACTGATGTCAAATTGTACATGGGATGAACTATAGTAGAACTACAACCAGTTGTGATTTAACGTTCGAATAAAGTCACCGATATAAATTGTCCAAATGTGTTTGTTGTACCCAGTCTGCATCTTTTTGATGTGATGGGTTCATAGAATTATTTTCAAGAAGGGAGGGTGAGCCGCTATAGTTGTCATATTCAACACCTGTGCCATGATGTGTGCATGTATCATACACAATTGCTTTCGTAACCGAGGCCTCGCATCGTGATATTTGAAGACACAGCTCAACTGCTCTGTATTTGATTTGAGAAATGGTAGTGAATTCTATGGACCGATCACATGGCTGTTAAGAGTTAACTTATAAATAGACCCCTTAAACAGTGAGATATTACTAGTACCCAGGTAGCGAATATCCATTTTCAGTTTGGTGAACGGATGAAACTGTGTCTGTAGGGTTGAGACTTTGCTTCAATGAAGTTTTATGATAAAGCAAGTGCACTAATGTTAATAGTATTTATGATAATTTGTATACTGGTTTATTTCTTTATAAATAGCTAATCTCCGGGTAAGAGGGGTACCGTATTATCCCTATTAAGCGCCCAGGACCTTATAAGCGCCCACCCCTGTTTTTCTCAATGAATACCAACAAACAATCCCTTATAAGCGCCCACCTTTTCAAATGGTCAGCATCCTCAAATGACCACTTGTGCATATATTTCATTTAGTACATGAAATGGTCAGCCTCCTCAAATGACCAATTGTACATTTCCGTTAGTACGTCAAGTGGTCAGCCTTCTCAAATGACCACTTGTATATTGTATTTAGTACATCAAATGGTCAGCATCTTCAAATGAACATCAAATGGTCAGCATCTTTAAATGACCACTTGTACATTTTATTTAGTACGATAAATGAGTTTAAAAAAGGTAACATAATAAGCCCACCCAAAATGACTTTGCTAACCGCCCTGGGCGCTTAATAGGGATAATACGGTACATAAAGTCATCATTAAACTTGTATTGGAAACTGCATAAATATTGTACAAATCAGATATATGTAATTATCCAACATATGTCCTGTTTCAAACAGGGGTAGTGTAGCCGATGATGAGGGCGAATGACCTTTCTGTAAGGTCAAAGGTCATCATCATGTCACATTGTCTAATGTAATTAAAATTTGTCTTGAATGGAATGATTGTATCGCTGCATTTAATTGTTGTATATTGCTTAGAAATAGACTGAGATCAGGTCAAGAAAAGAAATGAGGATGTTTTCAGCATAATTTTGTTATCAGAAATGCCAGTTTCAAGATATTTTTCATTTATGGACATTTTTCGTCAACATTTCTTTATTATATTTTTGTGAATCCGTGTTGGGGTGTGTTGGCCCAAATTTACACTTATTTCGGATTACCATCATTTTCAAGTATAGACTGGTCAGCCTCCTCAAGTATAGACCCCTAGCCTTTTCGAGGATTTTGGATACTGTATGCAGGTTGTTGTTGTTTTGGACAAAATTGCTGTAAACATTTGTGGAAACTCTAAAAATGCCATAAAATCTGTAAACTAATTCTGTGTGAACAATTCTCAATTTTGTTTTCCTTTTAATAGGACTATATTCACGAATGTCCCCACTTGTAAGCACTGAAACTGAAATTATCAGTTTAACCGCATGAGAACTATCTGCCAATTGGTCAGAAAGATGGATGCATCATCTATTGCACCAATCAGAGACATTGTTAAAATAATTGTATTGTATCCTTGATAAAGATGGGAGTGAAATATTTTAGAAGCAGTATTTTAATTGGCTTTTCAAATGAGTATATCTTGAAATTAACCAATCATAAACATTGTTAAATCGGCAGATGGTGCCTAGGGGGTTAGGCCATGTATTACAGGAAGCGGAGACAAATTCCATTCTTTTCTTGGCCTTCCAGCAATATCCAGTTTAATCACCCTTGAATGTCTTTGCACCATCAAGTATAAAGCTTCAGAATGCGGAAACATCTGATCATTTACTGGGCCTCTAATCTGGATATTGCTGCGTTTACTACAGAGATCATTTGATGAAAAAATTGATTACACTGACTGTGATATGTACTATAATAATTGTATAATTTATAAAGAAAACATGAAAAAAATCCTGTTTCATGCTCATTTTATCATCAAATTTGAGATATTTTCTCTATGATTGAAAGACTGTTTGAACGTGAATCCTCATATGAAAGGTTCTAGCCTGATACGTGTCAGCTAGCCTGAAAGCGAGTCAGATCTTTTTTCCTTGTTCTGTGTCAACTACTCATGATCCCATTCAACAATTGATATCATGTACATAATAATGAGTGTCGCTTGCATGACACTGGCCATCTTGTGCACATCACATGCACACCAAATGCAAGTTACATGGACATCACATGTATGTTACCTGCCTACCATACGTGTCATGACCATCACATTACATGCACACCACACATGTCACATGGACACCACACATAGACATCGCATGGACACCACATGCATTGTCACCAGATATAAAACGTGGACGTCACATCTTAGCACCCTGATCAGTATTAAGTAGAATTAATGGCTAAACATTTGTCAAAATACTTGAACGGTAGCGGTTGCTACCATTACGCTTATCACAAGAGTTTGAGAGTTGAGGAGTATGTTTAAGAGGCCCCATTTATACTATTAGGCAAAAAAAAATTGTTATGTTGTCCTCCACAGCTTTCAGAGAGGAGGGGCGGGCGGGCGGATTTTTTTAATTTTTTTTTAAAATTTTCGTTTACCAGCGGAAGCTCAAAGTCCAGCCAACAAGAAGTTGAAATCACTCTGAGAGTCGCACTTATATGTTATAAACACTTAATTTAATATTCAATGTCATTTAAACTGTTAAAAAAAAATGTTTTAAAAAAATCTGAAAAAAATCTGAAAAAAAATAAAAATCAGATTTTTAAAAAAAAAAATGAAGAAAAAAAAATCGGAGTGGCCCTAAATCCGGAGCGGGCGGTCGAGGACAACATCACAATTATTTTTTTTGGGCCTTACCGTAACATTACATTGTGACTTTGGTCTTCCTGCTTTTAAACAGGGTGTTATTTCCCCAAAGTTATTATAGGATACAAATTTCAAATATGAAATTCTCTGTTAGGCGACAAAAAAAATAAACCCAGTTGTATGGGCCTGACCGATCCATTTCTTTAGAAATAGAGAATTGCTCACATGAGGCAACACATCAATACAATAAAGGAAGCATATGACCAGACTGATTAACTTTCGACAATTAAGCACTTAGTGTAATTACAGTAATTGAATTGCAAGTTGGGTGTCAATTATAGTACAGCTATTATATCTGAATGAGTATGACTGTTTGATCAGTTATTAAAAGTAAAAAATATCAGCTTTTTACTTCGTGACCTCAAAATTTCCTTCTGCCAGTTGATAGTGAAAATTAATGGATTCTAATCTTCGAAGTACCCTCTAAATAACTTGCACATGGTCAATATTCTCTGACCAGAGAATGACAAACAGTTTCATAACGTCACTGTTCTGTCAAAACCTGCCCAACGGTTAAGCATTGGAAGTATTGCTTTATACATGTTCAGGGGCAAGAGCACTGACAAGGTTTTGATCAATGTGTTTTTAGCCCTTGAACCATTGTTTAGAGCAGACTTCCCAAATGTTATTCATATATAGTATTTCTTCATACATGCTGAAGGGCCAGATGGAGATACAAGGTTTTGAAAGAGCGGCGACAATAATCCTCTTGACTAGATAATCGTCCAACAATTTACAATTCAAATATTGCTTAGATTTGAACTGTTCAGTTAAGAGTAGAAAGAACAATTGCAATGCATTTTGTTGAACTATAGTTGTTTCAGTTTATCATGGATCCTAACTATGACCTTTCCCCAAGCTAAATCAATCCATATATTAGATTATTACACAGTCACATTGTATCGATTGATGGATGGACTATTATACAGTAGGTTTGGTTTATATGTACTGGGATTTTAATTTTAATTCCAATGAGGCATAAAAAGCTTCTGTACAGGGGTGTCCCAAAAAAAAACCTGTGCACATGTTTACCCAACTTATTGACCATGAAGTTCTAAAAGTTGGTGTAACATTTTTATACATATTGAAAGACCAAAAGCTTGGCTTTCAGATGCTGTTTATTTCATCGTCAATCCCGAGATATGACCAATTAACTAAAGCTACCTAAAATCAATGTTGTTTCACTTTACAGTTTGCAATGAATAGAAAGTTTTCCACAGGAGATACAAATCTTCCACCTGTTTGAGTGGTCTTTAGCAAATATAATGCAATTATCTTGTATTGCGATTTAATAGGTTTAAATAATAGAATGCCATGTCTGTGTAGCCAAACAGAACTGAATATTTTTTAAATTCAGACGGAATGCCTCCAACCTCCCCAATGTTTCAAGATGGATTGATGCCCATTGGAAGAACGAACAAGTTAGTATCTGTTTGACACTTATAAGCATTCTTTCTGTAAAAGTGGCATTGTTTTTAGGTAACTTAAGTTAATTGATCATATCTCAGGATTGGCAAAACCAAATCAGATGAAATAAACAGCATCTGAAAGCTAACTGTTTGTCTTTCAATATGTACAAAAATGTTTCACCAAGTTGGGTAAAAACATGTGCACGGTTTTTTTGGGACACCCTGTATGAAAGATTTGAGGCACGCAATCATTGAATAAAACTGTTGATATTCATCAAAAATTAGGTTGAATATATTATCACACACTGTTATTCACTCACTGACGGGCCTAAGGTGCTCAGAGATAGCTATTGATAATATATATGTGATTATTGTTAATTGTAAAATGTCCGATAAATATTATAATTTGAATTCCTAAAGAAATACTGTAGCTTGGATTTCTTGTGTGATTAATTCTATTTTTATCATGGCACATGATTGGTTTGATATCGATAGCTATAGCATCTTTTTTTTTACAAAATGAGTAAACCAATTGCTGACTTTTAACTCAATGACATAAAAGGATTTAAGGTGCAGTAAACATTTTTTTAATTTAATTTATTTTAGAAAAGACGAAATTATATTAATATTTACCAACCAGGAGAGATACTGTAAAAAGTGGATATTTTCGCGCTTCATTTATTTTCATGCACAAAGCTAGAGGTATAGGTCTATGTGATGAAGCTACAAACCGCAAATTTATAAACGTGCAAAACAATTTAAAAATGGCAAAGTACAGAACATAAATCGTGCCAAGATTACCACTTTTACAGTTCAGTCCAACCCACATTATCCGGACATAATGGGAACAAGCAAGCAATTCGCCAAATAAGTGGAAAATCTAGATCAGCGAAGTATGTGTAATTCTGCATTGACTTTCCTGATGCACTCAAATTTGGACAATAGAAGGGTTCTAAATGAGGCCTAACGTCAAAAGATGGCCTTCAAATGCTTCAAGAGTGTGAAAATAAGGTGATTAGGCTGTAAAAAACTTATTTTCTTTGGGATAAAAGGGGTCGGATAACTGGGGTTGGACTGTAGTTTAAAAACAAGGAAAAAACCTTGGCCTTTTATGCGATCCATCACATCGAAACGGACAAGTTGTTTGCAGAAAATAGTCAAAGAAGATGAGTAAAAAAAAGGGGGAAAGGAAGTAAAAACCTCTCAAGCTGTATAAGATCTGCGTTCCAAGTCTAGTTTCAGTGAATAAAGTTTCATTTCAATGCTTAAAAGTAGGTTTTTTTAACAGGAAAATTAATTACAAATCTCAATTTTCATTCCTTGGCTACAACTGCAATCAAGGGGAAAAAATAGTTGACGCAAATTATTAAAACTATTCATGTGCTCGCAATTAAGATCATACTTTCTTATATCCTCTCCCCCCCCCCCCCCCCCCAACATCAATCAATGTAGGGGGAACTGCCTCGGGGAGAGGAGTGCTTTTTTCCTTAATTCTGACAACGTGCCAACCTTTTTTCCATTAATGTGGTCTGTTTTTGATATAATTTCGTGGTAGACTGCCGAATGCAACATACACCCACAGTAATTTAACTAATTATAATACTAAGCCATCAGCTCCAAATTGGTGAGCCTACTTATTTTACAGCAGTAAATGAATACAGAATAGTGTGGGCGCCCTTCAACGCAACAGGCACAGTGTGCATTGCAGATTAATTTGGGGCGTGGATAGATTTGAAACTGAATATACTCGATGTCCCGTCAAGTTTGGTGACGTCAGCTTGCAGTGATGTGCGCAGTACTTTCTGCGCGCGCTACAGATTACATTGTTCTTTAACACTTTCCATGTGGCAGTCGTCTGCAGACGACAGTTCCACAATTTCACAAAATGTTTCACAAATATTTTAAAATTTGCAGAGCATCACCATATTTGGAATCACCATGAGAAATGCATTGAAATAAGTACAAACATGCCTAGTATTGGTCCAGTATAGACTTTGAAAGTTGGGAAAGGTTTCTGAAAAATCTGTTTTTGATATGGTAAAACTATTAGCTGTGTGGAAAGTGTTAATTGAATGGTACATACGCAGTCTCATTGGAGTAACATGCGCATATCATGATGCGGTCACACATAGAAGACATGCTACTGAACACCCCACCACACTTGAGCTGACACAAATTATAAACTATAATACGTTTAGTTCCATCAAGTACAAGATGAAATCAATCTCACCAAAATGTATCTTGAATAGTTTATAACTTTCGCTCGGCAATAATGAAATTAAGATTAAGAAATCATTGCTAATGTGCCGAAATACAACAACCCTATTCTATGGGCCCAACCGACCCATTTTTTTCTTCGAATTTTCAACAACCAAATTTGTAGAAAAAAATTGAAATTGTTGGGGAAATTTTTAGAAAAAAATTGTTGAAAACCCCCCTAATTTGTTTTGTAAACAAAAATAATAAATGCCCAACCGACCAACCCTACCTGAGAGGTCTGTTTTGCCCGTAGAGGTGAACGGACCTCGCAGGTTGAGTTCAAGTTCAAGTTCATTATGGGCCAATGGCCTAATTGTATTGTGAAATAAAACTTGAACTTGAACTTGGTTTAGTTGGTCTGTGGGGTTTTCCCCTTAAAAATGACAAAAGATAAATAAACATTTTTGGAGAAACTAAACAAAATTTAAAACACACCCTCAAAATATGGGTGGGTAATCATTTGTACAGAGAAAAAATGAGTCGGTCAGGCCCGTAGAACATTGTGTTTTTTTATATTCCCTATATAAGTACTTTGATTGGTCAAAGCTTTTTATCATTTGCCATCTCTCAATTAGAGTGTAAAACATAGCAGGGTTAAAATAATCAAATTCACTTTATACCAATTAAAAAATATGTGCGTCAGAGGAGTATTTGACACCAATTTCAGAATAGGATCCAGATATCATTTAACAAGGACTTCCATGAATGGTATTCCCAATTGGAATTGGCTACTCAAATCACGATAAACAACACTATGAAATTACAGCTACACCATTTGATTACGCTGAATTATGGTTTAGCTAGAATTAGCGTGGTCTTTGAAATAAGGCGGCTTTGGCATGAAGCCAGACATTAAAATGACGATGACAAAAACCAAGAGGGTGGAAATCACAGAGTGTAGAGATAAGAGAACTCGTTTGGGAACAAGCTAGCAGCAAGGGTTCTGATTGTGGGGAGGGGGTAACAATTGTAGATGAGAGAGACTCTCCCTTCCCCTTTCTTACGCCCCATTCCTGTTGGTTATGTCAATAGCCATAGGACAATGAAAAACCAAAACTGATCTACAGGCCTGACTAACCCATTATTTCTGTGTTTGAATTTTTCAACAAAAACATATTTTCATTACAAATTGTTTGATTTTTTTTAAAGTTGTTGAAAATTCACCAACATTTTCACGAAATTATGAAGGGAAAAACCCGCCCTACCGACTGACCCTACCTGATAGGGGCCATTTGTCTGGGGTTTTTTGGCGCCTAACAGCCAACTGGTAACCAGTGTTGCCAAAACTGCACGTACTTACACTCGGTATGGGAGTCTTACGGATTCTTGCAGGGTGCAATTATCAGTTATCAATCTCTTTGGCCATGAATTTACTATTAGGCTTTATTATCTTAATTAAAAAAACCAATGGCTAATTCAACAAACCAATGGTAAAACCGAAATAAAAACGGCCCGTCTTGGACACTTACACTTTTGCAACATTTTATTGCCAACATTCATAGTAATCACCTTAATATAGATTAATCAGTTCCAAATCGGCGAGAAATATTTGGTTATTATCTCTCCGCGTGAAAGAGTAATCCAAGCGTACTCGCTTATGGCCACACACAAAGCTTTGGTCCACAGTTTGTGTGTTGACTTGTGCTCGCTCGCGTCCTTCTGTATTCATTTGCTGCTGTAAGGAGGCTTTGCCAATTTGGAACTGATCAAACTATAGTATGTTTCTAAGTTTATCAAATCTCATAACCAAACTATTGTTCCATGATGATCCGTAGGCAAGTCAGCCAATTAAACCCCGGCTCAATTATAATACATTGTACACATATCAAATCTTATTTGCTATTTTTTGTTCTTTGCTTGTAAAGTAGATCGTTTTATTGTTACACTTATATAAATTTTATCTGTTGATCCTTAGTTATTTATGATGTAATTATCTTTAAGGCTATAACAAAAAAACGTTTGTATATGCATTATTTTTGAAAAAAGTAACTTATAATTTTTCACATGGTCATATCTTGAAAATCTGTCCATCAAAATGAACCAAAATGACACACAGGATTACTTCAATACTCTACTCTAATGGCATGTCACAGCCTGGAAATTTCGGCAACATAAGAGTTGAAGGCACTTGAAGAAGTCAGATCAAAAGGTAATGTCAGTTACCCAAACACAGACATCAATAATGTGTGTGTGTTCACCATGTGCTTGGAAGCATTCAGTGCATCTGCTAAGCATGCTGTCCACCAGGTTTCTGATGCAAGATTTGGGAGATTGTTCCACTCTTCCTGAAGAGCTGCTCTGAGTGTTTGTGCATTAACATGTGGATTGTCCCGTGCCGAAACATGTCGCCCGTGCTCAATGTTCTGCTATGTGTTTGGGTAACTGATATTACCTTCAAATCAATTTGTTTTGACTTCTTCATCACATCAAAAAGACCAGTTTCCAGAAAATGAAAATTAGTATATCAGTGTGGTGTTACAAAGCTTTTAAGCTTTAAAATGACACCTTGCTATTCAAAACAATCATGTTATACAGATTGTATGCAACTTAAGAGGTTTTTTCTCTTTCTCTTTTTCATCTTCCCCCAAGGGGGGGGGGGGGGGGGGGGGGGTATTATTGGCAAGCAGTGAGAGTTTTTTGATAGTTTCTTACTTTTGTGTATGTTATATCATATGTGACATGATCAAGGGGAATGAGTCGGATGTCGCTAATATTGATTTTGAGTTATAAGGCAATAAAGGTGATCAATTCCTAATGTTTTTCATTGTTTAGGAAAATCAAAGAACTGTCTTATCTCTGGAACCAGATACCCGATTGTGACGGTGTTTGGATCATCAAAGTGTAGCGTTTTTAAATGGACAATTAGCTTATGTTGAAAAATCAAAATTGAAAATTGCCGACATGTGACTCATTTCCGTTGATCATGTCACATATTGGCAAGGTTTGCCAACAACTGGTCTGTTTTGATGTGATGGGTCACAAATGTTTTTGTTTAATCACTAAATGCTTTGAAACTTAATCTTGGAAGGTTATTTATTGAGCCTTTTCACGTACATGAACAAACCTTTTTTTTAAACCTTACTGTTGCATCTAATCTTTAATGCACATGTCTTGCCTCTGAAGAGATTGGTAATGCAAAATAACATTGTGTTTAAAACAAACAAACAATATTATGAATAAATATACTGTAAAATTAGGCATGAAACTTTGGGACAATTTGGTATCTCGGTCTGAATCATTCGTATTACATGTAGTTTTATTGTGCTTGTAGTCCTTTCGTCTTTCCCAAACAATTCGGCAGTTGTATAACAAACAGAGCAACACACTTTTTGAAAGAATTGAAATTGAAAATCTTGGTATCTGATACAGATAAGTTTTATTGAATACAATCATCTAAATATAGGCAGGCCTTATGTATGTGAAGAAGACATGAACATATGAAGAAGAAAAAAATGAAATTTAGATGGGGTCAAAAAAAACCTTTTTTTAAGTCTGCATGAGACTGCATAACTTTGTTTTCATTTTTTTCTTGAACCTTTGAAAATGATGGTGTGAGCAAAGTTTTGACTGTATGGAATGGTGTTTGTTTTTTCAATATTAAAACAGTATGTAAACTCAATAAAAACAACCGACTCCAGTAATTTATTGGACTATTTTAATTTCACATTGTGAAGTATCATATCAGCTTCATTTTCTTGCTTCACATCGTCTCATGTTAACAACAACAAAAACATTTCGCATAGCATTTTTTCTAAAATAACCAACACATTTTGTATAACCTTTTTCAGGCTTCTTTTGAGATTTTTTTTTTTTTTTTGGCCTTGTATTTATTTGAGAAACATTGTTTAAAGGTAGATGACCCGATCACATTCCGATTTTCAACTTGAAGTTTTCTATTCTACATGAAAGGTCATCCTTAAAAAAAGTCGTGTTCCAAAGTTTGAGTTGCATAGCTCTAATGGTTCTTATTTTAGACGCACAAGATGCTGTGAACTGTACCCATTGAGTTGTACACAAACTATATCGGTGGTTACCACCATTCGCGGTAATTCGACGTTATTTCATCGATTTCTCCGTAATTATACCGATCTAGGCCGTCAAATTTCAGTATGATGATGAGAAAAATACGAGCTTTCATATGATATGAAAATCTCCGTATGTTTGAAATAATTCTGTGTTACGAAAATGTGATCGGGTCATCTACCTTTAATATGACTTTGAACTTATGAATCAATATGTTAAATGCTAAATTATAACTTTGATCGCATCACATATAATGCTATTCAATGTAATACACTTTTCAAGGAAAGAAACAGTGATTGAAAATGTCAATGTGTCTATTGAATCTTCACACTTTAATTTCAGTTCGTGCTATTAAATATTAGCTAGATGGCGTGTCTTGGCACACTAGCAGTTAATTATAAATGGAGTGTTTTATGACGTTAATGTGAGTGAAACATTATATTCAGATTAAGTAACACCATCTGATTTGTTTTTATTGTATGTGATAGACTTCTCAATAGATCTCTATGCGATGCACTGAAATCATGCTTGGCCACAATTGTCAATTTTCCATTTACGTTGGTTTTAATGATGTTAACATGATTTAGTCGAAATCTTGTTAAATTGAATAAACACTGAATCCAAGCTGAAATCTAGTGGATTTGAAAAGTTCAATAAGATATATACATACCAATTTTGTTTTAAATCACAAAAATAGTGATGTGACCAACAAATTATTAATGCAGACATTGAACTGCAAAATGTATGAAGTGTAAACAACTGGGGGTGAGGGTGGGGATGGGGTGGCACTTGTATACAAAGGTGGCTATTGACTTTCAGAATGGACCTTACACATTGGTCATTTTCCCATAACCCATCCACCAAAAACCTTACTAAGTATTTAAACAGATTTGTCCTTTTGGTGACACAAAAAAGAAACCCTGACCTGACCAACCCATTTTTTTAGAAATAGGTGAAATTTTTTTCTTCACATGATGCAAATGAATACCGACCCAAATAAGTTGTTCGTCTTGTTTGATTTTTACAGTCATTTTCAAGGGTGGGTGGGAGAAGTTGTAAAAAAACAAAAAAACTACCGACCGACCCATAGAACAGGGTTTATTTTTGTTGTTGCCTTATAGCACTTGTTTGACATTGCCTTTCTTTGTAAAGAAACTACCCTTTTTATGCATTTTTTAGCCTTTGTATGTGCATGACGGCCATACAAATAGTTCAAATGGGGGAAAAAGTAAAATAATATTGCCCTTTTAAGCACAAGGAAGCTGCAAACTGACAAAAATCATTTTTGATGGTACCCTTTCACTAGAACTTCAGATGAATATCGGACTTGTCAAACTGAAGATACACACCATTGTGCAAGACACTGTGATTTCACCTTTCAACAAAATGCAAAAAAAAAAATGTGTGTTAAACTTGTTTGAATGAAACAAAAATATTCTCTTTTGAGATATTAAAATCTCTTGTCTACTAATATAATCTTTTGTTCCTTTCTATTTTTAAACTGTTATTTATAGTTATGGTTGATCCTATCAATAATTCTTCATTTTAATACAATTTGAAGAGTAAAATAAGTTAATCACACTTGAGTAACCACAAGATTTGTTTCCATTTAGCATGTGAATCTTTTTCACATTGGGGTGGAGTTTCTTACAAAATGGATAAAAATTAAACAGTTTGAAATGTTCAATTCAGCAATTTTTGAAGTTTTGGAAAAGGAATAATTTAATATTGTTCCAGCATGTCAAATATATTTTAAAGGAAGGGTCCCACAAACAAAACATTTAGCATTATTTGTTAGAAAAATAATTATCGAGCCGAAATTACGTAATTATATAGAACAAAACACCATACTAGTCACAAAAATGAATAAAAACTGCCATCACTCAACATACAATTTTTAAAATTCGCGGCGATCGAAAGTCCCGGTGTCGATGACGTCATTGGTATCGGTGCTCAAATTTGCGCATGTGCATTGTATAACTATGACATCATCGACACTGGGACTTTCGATCGCCGCGAATTTTAAAAAGTGTATGTTGAGAGATTGCGGTTTTTATTTGCTTTTGTCATACGTGTGGTGTTTTGTTCCATTTAATTACAAAAGTTGGCTCGATAGTTATTTGTCTAACATATAATGCACACTTTTATGGTTGCGGGACTCCTCCTTTAAGGGGGGACTTAAGGAAGTTTTTTGTTGAATTTTGTTAGTGCTGTAATTATTGAACTATTAATCAAATGTATATAAAAGTATACATTTTTGGAAAGGAAATGGATCAGAGAATCCAAATTTGGCATAAATTTTGACCAAAAATTTTGATTTTTTGAGAAAATCACAAAAAATCACTTTTTTGACCCAATTTTTTTGAACAAAGCTAACAAACATAATTTTGAGTTAAAAATGCCCAAATCACTTGATGATGATGTTAAGACACTACTGGAGGGACGATTTTTTAAAAAAAATCTAATCCAATATTTTTTGAAATTTTGCCCAAAAAGTGTTAAAAAAACCAATTTTTCACGTTTTTTGGCACTTTTTGGTCAAAATTTTCAAAAATATTAGATTAGGTTTTTAAAAAAAAAAATCGTCCCTTCATTAGTGTCTTAACATCATTATAAAGTGATTTGGCCATTTTTTAATCAAAATTATTTTTTGTTAGCTTTGTTCAAAAAAAATTGGGTCAAAAAAGTGAATTTTGTGATTTTCTCAAAAAATCTACTTTTTTGGTCAAAATTGATGCCAAATTTGGATTCTCTGATCCATTTCCTTTCCAAAAATGTATACTTTTATATACATTTGATTAATTGTTCAATAATTACAGCACTCACAAAATTCAAAAAATCAAATCAAAAACTTCCTTAAGTCCCCCCTTAAGG
The DNA here is from genome assembly GCA_035610835.1 of Ophiura sarsii. Taxonomy (NCBI): domain Eukaryota; kingdom Metazoa; phylum Echinodermata; class Ophiuroidea; order Amphilepidida; family Ophiuridae; genus Ophiura; species Ophiura sarsii. The sequence goes on along the minus strand of CM069445.1, from coordinate 43,945,947 downwards.
AAGTTTTTTGTTGAATTTTGTTAGTGCTGTAATTATTGAACCATAACTCAAATGTGTATAAAAGTATAACTTTTTGGAAAGGAAATGGATCAGAGAATTCAAATTTGGCATCAATTTTAACCAAAAATGTTGTTTTTTTGAGAAAATCACAAAATGCCCAAATCACCCGATGATGCTGTTAAGACACTACTGGAGGGACGATTTTTGTAATTTTAAATCTAATCCAATATTTTTTGAAATTTTGACAAAAAAGTGTTAAAAAAAATTAAAAATCCATTTTTTCACGTTTTTTGGCACTTTTTGGTCAAAATTTTCAAAAATATTAGATTAGGTTTAAAAAAAAAAAATCGTCCCTTCATTAGTGTCTTAACATCATTATAAAGTGATTTGGCCATTTTTTACTCAAAATTATTTTTTGTTAGCTTTGTTCAAAAAAAATTGGGTCAAAAAAGTGAATTTTGTGATTTTCTCAAAAAATCTACTTTTTTGGTCAAAATTGACGCCATATTTGGATTCTCTGATCCATTTCCATTCCAAAAATGTATACTTTTATATACATTTGATTAATAGTTCAATAATTACAGCACTCACAAAATTCAAAAAATCAAATCAAAAAATTCCTTAAGTCCCCCCTTAAGCACTCTTCCAATCCAACACCCCCTCCCTGCCCTCTTTTTGAAAAATGGGAGATTGTGGGTTCCGCCCCAGTGAATGTCCGTGCCCTATAAAGCCCTAATTTATTAACGAAAAAATGCAATCTTACTTCCCCTCACAAAATCAGTTCTTACAACCCAATTTTTCAAGAAAATAGTTCTACGGTCCTATTTTTAGCCAAAATTCATTATCAAACCAGCTAGTAAAAATCCATTTAACACTTTCGACACGGCTATATATACAAAACAGATTTTTCAGAAACCTTTCCCATTTTTCAAGGTCTATCTCAAGGATTACTGTACCAATACTAGGCATGTAAGTACTTATTGCAATGCATTTCTCATTGTTAATTTTAAATATGGTGATAGAATTCAATAATTGTGACATTTTTGAAACATTTTGTGACATTTTGGAATGTCGTCTGTAGACGCCTTCCGCATCGAAAGTGTTAAGCAATCGGACACCCAGCCCCTTCAACATGACTAATGTAGCACATGATTTTGAGCTAATAGCTTTACCATAAACCAACCATTTCCTTCACAATATTTTAAAGGTACACATCATCTTGTTTGATTTAATTCAATTGTATTCCAATAAAAATAGTTGTTGACAAATAAAAATCAACATTTTCAATTGTTTGGGGAACAAAATGGGATGGGAGTGGGACTGAGGGTTTATATCAATTAAGAGTTTAATGGGATCACCGCCGCATAAGTTTAAATTATTTAGTTTAAACTTGTTCGACGGCAAACCCATTAAACTCTTAACCTATACAAATTATGACTACCCATCATAAAAAGCCTATCTCACAACTTCACATAAAGCTACAAAATGTTTGAACAATAATTTGTTAACATTTAGTCTGCCTAAAGGTGTATTAGTTAAAGGGGCATTGAGAGATGTATATTGATATACTAAATGAGCAAATAACGTAAAGATAATCATCAACATAGCCCAAATCCGAAATGTCATACAATTCCGACATCGCCTTCATGCCAAATAACAGGCATGACTATGAAAAAACCTGAATAGCCTGAAAAGATGCGTGAAATCAGCTTATAAAGGCCAAAAACGGGCTGAATATAAAAGAAAGTGCGGAAATTTGAAAAACAAAATAGCCTGAATTCAGGCAAAAGCCTGAACATAATCATGCCTGCAAATAAGCAAATAACGGCACTTCCAGGTTGAGATTTTCCGCGAAAGTCCGTGAGTAAAATGATAGCATAACTTCCGAATTCAGCACCTAGTTTCGATATGATCATATCGAAACTAAGAAAATCATGAAATTTTATATGATAAACGGCGAATGTTGGTAAACTGTTTCAGGTGGTAGTTAGTAGGGCCTATATATGCATAAGTGTTACTTTGATGCAAAAAGCCTGATTTCCAGGATAATTGAGGGCGCACTCCCATACGTATCTCTCAATGCCCCTTTAATATTTTTCTCTAAAAATACTAATAGCTCTTTAAAAATACCCTGACCAACTGACTACAATTGGCTGGTCATCCCCCTGTTGAACAGAATATGTTTTGTTGCCAAATTAGAACATGTACATGTAATATATATAATGTATGGCACCTTTAAAAAGGATACAAAAATAATTAAGCTAATTGTGATCATAGATATCGCGAAAGTTTGTCAATTTGATACAAAACATGGAGCTTATTTTATATATTGTTACCTGTCATGAATGGTTTACATGTCATTAAGGTCACACAAAAACACCTTGCTCTATGGGCTCAACCGATAATTTTTTTAAGAAATTGGTGAAAAGTAATTTCACATGCAAATGAATACAAATAAAAAAAGGTGTTTGCTTGTCAACAAAAAAAAATCACAAAATGTGTTTTAAAAATTGTTTTCAAAAAAGCCTGACCAACCAACCTGAGAGGTCTCCTGCCCGTAGGGTATATCTCACGGCCTAAGCTCAGCTCAGTCTAAACCCTGACCCTTAATTTGCATAAAACAAAATATTATCTAAAATGATGAGTTTCAGTAGGCCACACTTTTTAATAGCCTGACTCCCGGTATAATAATCCAGGGCCAATAAATATAAAACCAATGAATAGGGCAAGTTCACTGTGTAGCGAATAGGGAGAAATAAACAAAGGAAACTTCCAATCGATGGCACGTTTGTTGAAACAAAGACATATAGAATATAAAACAATCTTTAAAATGAGACCAATATATTAATTATATGTACATTACAGGGATCAGTTGTAAATCGAATGTAGAATTGGGAACATTTTCCGTATTCCCCATAGAGTTTGTACCCAGTGCCACCATCACCACCCTTGACTTTCAAAATATAATCAACCATAACCCAGCCAAACAGTGATAGAAATACTTGGGGTGGGACGCTACTTAGTGAATATGAGGTTATGATGTGCCGCCAAATAGGGTCCCATTTTTCACACTCTGGTAACTGGATGACCCATTTTCAAAGCCATTTTTGGCAAATATATAATGGGTCTAAAATTCTGCTGTTTTTCACCGAAATTTTAGCAAAATCTGTCAAATATATAGGAAAATTATGGGTTTCTGATAAACATGGGTCCATTTTTATTTTGCTGGCGGCACATCCCTACCAACAAAATAAAATATCAGAGTACGCTGATTAGTTGTTGAGTTAATAGGATGAGATGGATGATTCGTCACTAAAAATACAACACCGCCACCCTATTTGGGTGATGAGTTCAAAACATATGGCCATAGATGGATGGCTATATTATAGTGCATCCTAAACTAATTTATCTTGCTTAAATGCTAATTATAGTATCAAAGTAATAAAGGCTATCTATTTTGTAGAGGAGATAAACTTTAATGAGATTTGCAGATATAGGATAAAATTGTAATGCTTAAAGTATAAAAAAACCCTATTTTCAGCCCAGATTTTCGCAGTTGATGGATGAATTTGTTTAGTCTTTTTATGTTTAAAATTAAATATATTTTTATCTTATAATTGCAAGTAAATAAATGTGGACATCACACATTTAAATATGACATAGTTAACCAATTAGCATGATATCGCCTTATGAGCATAAAGTGTCAACAGATTTCTGTTTAGTTTTGGTAAATTGTATGCAAAATTATAATTCATAAATTACAATGCATTACAACAAATATTTGTTTTGTCAATGTCATATGAAAATACTCAATATGGAAAAAGGAGCAAAATTATGAATTGCGTGAGAAATTTGCTGTGAAAAAGTTTGCATAAATTTAAATGGGTAGACATGTGGGGATTTTAACAGAGAAGTTGGCTGTATATTATGCCCTCTTTTAGTATTATATCCTATTTAAAAACTGGTTTTCTTTAAACTACATATAGTATGACTTCTACAAACTTAAGTTAGGGGCGATCATTTTTTTTTGGTGGGGGGGGGGGGGGGCGGCAGGGATCCGCAAAATATCATTTATCGTTGTCATTTTTTTATGACCCCCTAAATGAAAGCGATTATTTGTATAACCCTCCCTCCCTATTCAGATGTTGGTTATTGTTATGACCCAAACACATACCACATATTTCTACAAACTTTAGTTAGGGGGCGGTCATTTTCTTTGGTGGGGGGGGGGGGGTTGGCAGGGATCCCCAAAATATCATTTATCGTTGTAATTTTTTTTATGACCCCCTAAATGAAAGCGATTATTTGTATAACCCTCCCTCCCTATTCAGATGTTGGTTATTTTTATGACCCAAATGCATACACATACTTCTACAAACTTTAGTTATGGGCGGTCATTTTCTTTGGTGGGGGGCGGGGATCCCCAAAATATCATTTATCGTCGTCATTTATATGTTATAAACATATGCAATAAAGCCATAAATCATAACGAATACTCTATGATAATACAAGGCAGCCAATACATTGATTGCTGACAGAAACATTCAAAAAGGTATTATATGAATTATAAAATTATAATTGCAGAGATAAATGAGATTGTGCGTGTCACCTTAATCAAATTATATCGAATGACATCCAATTTATCAAAGTATACTGGAAAGCTTCAAATTTCCTATTTTGGGAATTTTGAATATTATTTACAACGGTATACACGTGCTACGAAAGGATTGATTAATTAATCAAATGAACCATATTTCGAACTTGCGTCATACTTTGAGTGATATATCTATTTCCTACTAAGTCAGTAATTTTTTTATTACGGTATTATACATACACCAATTTGTCACAATCATTCCTTGATTTATTTTACAGTGGTCTTTGGTAATACGACTTTCTATTCTTTTTTTGAACATTTTATAAATATTGTGTCTCATAATATGGATAATCTGCATTATGAAGTATGATATTCACTTGTTGTATATGAAGAGCTGTTTTGCAAAAGGGCCTACATCCACTTGCCTTTTTACTTATTTTACATTATTAAATGGATGGCTATTCAAAATGTGGAATGTGGCTTGTATTGTTGGATGCACTATTCCAAGTCATAGAAACAGTAATGAACACAGCCATACAATAATTTGATTAATTCCATGGACTTGTCAATACAAATTCACTAATGCAAAATGAGTAACATGTGGGGGTGGTCTGGTGGCCCTTTTGCAACAAAGCTCTTCATATACAGACTGTGAGGCTATACAAGTGCTCTGTGATACCTGACTTAAAGGCATATTATGTGATCTTTTCCAGGGGGCGCCCTCTATTCATGATTTTTTTTAGAAAGTAGTTTTTCTTGCAGATTTACATTTCTGATCATAAATCATAAATACTTTTTTGTATATTCCGAGTTACAGAGCGATACGATTCCTAATTACTTCAAAATCATGGTTTCAGAGTGAATTTAGAGTGAAAAATAAACTGTCTTGTTTATTTTCACTCTTTAAACCATGATTTTGAAGTAATTAGGAATCGTATCGCTCTGTAACTCAGAATATATTTATGATCAGAAATGTAAATCTGCAAGAAATTCTATGTTCTAACAAAAATCATGAATAGAGGGCGCCCCTGGAAAAGATCACATGATAAGCCTTTAATATTAAATATTATACCTAGCTTCAATATTTACCTATATAAATTTGATTTACCTTTTAATTTGTCTTGATCAACCAAAAGAGCCTGAATAGGCCTATACAACAGTCCTCAGAAGACGGTCTGCTTGTCCTTAATAAAGCTCAAGTTAGGCTAATGATCCCAATGTACCAATATTGTATCATTGTGATATCAATACCCATTTGATAATGCTGGTCCATACAGTTCAGACACTGCAGTAATCTTATTTTCTGAAAGCCTTTCTCTTTCATGAATAACTGATCAGCAAATTAAGAGGGCGTGTGCATTAGGTACGAAAATACTTCACAATATAAATAATATGACCCCCTTCCAATATCTTTTATCAACAGGGCTTTAACAATATTTCAAATGAAGTGTTGAATAAATTATACGCAAAAATGAAAAGGGATTTTGCGACGTATGATTCAATCATGGCAACACCACCATAAACATTGCAATTTTCGTAGCCGATGGATCTATTACATAGCAAAATTAATTTATATTTACCTCAGAGATTTAATTATTTCTTTAAAAAATATGACACTACAACAAACCTGACACCCCTAGTGGTACTTGGTAATAATTATAAGATCCAATTGAACTTATTGTTGTTTTATTTTACGTCATGAGCAAGAGGGGTGCCACGCCTAAAGTACAGTTTCTATACAGGGTGTATCAAAAAAAACGCAACACTTTTTTTCGCGAGCTCTCCGATTACGGCAAATCACAAATCACTCTGAAATTTATATATTCCGTTAGGTGTACTTATTGGCTATCACATTACAGCGATATCGATTATTGATTCCCTGAGATATCAACGATACACGTAGACAAGTGAAAAACACGTTTTACATCGTTTATCCTGTATACCTGATTTTCTTGTCAGGTGAATATTAGCAAGACACTTTAATAACTCATTGTACTTAAATATATAATTGGAATCAAACTCATCATTCTGAGAAGAAAATGACATGTTAAAGGTATCAAATGTCTGGCTATTACAGTATCATATCAATATTAATTAAATCTGGCAATAAATTAGTTGATAGTTAATGACACAATTTGAAAATCCAGATTACAAAGTCTGTTTGCAAATTCTCTCTCTTTTTCTCTCGTTAATGTCATAAATATAACAGTATGGCACAATTATTCAAAAGATAAACAAATGGAATAGTCCAGTGAAGGTAGTAATTGTCTTGTATGAATCAGTCATTGTTTGTCTGTTGTGAATGGGAATGGGACATTATGGTGCTGCTCGACCCTCAACATGCTGTCCTTGTTTTAAGATGCATCGATTATGAACTTTAATTTATGAAAGAACTTCCATAGACATATGTGGCGATCATAGCAATCGGTGCTTCAGAACTTAAAAAGGGTGATTGACGTATTCAAATGCTCGAATGATTATCAGATTACACGATTCAATGATTTTCCACCTTACTCAAACAAAGGAAATTAAGATAAACCATTCCAGACATTAAAGTTACATACACTAGGAAACTCATAAGTTAACAAAAAGTTAAGATTCTGTCATAAGTTTAAATTTTATGAAGTAAAAATGAACTAAAATGAACTCACTACTGAGATTTGGAAGGTCAATTTTCATGTCAAGAATTAGTTAATATTTAGTTAAGATTTGTATACCCACTGGTATACTTCCATCAAAGTAGGGCAGTAACTATGGCATTGGTTCACCTCTGAGGTTAACCTGCTATGCTCTGGGAATACTATAGATTTTGTCAAAAGTTTGACTTTTATGAATCAAAAATGAACTCACTGCAATTTGGAAGGTCAAATTTCATGTCAAGAATTAGTCAATATTGAGTTAAGATTTCATCAAAGTAGGGCAGTAACCATGGCAGTCACCTCTGAGGCTAACCTGTCATGTTCTGGGAATACTGGAATGATACAACATATATCCTGATATCAATAGTAGATAGCCAGCTATTACATCCTGTGTGTTGTTAAAATTGTGTTTGTTTTCTTATGTTTTATTGGAAAATGGCATTACTTGATTGTTTCATGCACTTTGGTGATGTATCTAAAAATTCAAAGTAATCAGGAAATATTTTGATGAGGAAAAAATTGTGAAATTACTTTTTACTTGCATAAATGAGGAAACTATTATAATTCAAAATGTCACAAATGTTACCAAAATGCCACAAACATTACCGGAAGTAACACCATATTTCTCCTGTCCTTCGTGACTTTGTGACATTGGTTACCGATCAAATCATGCATTATGTTCAAGATTCTTCAATTCACTTTTAAATGTTCTCATGTTATAATATAGCACCTATATAATGTATCTGCAAGATCTTATTCAACAATACAAGCCCACACACAATCTCCGTCTCACTCACAATATCTTCTTGCACATGTTTCTTCACATTCCACATCAGGATGCTTCTACTGAACTTTGGAACAAATTACCATTGAACAGTTCAAATCATCGCTAAAAACTTACATATTTAATGTTAATGCTTGATTTCTTTTTTGTTTTGTCTTTTGTTACTATAGTATTAGTTAATAGTTATGTATTATCTATTTTCTGTTTTATTTGTTATAAATGACTAAATTGTGTTATGCTCTCAATAAGCATGGTTTTATTATTATTATTATTACTTTTATTATTATTATAAACAATGCCTTATAAATATGAAAATCAAGAATTGATATTTGTAATCCAATCTCATTTAGAGTCAATAAATACCAAATATCATACAAGAAATAGCCAATAGGATCAATAACATGGGAGAAAATTGATGAAATATACAAATTCATGTGAAATCACCTTTTGTGGCAAGTCACAAACGTAACCAAACGTTCATGACCATTATTTCTAAACAATGGAACCCAGATTTGTTCCTTCATACAAAGAGATACTCTTAAATAAAGTTTATTTACATTTGTCACAAACATTTCCGAAGAATGGCCCAACATCTTTTTTTTAAAGCAATAACCCTAACGCTACTACGTCTCACAGTCACCTCACAGCCAGCACCGCGTGGCTTGCGCGCGCACAAGTTCTATCTCCTGTAGCACTAAACTACAGGTATATATGGTCTCCGATTTCTTAGCCTGTGAAGCCCTCCCCCCGTGGCTGAGTGTTAGTATATCTCGCCTGTCACGCGGCCGACCCGGGTTCAACTCCCGGCGCCGGCGGACATAATTTTTCCCATTTTTTATTTAACCCCCTCCCCCTGTTCTTCGTTCCATCCCCACTGCCACGTTCTAGGGTTAGGGTTAAGGGGGAACTCAAGGAAGTTTTTGACTTATGAATTTTGTGAATGCTGTTATTATTGAACTAATAATCAAATGCATACAAAAGAAGACATTTTTGGTAAAGAAATGGATCCGAGAATCCAAATTTTTCGTCAATTTTGACCCAAAATGTTGATTTTTTGAGAAAATCAAAAATAATCAAGTTTTTTTTACCCCAAAAAGTTCAACAAAGCTAACAAAAATAATTTTGAGTACAATTAGATTAGCTAGATTATGATGTTAAGACACTAACTTATGGACAATTTTATTTTTAAAGAACCTAATCTTGCCAAAAAAGTGTTTTTCCCCACTTTTTTGTCAATATTTCAAAAACATATTAGATTAGGTTAAAAAACAAAATTGTCCCTAAGTTAGTGTCTTTACATCATAATCTAGCAATTTGGGAATTTTTTACTCAAAATTATTTTTGTTAACTTGATTTTTTTGGATTCTCTGACCTATTTCCTCTCCAAAAATGTATATTTTTATATACATTTGAGCCATACATGTAGTTCAATAATTACAGCACTCACAAAATTCAAAAAGTGACTTCCTTAAAGGGGCATTGAGAGATGCATCGATATACTAAATGAGCAAATAACGTAAAGATAATCATCAACATAGCCCAAATCCAAAATGTCATACAATTCCGACATCACCTTCATGCCAAATAAGCGAATAACGGCACTTCCTGGTTGAGATTCGTGTAAAACAATAGCATAACTTCCGAATTCGGCACCTAGTTTCGATATGATCAGATCGAAACTAAGAAAATCATGAAATTTTATATGATAAACGGCGAATGTTGGTAAACTGTTTCAGATGGTAGTTAGTATTGCCTAAGTATTACTTTGATGCAAAAAAACCTGATTTCCAGGATAATTGAGGGCGCACTCCCATCTCTCAATGCCCCTTTAAGGAGCAATTTTTTCTTCACTATTTTTCTTTTTTCATTTTTTTCTTCTAATTTTGGTCTCATTAACCCTAATACTCTTGAGTACTACAAATTACTACAACTAGCGGCTCGCCCGTCCTTCGGACGGGCTCTCTCGCTAGGG
>CM069445.1:43897816-43935858 GCA_035610835.1 Ophiura sarsii | reverse complement strand
CCTTCAGCGATAGGTAGGCCATGGTCAAAAACTGTGACTACTTTTTTGGGTCTAATTTGCATAGGTCATCTGAGGTCAAAGGTCATCCGGAAGTCAAATCGTAAAAATTGCCCGATTGACGTCAAACTAAGAAACATGAACACGGGGATTCATGTCTTAAATATATTAGAGGTCATCAGAGGTCAACGGTCATCAGAGACATCTAAGGTCAAAGGTCAACAAGTGGTTAAATCGTGCAATGAACACCGGGGAACATGTCAAAAACAATTCGAGGTCATCCGAGGTTATCCGAGGTCAAAGTTCATCCAGAGGTCAATCGTAAAAGTTGCCCGAATGACGTCAAACTTGGAGAAAAGAAACATGAACACCGGGTGAACATGTCTCAAATTGATTAGAGGTCATCCGAGGTCAACGGTCATCAGAGACATCTAAGGTCAAAGGTCAACAAGTGGCTAAATCCTGCAATGAACACCGGGGAACATGTCAAAAAACAATTCGAGGTCATCCGAGGTTATCTGAGGTCAAAGTTCATCCAGTTGTCAATCGTAAAAGTTGTCCGAATGACGTCAAAACTTGGAGAAAAGAAACATGAACACCGGGTGAACATGTCTCAAATTTATTAGAGGTTATCCGAGGTCAACGGTATTAGAGGTCATCCAAGGTCAAAGGTCAACATGGGTTAATTCGTGCAATGAACACGGGGGAACAAAACAATAATTTCAGGTCATCTGAGGTCAAAGGTCATCTAGAGGTCAAATCGTAAAAGTTGCCCGATTGTCGTCAAACTGACGTCATAATTTTAGGTCATCGGTCATTAGAGGTTATCCAAGGTCAACAAGGGTTAAACCGTGCAATGAACACAGAAAAACATGTCAATCTGAGGTCAAAGATCATCCATAAGGTCAAATCATTAAAGTTGCATGATTGACGTCAAACTTGGACAAAAGAACACGGGGCTGGAACATGACCCCTATGTGACCTTTGACCTAATTTAGTGTGCTGCCAGCCAGGGGGATTCGCAAGTCTTGACTTGCAGTATTTTAATTTGTTGTAACTTCTCAAACGTTTCAACACATGACATCAGCTACAACACCTAACCATACGCCACAATAATGCATCAACAATATCATTCATTATTCCACCCATAATACTCTGACACCAACTAAATATAGTCACTAACAGGACCCAGTCAGGTTTTGTTCAAAATCTATAAACCCCGAGAACCGCCAAAACCGAGTACCGCCAAAGCCGAGAACCGCTCCAGTTGTTCATATGGTTATGTGGTGACCAACCCCTTTGAACCACAACATATTTAATAGAGGCCTCCTCCTCAAGGTTCGCCAAGGTTTAATATCGCTATATAAATACAAGGGCGATTTGGTACTATTTTTTTTTTAAAAGGCCTTCTCCTGTGTTTCTTTAGAAAGTCCCTACGCTAAACATGTTCTAATATTTGTACGCCCCCTCTGAGCTTCGATTTCGCTGCACGATAGTCTTTCGTCATGTATCACTCGATAAGCATTCTGGTTGAAGACCGTCGTTTACATAGTCTGTGCAATTTCGCTACACGGCAGTCTTTTATAATCAATTTGCATATGCGCATGCGTTAACGATTGTCGTGTATATTCACTGCCGCGCAAAAGTAGTTCTCTAGCATTTTATACCAATAAATTCATGTTTCCAAAGTCAAAATTTCAATGTAAAATCGCTGTAGTAAATCAACTTATGAATATCAATTAGCTCTTTATCGGCAGTGTAACGCTATGGGAATTTTCAACTGAGATCAACTGGTGATGGAAAACTTCATGTGCAGAATGTTATAAATGATAATTGGCATGCGCAGTTTATTGGAATACCTTCAGAAGGAACCATTCCAGCTTTATAAAGTTCTTTTTGTGACAACGGTTCCGCCCCTGATATATGTATATACAAATTGACCTTCGGAAAAATGGAAATGTAACAATTTTATTCTCTCAATATATTTCCGAAAATTGGACTGACAGAATACAAACGGTAGACATGGTAGGTAGAAAATAAATTATATTTTTTCAAAATGAAAATAACATTTTTACGGTCCGCAGTTTTTTTTAAGAGTCGGTCGGGTTTCCGAAAACAAACAGTTGTTTGTATTTTGCCTTGCCGACTCAACATTCAACAAGACAACATAAATCATGTTTTTAAGGCGCTCGGTATGTCATCGCTGCAGCATATTGATAATGTTGCTTTGTCTTTTGTGCCAATAAAAAAACGTCATCGATAATTTGAATATCCAGTGTTGAAAAAGATAATGTTGAATCCGGATATAAAGGCTCACGGTCTATCTTTATAGAATAACAATTGGTAGAGGAAAAGGTAGCTCATTAACATAATTTCCGTTACCCCTATCGTGTTGGAGAATGCGATTTATGTAGTCGTGTAGTATTTGTTCTCCCCGATATGAATACCGTTGTTGGTAAATTAAAAACATGTGCTAAGTACCCTGATTAAGCAAAACAAAACTGCAGTCCCTAAAATAAGTTATAGCATATACCAATGAACCATCACTTTCAATTCAAATGACCGTCATTTGTGAATCGTTGCTTTATCTCTTGTCTATTGAGTGGGAAGACGCTATTGAAATAGACTGAATGGGTTGCTCTTTTATAGCTTTGGAATCACGGGGATTAGCGGAACTGCTTGTTAGTGAAATCGATTTAATACCTGCAATCATTACAATGACACCTAATCTGTCAACAGCACCGGTACCCAAAGAAAATTGAATAGGAGTGTTGCTGTTGCTATCCATATAGTATAGTTCTTTTAGAGAATAACACAAATCTTTGAAGGTTTTGTTGTTGCATGGGAGGCCTTAGTTTATTGCTGGTTAAGGTGTAGTGCAATTCGCGAATAAACAAACAAACCATTACACTCGGATGTCTGCTATCTACAGTAGATAACACCCATATAGTATTGCATTTATCACTTAGATAAACCCAATAGCTTTCTTCCGTAGATAAACACGCGGCGTTACGTTTCTATCCTCAGTAGATGACCGTATGTTATATTGCTATCTTAAGTAGATAGTATAATATTACATTGCTATCTTCAGATAACATATGCTATACTGCTATCTTCAGTAGATAGCATTCATGAATGCTATCTACTGAAGATATCTTCAACTGCCAGCATAATATCAATATAAACAGCACTGTGCGGGAATTTACACCTATTATTAGTGTTGTTGGTTTGCAACAAACAGTTTCTAAACTTAATTAGGACTAGTCGGGATAGGAGAGTAAACGACATAATTAAATAAAATTAAAATAAATAATGTTTATTTACAAACATTCCTAATGTATGCCTTTTCAAAGATATGGACCAACCTTTTCGAACCCTGGTTATCGTCCTTGCGTGGGCCTCGAACTGGAGCTGGAGTTATTCGTCTATCATGTTCACCATGTGTAGGGAAACTGCCTTATGCACTCGTAAACAATAACCCCTTTTATGATCAGGGTTGCACAAAGTTGTTTCTTCCCCAGGAGCAAGGTTTTGAGCTTTAACATTTCCCCACCTACACTTATAGATTTGATAAAAATCAGATTGCAATATTATGTTAGCTATATAGAGGTTATTTTTATAATTGGCGCATTTACGTCAAATGAGGCCCGTGCTAGCTAACTGAGCATGGCCAGAGCAATTAGTGCTCCAAAAACGAGGCTAACGATGTAGTCGAGACGAGAGTGATGTAGTTTTTCAATGTGGTGAACTTTGCACTATTCATAAAAAATGCTTCATACTTCTGAGCTGTTCAATATTTGACCTTATTACATTCGTGAAATAAACTTGAACGTATAAACTATCTATTCCACTAGTTTGAAAAGAAATTATGTTTGCTGGTAACCGACACTATCCATCTAGGAAAATGTCGAAGTTCACAGATCATTACATTGCAGTTAATGTACAAGATTGTATGTTTATCGAGTAAGTCTCCCTCTTTAGACATGAAATCGCCAATTATGATTAACGTCTATAGTATTGTTAAGATGTACCAATTATACCATAGTAATAATTTTAGATTTGGGAAGATTACTTTTTAGGGGGCATGAAAAAGGGTTGCATTTTACGCTAACATTGTCAAATTTGGTATAATTTAACCTTATTTAGTAAGAAAATGTGCACGAAGCGCGAACAAAAATTGACTTTTTATGCTAAAAGTGTCGATTTGTTTCTAATTTGAGGAGTGGGGCACAAACATATTATTGGGGAAATGCCCCCATTGCCCTCTGTAGCGCAGCCACTGGGGAAAAGCAATAAAACCATTAACACGTTAGTATACCTGTGCAACCACAGCTCATAACCCAAATATGCATTTTTTCTGTTTATCTTTTTTTCACCCTTTTCACCAATTCATACTTTTCTTTTTCCACTTGGCATTATTTCCCCAATTCTGCTCATTATTTCCCGGGAGCGGTGCTCCCTGCTCCCGCACTTTGTAAAACCCTGTTTATGATAGCCAACTAACTATACACCAACTACAATTAAAATAAAGTTCAATTTCTTTTTTTTAGTCACCCATTTTTCTATCAAATGACCACGAAAGTGACACAAAACACGTAAACAAATGACTAGAAAAGTACAAATTTAACCTTTTTTCATTTGGTTTAATTGACCCTGAAAAGGGGCTTTATTTTCAATTCTTACGTTTTTATTTGTTTATTTTATTCAAATGAAGAGTGATCGATTGATAATTATACACACACAGTTTATCTATCCTAGACCAATATTGTTTTAAGTGCATGGTGCAGTGGCAATTGGAACCGTAATTTAAGGCATAGGCCTATAATTATTGTTGTAGGGGAAATCATTGGTTGTTTTAGTATTAGTGACCTGAATACTACCATATGAGATTTATATGCAGTTCAATGAGTCAAGCACTAGGGATCAACCTCATTTATAAAGGCCATCTATATCTTGGCTTAAATTTCACAGCATTTAACGTGGTTTTTTTTATCAGGATCCTCAACTGATATAACAACCCGAAACCACAAACAAATTAAATGCCGCTAAAGAGATTGCTAAAACTGTGGGTGGCTTACGGAAAACAAATTATATACTAATACGTTGTCGTATAAAAGCATAAATTAGCCTATTTCAAATTAAACAATCCCTAAGTTAACGCTCAATATAATGACTCGAGGTGTTTGTTCTAGGCCAATTAAAATTGTGTAGGCGTATTGTAGGCCTATCCCGCCCGCGTCCAAAAATGAGAATGTCATATTGAATTATTTTATTTTTATTTAGGATTTTATTAAATTAATCATGTAGTTATAACATGATTAAATACGGACCTCGATATTGGTTGCAATCACTTGTTTCAATATAAAGGAATTAAATATAGACATCTTGTCCCTTTTCCAAACATGAAACTGTAAACTCATGATCATTTTAAATCGATATCCTTATTGCCAAGTAGCTAGCTTTGATTATGCTTCTAAAATTGTTCAATAAAATAACCTTGTCAGTCCCGAACTCGTCCGTAGCTATCTGACGATTCAGAGAAGCTAGTCCCTCCGTGTCACACTTTAGTACACAGAGCTGACTACAGCATGCTAAGATGAATGACGTCGGATTTACGAGCGATAGCTGCATACATGAGAACAATACTAGTAAATATTTCTAAAAGAAACTCGCGTTTGTTTCCTTAAAAATATTCAAGATCAATGGGATTCGAACTGGAGGTGGCAACTCCATTCAATAGCAGCACAAAGACACACATTAGTGAGTTCGCCGTTAGTGTTGCTAAAATAGTATATACTGCATTCAATTGAGGTATTGGTTCTTTATTTTGGTTAATTAAAGCTAATTAGCACACGCTTTTAATTTACCAACAGCGATATTCTTATCGAGGAGACAATACCCCACATGTCTATACCAATCGCATGCTCCAACACGATAGGGGTAACGGAATGTCTTACGGGAAGCTCTTTTCTGGGGTTTTACACTGTACCAAATGTATACATTGTATTTTAATTCGCGTACATGCAATAATAGAGCAAAGCATGACGAGCGTCAAGTGCCAGGGGCTAGATGGCGTTCACTTACTTGTTCTTTGTATCAATTCGAATGTCTACTACATTATGAGCACCAACACCAGGAGTGCCACAGGGAGCATTGACTCCGTCATATAGTTTCATCTTCCCACTGCCGTCAAGGTCAGATACGCCGATCCCATCGCAATCGCAACCCCAATACAGTTTTTGATTGGTATAATCAATATCAACGATGTCAGCTATAGTATACAATAACCATGCAAAAATAAAACAAAACAAGTCACGTTATGCGAGAAAAGTGCGACATTGCCTTACACTACTATAAGTGTAACGCTGTGGGGAGCGCGATCATTAAGTATTAGATAAAGGACGAAAAGCAGACCATTATTATTGCTGATGGTCTGCTATGAGGGGTTTAGCTTTCATACACGTCGAAACACCGTATCTGTACAAATAAAGAAGATAAATCATAATTCGTAAATTACCTAATACTAATTGGGCAATGGATCTTGGAATCGTTTGTTATAATGTTGACATCGCTAAATATTACAAGAGACTATCAAATAAAGTTGGTCTCGCCACCCTTACCGTTGCATGTCCATCAGGGCTGTCAACTTTTGGGATTTGCTGGGAGGGAGAGATACAGACTCCAAAAAAAAGTCGTAAAACATGCACAATTTCCCCCCCGTCATCAGCTGAAATCCTGATAAGTGTGGGGGGGGGGGGGGGGGGGGGAGGGGGGGGGGGGGTGTCGATGATCTTTTCCTCAAATCCGGACGAGAAAATTGCGTGTTCAAAATCGCAAATGTACCGACGGAAGCTAGTATAAAGGTGTTGATACACATTTTAATTGAGGTAATTTAGTTGATGCGGGAGATTTAGTATGCCATGCGGGAGTGCGGGAGAAAGAGTGTCTATGCGGGAGAGTTGACAGCCCTGATGTCCATATTTTTACATTTTACACCATCTGAGATTCGAATTAGCATATCGCAATAGCGATTTGTTCTACCCGATAAAAATTATATATTTTCTGAACGAAAATCTCACAAGAAATCCAAATATGCTATTGTGGGGGGGGGGGGGGGGGGGGGGGGGGGGGGGGGTGGGGGGGGGGGGGGTGTCGATGATCTTTTCCTCAAATCCGGACGAGAAAATTGCGTGTTCAAAATCGCAAATGTACCGACGGAAGCTAGTATAAAGGTGTTGATACACATTTTAATTGAGGTAATTTAGTTGATGCGGGAGATTTAGTATGCCATGCGGGAGTGCGGGAGAAAGAGTGTCTATGCGGGAGACTCCCGCCTAATGCGGGAGAGTTGACAGCCCTGATGTCCATATTTTTACATTTTACACCATCTGAGATTCGAATTAGCATATCGCAATAGCGATTTGTTTTTCTGAACGAAAATCTCACAAGAAATCCAAATATGCTATTGTAATGTAGATAAGACCTAATGGTAACATGTTGTGATTAAGAATGTTCAAAAAATATCGATTTTTTCTTCATATTTTGATTTAAGCTCAATAATATTTCTACTGTGCATATTTAAGTTCCTCATGCAATTACCCATCAGAACATGATAGTTGTCAATGTTGAAATATACTATATCGAGAAGTAAATGAGCACAAACTTTTAAGTTTCATATTTATTAGAGTTTCGATTTTTTTCTTCTTCATATTTTGATTAAAGCTCAATAATAGTTTATACCGATCCCAATCACAATTTTACTGTGCATATTAGTTCCTCATGAAAATAATGGTTGTCAATGGTAACTTGTTGAAATATACTATATCGAGATGTAAATGAGCAAAAACGTTTAGATTTCATATTTATTAGAGTATATTTTTGGAGGTATGCACCCTTTCCTGATTTAAACGGCATTTATGAATTCCCCTATTTGAGAGCTTTCCAAAAATGTATAATTTTGCTTTCATCGGTTAAATATTTTGCTTGTTATAGTCATATAATGTAAAACCGAAGAATTAGGGCGAGTTCACTGTGTAGTGAATAAGGAAAAAGCCAAGGACATTGCAATCGATTCATGATTACAATATTGTTACACAATACAAGTTGTCACATTTGTTGAAACAGAATCTTATAAAATATAAGATAATCTATAAATTGAGAGCAAAATCATGTTTGTACCATACAGGGATGAGGGGTTATAGTAAATTGAACGTAGAATTGGGAACATTTTCTATATTCCCCATAGAGATTGTATAAAGCGCCGCCGCCACCACCCCTGACTTTCACAACATATCCAATCGTATCTCATCCCAACCATTTATAGAAATACCTGATTTATTCACACAATGTAGCTAGATAAATAGGCTTTCGCATGACACCTCAACCATCGCTCTAACACATTTAGTTTTTGAGTTAATAGAGAGAGATGGATGATTCGTCACCAAAAATGCAACACCACCACCTTTTTGAGGTGGTGAGTTCAAAACACATGGCCATAATACCTGAGACTGATATACATGTACCTAAAGAGATAAGAAGAGCGGTACTACAGCTATTCATCACTGTGCACAAGGTCCGATACGGATATTGTTTAGTCAATCGCCAATCGATTATCATCTTTCAGTTTAATTTGTAGCACGACCTCATTATTTGAATAAGCGCGCTATTTGAATCCAGTATTATCCACACGTTTATTACACTTTTCAAATAACCTGAACGCACTTTAGCATGGAATGGCTACCGACATACAGAACGTGATAGATTTCTAAAATGACTATACATTTATATCGCTATATTTTTGGCATTTCAGAAGAGATATGACAAATAAAACCTTTTGGGTACATTCTTGGGCATATACACAATGTATTATGATAACAAAGTTCATGGTAATGTGTTTATATTTAACATGAATTGAGAAACAAATGTTATACTTTAATTCATAAACAAGTTCTTCAAAACATCCCTTTTTAATTTAATTCATAATGAATCTAAATACAAACTATGACATTTGGTTGTCACAATACATTGTTTATAAAGGGTTCAACAAAAGAAAGTATACCACTTTGTTTATGTCATTTTGAGTAACTTTCCATTTGTTTTTGACCAAACAGGCTAGATAGGCATTTAGATCATTTAGAAAATATGTATACATTTATATAGATTAAATGAATAATGAAGAAGTTACGGCAGTTTTACGGAGGCTGTACTTGAAGGTGCACAGCCCCCTTAATATGAAAAAAAACACCTTTTGGCAGCTGTCCATGATATGCTATCTTTAAAATTAAGCTTTCTAAAGTGAAAAGAGTCCATCAAAAGGGTTATCTATATTAAAATAATATAAATGAGATTTAATTTTGTTTGGTTATTTGGGAAACAATATTCACAATTAACATTTTTTCGACTCTGTTGCGTGGTCAATGCATTGATAATTTGGAAGTACAAACTTGCAATATGTTTGTCATTTATTTGAAAAGCTTTATTGTAGTTGTTTTCTGGGATACTAATATTATCAAATGGGGAAAATTATGAATTAAAAGTAAAATTTACACAAGCAAAGAATGAAAAGAACTATGCAATAAGTGATAAATATAAAAAGTTTATTAAGGCACAATAAGTAGCATTAAGGAAACCAGTTGTTCAATGACAGCATTTCTTATGGATACAAAATTGTTCATTAACCCTAACATTCTTGGAATCTGTGATTGTGTGTATGAAATTGCTGCCCAGGTGAGCCTTGGCAGGTTAGTTGAGCGGTTAAGGAATCGTTGTGAACAAAGGGTCATTGGGAGAATTTAGACACTCTGATAAAACATAGCTGGTTGGTTAGGGTTAAAACACACTATAACGTGGAGCTTGGTAACCCTGACCTTCCTGGAACGTACGATCCACTACGGCAGAAAATACTGTTTACGCGCAAGGTACAGCATTTGATTCAATGATGCAATTAACAAAACTGAAAATTGTGCTCAAGCTGGGGTTTCGCGTCGATGATTAGGGTAATTCTATGTCCCCCTCTCTTGATTTCCACACAATAACATTGTCTGGTTAGGGTTAATTATAACTAATAACTTATACACCTATCAGTTGTAAGACGCACTATACAACCCCCTGGGAGAGGTGCGTCGTGGGTGCGTCGTTTACCAATCATTCTTGACGGAGGGTACGTCAGTGGCAGCCTTTGGTCCGTCAAAAAATTGACGGAGGGTGCGTAAAGGTCCGTCACTTTACATGGGTGCGAATGGGCTGATAGTTGACTGAGGGTGCGTATTTGGATGGCAATGGTCCGTCGTTTTTTTGACACAGGGTGCGTCATTGTACATGAGAAGTTGACGCACCTCGGTAAAGTGACGCACCACTCCCGGGGGTCGTATAGTGCGTCTTACAACTGATAGGTGTATTATACTAACTTCACTACAAATATCTTCACTCTTGATCTATAAGGCATCAAATTGGAAATAAGTTATAACAGAAGCATTCCTTTGAAATAGAAGGCCATGTCATTTATAATGGAAGAGTTGTAAAAAGCATAATCAGCTTGACTATTTAGGGTGTTTATATATGTATGAGTGGATGGACAAAGTTATTGTAACTTTGTTTAAAACCCTGGAGCGTAGGCCTATAGCATTTATTGAATAAATAAACTTGTCAGGCTCCTGGCCTATAAAGGCGTCAAATGGGAATTAAGTGATAAGAGAATGGCAGCATTCTTTAGAATAGAAGTGCATGTCACAAAGAATATTTGAAAGACACTACCACAATGCATTGCGTTTTTGCGAAATGAACTAATTCTGGCAGTCAATTTGTCTCGGTTCTCATTGACATGCACACAATCATGGCTTCATAGTGCGTTCATAGTTGGAGTTGAGTTTCTAAAACTTGAAGAGCTTGACACATGCATTGTGTGAAAAAAGCTTCAGTTGGCTGGCGACTGCGCAATGCATTGTGGGAATACCTCAAAATCTCCTCCGGTCACATCATTTATAATAGAAGTGTTGGTCATCTAAAGTATTAAGAATTATCAAGGAGAGACTCAAGTTTTTGAATTGATTTGTTGAATAACTATTAATCAAATACATATAAAAGCATTTTGGAAATGAAATCGGTCAGAGAATCCCAACTTGTATGTTTTAAAATTTTGACAAAAAAAATGCCAAAACTGTGATTTAAAAAACTACAAAATTAGGTAAAAAAATTGAGAAATTTGTCCCTAAATTAGTGTCTTTACATGATAATCACGTGAGTTGGGCATCGTTACTCAAAATTATTGTTGTTAGCCTTGTCGTAAAGAAATGTGTCAATTAATATTAATTTAAATATGTCCTAGCCTCATGCAGTAATAAAACAAGTCATAATGGCAGCATACAAAATGTTCCATTAATGTTCAAGAGTTGAAAAAGCATAAAATTAGAATCGTGACTATTTAGGGAGTTTATATGTATCATATAGTCACTGTCACGATACTATGGACATAATTCAAGCTATAGTATGTTTTGTTTCTATTCGCGAAGCTGCGTCCGAAATCTGAATGTGCGGACAACTACATATGCATGCATGCGGGTCACGAATGACCAATCAAGACGCGAAGTCATTTTGAAACGCGTCTGGTACGCATTTTCGTGTTGACGCACATAGCACGCATTGTTAATTATGGCCATAGTTCTTTGATGTTACTAATATGGATGGATGAAGTTATTGTAACTTCGTTTAAGGTCATGCTTATTAGCTTGGGCTTTATTGTGCCGGGGTGGGGGTCACTTGTATACTAAGGTGGATATCATGCTCGTTTAAAAAAAAACACGTACAAAGGGTTGTTTTTCATGGAAAGGCGATGTATGCGCGTACATCGATTAGTATCAAAAACGGCAAAAAGGGTATGTTTTGAGAACTTCCAATATGTGTTTAGGGTACTTTTTATATTAAAGGAACATAAAAAATCCCCCTGTAAATGAACACATTGATTGTACAATACAGCATTGACATGTGTCCCAGTTTGATTAATATACATAAGTGAACACATGAATATGTTGATTTAAAACATAAAAGAGTTTTTATGTATGGATACTAATCATGTTGGGACAGTCTGTATAACATCCAATAACATGTTACATTAGCTAACTGTTTTACACATATTTATAATACAAGAACACTATAACCGCCTTACAAGAAACCCTTTTCAGTTACAATTATCTCTTCCAAATGTATTAAAGATCCACCGAAGTGTATACAAAAAGTATGTATTATATATCAAAATAAAGACAAAATCACAAGGATTACGAAAATAAACATTTTATGAAAGATCCATTATAGGGAAAGAAGAAATTTACAAAAATAATAAATGCGCCCAAAATCTGTGTTAAAACGATCTTTGTATTTTGAAAAACCCGCTCTACCAGGCAACACAGAGGAGAAATCATAGTTAGCAAACAATGCACTAGTGTAAAACTGTGACAGGTTCTATATGTCTACACACACTCTTTACAATGCATGCAATGTTAGCCTTTTCCCATCATCATGCCTTGCTGAACAATTGATGACCGCGCGAACTTTAAATATGTGTATCCATGCTGTGTGCATTCAAAACCATACAATCAAGTGTATGAGCCGTATTATCACATCAGTGAAAGTGAATGAATAAATCGAGGTCATGATACTGTTTGTAAGGCAACCTGTACAACTTGATAAACATGTCATTTTTATTTTGTGGCCATATTTTTAGACCGTGGTGCATTGTTTGCTGAACAGAATAAAGTATGTTCCTAAAAGATTAGCCATTTCAAACTATTGAGTACGAGTACCAATTCTGTAGGCCCATTTTTAATAAACACTTGGTTTATTTTACAAAGCTGCAAGTAAATGTATGAAGATTCGGAATATCCAAAATGGTCAAAATGTTCAATCCTCATGCATGTTGATTATAGACTCGCAACCATAATCAAACTTACATGATGGACCACAGTCACACGCAACACTTGTTGACATAAGGTAAGTACCGTAAAGCATGGCTTGTATTTATAGATTTGCAAAATTGAAATTTTCTTTTACAAGAAACTTTATTAAAAACAAAAAAAATCCATGCTGCAAATATTTGAAGCTTTACAGCATGTGATTGTTTTAATATTGAAGTTTGGCCTATAAATAAACCCTTTATTATCAAACATATATCATGCATGCATTTTTACATAAATTGTTATTTTCATCTTGTCATTTCTGGAAAGTTGTGGTAAATTTGCCCATTATTGTTATTGCTATACAGTGATCACATCATTGAGAGTCCCTTAATATCACTTTCAATCACATGTATCTGCAAAACGTCATATAGCACATAATTGATCATTCATCGTATGTGAAGACTAAAATATTGTTATCCATTTTGAAGCAGTACAACTGGTTCCCTGGCTGATGAATGTAGTGCTAGTGCTATTGCTACATTCCTACACGATTGTGTTAATTGTCATCTCTTTCATGTAGGAGGTCCTATTCAGTAGTAGCTTCTACCATCAGGCATTGGACAGTTAATACAATACTTGTACAAAGGTGTATAAACTGTGGACCAAAATAGCATGACATAGTGTTACTACAACAGTTACTAGCCTCTATTTCCCCAAAGCTGCACTGTGGAACACACCAAATGGAATCTGTTTAACAATCATGAACCAACCATCACATACTAGTATTCTGGAGTGGGCAGAACAAATGTCACTTAGTGGGTGTCTGTAGAACGCTTCATCCCCTTCAGGCCAAGTGTAGCAAGTGTTGGTGGTCTGTTCATGTAAGACAAGCATATATCATTTTCATTGATTTATGTTACCTGTGTTTCAAAATATACAA
Organism: Ophiura sarsii; assembly: GCA_035610835.1. Lineage (NCBI taxonomy): Eukaryota > Metazoa > Echinodermata > Ophiuroidea > Amphilepidida > Ophiuridae > Ophiura > Ophiura sarsii. The sequence goes on along the minus strand of CM069445.1, from coordinate 43,922,034 downwards.
AAATAAGGACAATTAGTATCTGATTAAAAATAATAATAACCATACGTTTAACATAGTTTGTTGATCAAGAAACTGATGAATTTTGTTGATTTTGTAAATTGCATGTGAATCAGACTTTTACTGAATATGTGAATCCATTTTGACTTTTGAGATCATTTGAAAAAGAACATCAAGATTAATTGTTTGCATTTAAAGACGGTACAATCTCAGCATCTTCAACACATATTTATGAAATACAATCTCTGGGTCTCAAGTGTGATGTGATGTGATATGCAGAACTTCTGTTTTGTCTTCATTGCAGAACCTGATAATGAATATTTAAATTAATAGACAATGTCAAATACTTCAAATGAATGAAATGGTAATTGAATGGAAACCCAAATGTTTTTTGTTACTTCATTGTCATTCAAATTGAGTGTGTCATGTCATGTCTTAATATGTTGCACTCACCTGAGATGTTGTCCCAATCTAAAGCTTTGTCCACTCTTTCTAGTGGTGCGCCCTTCACTGCTGGTGTCCACTTCCTCTTTACTGCCAGTGTCCACTACCTTTTAATGCTGGTGTCATCTGAACAGTTTGCTACAGTTTAGTTTGGCAGAGCTGCAGAAAAGAAAGGACATAAATTAAGCATTAAGCATGTAAATCATGCTTATCATGTAAAGTTCAAAACATACTACACAATCGCGCGACGCGATTTGTCGCTTACGCTCCTTATAAAGAGTGCTATTTACCAAATAAGGAGCGTCAGCAACAAATCGCTCCGGGCAATTGGGTAGTATGTCACTCATGACCTTATACAATATCATCACTGGGGTTAGTCAATGTCTATAAGATAGACTATAGTCTGTTATCATACGACAGTGTGTCATTGCGGCACATTAACGAGTGCACCTACTCGAGGTATTGACAGAAACACATGTGTAGAATAATAGAAAATGTGTTAGTAGAATGCTGGGCCTGTAAAGTTATGTCACTGGTCCAGAGGAAGAGAAATAGAGTATATATGCGTTAAATAGTTAAAAATATAGTGGCGAGTAGGTTTGATGATAGTACAGCTCACATTAGAATGGACATTGCAATGACATTACAATGACATTATAAACAATACCCGATCAGTGCAGTCATTGTCCATTCTATTTCAAGCTGTACTGCACATAATTGGCTTTCTTTGACTTCTGAAAGACATTTGATGTGCAGTTTTGAAAAGCACACCCAATGGTACACACTGTCCAAAAGTACACCTTCATAATTTGTAGTGAAATTCTGGGCCTGTAAAGTTATGTGACTGTCCAGAGGAAGCGAAATAGAGTATAATCATGAATGGGCCCAGCATTAACATCTCAGCACTCTGACAATATACAGTGGGCACAACTTCATAGTGAACCATGTGTAAGGGAAACATACCTTCAGATGAATCAACTTGGCTATCTGCTACCGCAGACGGAAGAGATGTTGAAGGTATACCGCCATCATATGCATGCACTGTATCACAGTCAAACAAATTAGTAGATAGAAGCACCATTCCTACATACTGACCTCATCATGATCTGTAAACATAAATAAGAATACAAAAGGCAGACTTTGTGATTACTTTGTGAGTTTTTCCCTGAACTCAATCAGTTCTTAATTCAACATCAATATAGCTGGAATGAGTCCATTGAGTACTGAATAATGTACAATGTACATAGCTTTGGTGTCCACTTTACGTCATTTACATGCCAAACATTATTTCTTGGGAATAAAAGTAAGATGAAGCACATGATCAATTAATCATTTTGAGTTGTGTCAAAGTAAACCATGTAACATAAATATAAATTAAAAAGAAAAATGACACAACAAAATGTTTGATAATACCCTTTACACAGCATGATAAGCAATTTGGTGTCCCCTTTACATCGAGTATCAAACATACAATTTTCAATAAAATCAGGATATTCTTAGTGTTTATGCGCTCTTTATGTCCACTAGAATGTAATCATTAAACTTTTTAGCAATACAAACATTTTATGAATTTAGGCCCAGAATGTGCATGTCACGTAGAATTGGGATACACTTTGACCCAATTTGTTGAAATTTTCATTTTTATTTGTGGCATGAAAGATACATTTTGTTGGTAAACTTCAGTCAATTCCAAATTGGTGAAATTTACCCTAAATTATTAATAAATTCATTAATTTTATTATGGATATTATTATTGTGCGCCTGTTTCAAAATGCAGTGCATCCCAAAAGTAGGCAAGACCTACTGTAGCTATGAATCATGATGATTGCTGTCTCAGAGCTATGAAATTAAAGCATCAGCATCAGATACTTTTCATCAATATTCTCCTGAATAAAATTAGTCAAACTTTTGCTTCAGATATCATGTGTAAAATAGCTCAACCTATTTCAAATTCCAAGAAATCTGACTTGAATTTTGATCACCTTTTTATGCCCACAATATGAATACTAAATTTACGACGCCAACTGTAACATGTTATATTTCAGTTAACCGAGACTCTTCTTCAGTTAATTCCTTCAAAGCCAGGATCAGCAATTAGGTGGATATGTCATCCTTCCTGAGGATGGCACATCATTAATTCTTTTCATAATATTTTCTTTTAATTTCAATTTTGATATAGGCTAATTTACTCTTCTCAGTTGTTTTTAGTTTGCTAATTAGTCACAATGCGCCTGCGACACATATCCCATTTATGAAGATTGTCGCAGTAAACGACAGATACAGATATACTCAAGTTTTGCTGGCGTTTTTTTTATTAGAAACAACAAATCGGCAATTCCAAGCAAATGTCAACCAAATAGCCAAAATTTCAAATTTGCATCCAAAGTTTAATTCTATGCCTATAATGTAGGCAAGAGTCCAAAGTTCAGGAATTTTTAGTTTGTTTAGCGATACTATGTTTTTTGATGTATAAACTAATTAGCATAAATTTGCATATTTGCAGCTTACAAAATCAGTGAAAAGGCTTGTTTTTATTTATTCCATATCTTTTAGACACATAGGTATGATGTTTAAATAAATGTCAGGCACAATAGTAGTACTGATGGGAAAAGTTTTGATATAAATTTAATTTTGATAAACGGCCGATTAGTCTCGTTAATCCAGGTAATTAGTATGCATAATCTCATGTCATTCCACGACGCAAAGTACAATTTTTTAGGATAGCAAGAAAAAGATGTACCCTATTTTCATTTAACTATTTTTTCTCTGCACACAATTGACACGCTTCACAATTATCAACAACTCGATTCACAAATGTGCATCAAAATTTGGAAACCATTTGACAGTTTCTACTATAAACAGCTTTAAAAAAAGTAACTTAATAACCAATAACTTAACCAAAATGACTGCTAAGAGCCCTGGCGGTATGCTTGTTTTCGTAGCTACATTTTATATGAATTTTAGTATTAGGCTAATGAAAGTTGATTCCATGTAACATTTGGTTCAAACCATAAAGAGCCGCTCTTTTTAAAAGAGGTAACTTTTTCATTATTCATTATTTTGCAGCAGTTCATTATTTACAAAATAACAACTATTTCAGGTGATCATCGAAGTCGATTTCTATTTTTAGGTTCCAATTGATTCAGAATGTAAACAAAATTGCGATGTTCGATGAAGGAAATTTATGAAAACACCGAAAAACTTCAACATTACAGCACTTGGCGGATACAGGGGGCGGGCGCCCCCCGTGAAATTTGTGACAATATACCTTTTTCAGAGGCATGTGGGTTCCGTCGGTATATTTGCCATTTATACCATGCGATTTATTTTTTTTGCCGGTTTTGGGACCACCACCCCCCCCCCCCCCCCCTCCCCCTCCCCCGGGCAAAAAATTTGGGGACCTTCTACGATTTTGTTTGAGGTATCAATTAAAAAACCCATGGTCAGCCCCCCGTAAATTTTAATCCTGGATCCGCCACTGAACAATATCTCAAAAACGGCGGAAAAAACCGGAAAATATCAACAAATTAATGATTTTGCTATTTTGGCATTCATAACTTGGTCGAAAAAACCTAACGCAGGCGGGTAGTAAACGGGAAACATGGAATCAACTTTCATCAGCCTTACAGTGTTTTTAGGACTGATTTGACCAAGGAGTTATCCTACGTAAGTTAAAGGAAGGCCTATATTATATGATCTTTCCAGGGAACGCCCTCAACATCGAAAAACAAAATGAAAAGCAGATTTTCTTTCAGATTTACATTTCTGATCATAAATCGTACATACATTCCAAGTTAGAGGGCAATACGATTCTTAATTACTTCAAAATCATGAAAAATGAATAGAGGGCGCTCCCTGGAAAAGATCACATGATATGCCTTTAAGTTAAGTATGATAACTCCTTGATTTGACCATCAATTTTGACCGCCCCCCCCCCCCCCCCCCCTGTTTGTAATGACCTTCAAACGAGGACCAACCGTGGTACTATCCAAATGAGGACCCACCAACCTGGACACACACCGTCACACCGAGGACAAAAATGGCGGTTGAAAAAAAAGATTGGGTGTCAAACTGCCAACTAGACTGTGCTATGTGTGGGGAGAGCATCACAAAAGAGGACCTCGTTTGCATGTATCAGGAAACCGAGGACATCCTCGGTTGCAGGTGCGTCCGCAGTTGGATTGTAATAAACGGGTGTGCGTCCTCGTTTGCAGGTAATTGTCAACGCACACATCACATAGTCAATTATATTTCTTCAGTACAAAACCAGGTACAATTAACTGTATACTGTAGGTCACCATGGAGTGACGGTCACATGCCGTTGACCACAAACCAAAAAGGTAAATTAAGGCCTCATCGGGGGCCTAAAGTCTTACGCAGCGTACACAGCATCGCACAATAACTTAAATCGTTTGGTTTGTTGTCAACGGCAAAAGGCAGGCACAAAGTAGCCGGATGACCAGGGCGACCTATAGGCAATAAGTGGTTCAAAAGCAAAACATTCCATGCACGCACTCAATGCGGGAGCGTTACGCACTTGATGCGCAGTAGGAGGTGCACTGTGCGGTTGCATTAATTGATTGATCTGCACATGTTGTTTTCACCAGCATTTGATTATTTTCACCAGCATGACATAGGTCTGCACCGTCTGCCCCAACCTATAATAACTTTAAACTACATACAAGTTACAATTAATATTAAAAACTACAATTCATGCCTTTTTCTACTACAATGACAAATTGTTATTTGTATTCGTTTCTTAAAAGAGATATCAACCGAAAATCGCAACAAATCACCCGTTAATTTATAGAGCTAGGATTCAGAGCTACATTGTACATGTACGTATGTATACTTCTAAGTTCTAGTACTATCAGTATCACTCAGGCCCTATTCAATCAATTCAAACATGTCAAATGTCAATCGCAATTCAAGACGCAACCAAAAACTAAATTATAAAAAGCTTATTTTTAATTTATATTATTTAATACATTTTCAAGTTATAATAAAGTCATGAAAGTTATTAAAAGACAAACAAACACTTACCGTTCATTCCCCGGTTCAATCATTCATATTCCGCTTGCAATCGAGGAATAAATCTGCCTATTATTGCTTCAGAGTTTCTCGAAATGATATCTGCATGATCGTCCAGGTTCACAATGCAGAAAGACGAATCTTGGCGAGTTTACAAAATTTGATACATATGCGTAGATTGACACACACGCGCGTAAACAACTTTCGGTTGTAAACTCGCTAAGGTTCGTCTTCCTGCGTTGACAATAATATTCGGCGGTGTTTGTTAAACACGTAACAAAACAGCCCGATTTTGTAACACGCTATTTATCAACTGACAATTCACAATTGGACCCCTTGGACCATCGATTATAACACTTTTCCTGAATGATTTGAACCTCGACCAAACCACGGGACACTTAGAGGTATATATTCTAAATATTTATACGATTCTTTATTCTAACAAGCGCGGGGAACTCCATATTTTGGGCCACGCAGTTGGGGTATGTTTGGAAATAGAAACAAAATGGCGGGTCTCGTCAAAACATTGTACAAAATCACAATTGAACCATCGATTATAACACTTTCCTGGATGATTTGAACCTCAACCACTATCACGGGACACTTTAGAAACCTTTATTCTACCTATATATATGCCATTCTTTTAGTACTCTAACAAGCACCGCTAACTCGATATTTATCATATTTCGCGACGCAGACTTGGGGCCTGTATTTGGAAATAGAAACAAAATGGCGGGTCTCGTCAAAAACGTCGTAAAAAACTCACAATTGAACCATCGATTATACTACTTTCCTGGCTGATTTGAATTTCGTCCAAACTTCGGGACAGTTAGATAACAATATCCTACCCATTTATGGTATTATTTATTCTAACAAGCAATGCTAACTCCATATTTTGGGCCACGCATACGTTTTGGTGATTTTGGAAACCGATTACAGAGCTCTACCGTACAACTTCTATGTAAATTTAGCGTTATCTGCATTGCGCGTCATTGGGCTACCATATTGGCTGGAGCAACTACTCTAAAAATGACAAAACAAAACTATATAGTCAGCCTTCGGCGACTCAAATATATCAAGGTCTGTGTGAGTCGGTCACCATCCCATACTAAAGTGCATTCATGAAATTAAGAAAAATGTAATACACGTGTGGCTAACACTGGATTATAATTAGCGCGCTACTACTCAAAGGATGAGTTCGTGATACAGATTAAACTGAATGATGATAATCGATCAATGTCGCATCGGACCATGGATCGCTGCACATGGCAGGTATCAATGGGCGCTTCTTATCTCTTTAGGTATAAGAAGCTGCGTTCAGACAGGCGTAAATTCGTATAGAGTAAGATCGGAGTTAGGTGAGATTAACGATTGTCCATGTTAAACTTGCGAGTAGTGACCGTGTGGACGGCACCCGTGTTAACTATTCATTAATGCAACAAGGCCTAAATTAACTGAATTTAAACTAAATGTATGTAATTTTAATATCAAAAGTAAACATTTTCGATTGATTCAAATACGTAGGGCTGACTGGGGAGGGCAAAGGTTGTGACTCGGAGTTAATTATGTTCTACGTCATGATATTATTTTTTTCGCATAAATGTATGTACGCAGCTGAGAAGACGCTGAAATCTAGAATATGTATAATATAATAAGTTAGTAGAATATGATACAAAATCATAGATAACTCACATTCTCTTAGTTTTCTTGTCAAGTCACGAACATGTACTGTAAAAAATAGGCATTTATCAAGTATATCCAAACATACTAATGCGTAGTCCTTGTTATCGGCGACAGTTTTTTTTTACAAAATGGTCTATTATTACAAGACTTCATTTGATCTTGGTAATGAAGGCACTCTCGGTTGAATGAATTCCGAAGATAGTATAACATTGGATCATCTCTGGGGGTAAGGCCAAAACAACAAAAAAGTGACTTGCCCTTTCCGACCGAACCGAAAAAAATATTGGATCAGGTTAAACAAATGATAAATTCGTCCCCAAGCTAGCGTCTTTACATTATAATCAAGTGATTTGGACATTTATTTACAAAAGAAATATTTTTGCTAGCTTTGTTAAAAAACGTTGGGACAAAAATAGTTTTTTGTTTGTGATTTTTTCGAAAATAAATCAAAATTGTAGGTTAAAATTGACGCCAAATTTCCTTTCCAAAAATGCCCATATCGCTTGATTATTATGTAGAGTTTAAAAATGTGGAAAAATCACTTTTTTGGAACTTTTGGTTCGAATTTATTTTTAAAACAAATTGGATTAGGTTAATAGGGGAGGATGGGGCAACTGGACCGGTTAAGCATGTTTCATGATATAAAGGCTTAAAGCTAGTGTAAATATTTATGGAATTGCTATGAAAATATCACCCATATAACTGTTTACATATAACATATAATCAATGTTAAAAAATATCCAAACAAAAGGCCAATTACCACTAACTAAAAACTTTACTTGGGACGGTCCAGTTACCCCATCGTTGGGGCAACTGGACCTATATGTTCCAACGGTTAGAATACACAGAAATCATTGATTGACAACACGGTAACTAAGCAGTATTTTCTTTACAAACTCATTTCCATATTATTTAACGTGTAACAATGATACAGGTCCCATGAAACCCATTGTTTTATACAGTTTTCGTGGTTAACGTGTAAAAAGCAGTAATACTAATGGTGTACAAAGCAAGCGCAATTTTCGACTACACGTTTATAGATAAAACGGTATGAACCTAGTTAAATGGTTACATGGTTGTGATATTCAGACGCCCCATACATTTGTCTATATACCCCTTTCTTTAATGATTTTATTTACTTCATATAACCATCATTTAGTACTTATAATAAACCATCTTGATATTTAGCGAGCTTTTCATGTTACAGGGGAAGTTAGTCAATATGACAATGATGACCCAACGGTTGATATACACAAAAAGCAGTGGATAAAATACATAAATCATGATATTTCGTCATAGCAAATACCTTTACAGACACCATTCAAAATATAATAAAGATGTAATTCATAATACCGAGGTTTTAAACCATTCTAAAGCAATTTCATGTCATATTGTAATCCTTCAATATCAGAAATAGTAGTATTAGACCCGAAATGCCCCAAAATGTCTAAGAACTTGAAAGAATGTGAATTATTTCATATTCTATTCACATTTCAATACCGAGTCATGTTTTATTGACACTAACAACTCATTTTCAAAATTAATTTTACAATTTTGATTAAGTTTTTGCAGGCGGTCCAGTTGCCCCACACCCCTTCGGTCCACTTACCCCAACAAATGACGTAGCACTTTGTCGTGATGAAACGTTATTAAAACACGCCTGTGACGTAATACATTTTACGCCAAAATGTTTTAAAACATACCACCATTTGTCATAATAATCAATAACTCCAATACATTTAAGAAAAAAAGGCAAAACTGCATTTTTGTTTTTAGCCATTACACATATTTCTGTAGCCAGTGAGTATCTTTGAATTCGCAAATATTACGGCGTTCGGGTCCTACAAGTAGACGAGTGTCTTTAGATAAGTAAGAAATGGTGTACTTTGTTATTTGAAAATTCATGAACTAATAACTCTACCAAAAGAATACCCGTGATAATGATTTAAGTTGAAGCATTCTTTAAATGATAATATTGATCGGAAATCCAAACCACCAATGCCCTAAATTAGCAATATGCGCCATTTTACGGTCATTTCAACCACAACCTATGGTTTTAATCATATTTCTGAAAGTTCCTAAGCACACTACAATATAGCACCCATTAAATGCAATATGCACCTAGTATCTTAAAACGACTGTACTGCATGTATATATTTACTGTTGCATATCTGTCAATCATATAAAGTACATTAGACAGGATCTAAACCTATCGTCATATATCGCCCATACTATCTGTCACTCAAGGAGTTAGCTTCAAAGATATGGAGAAAAATCACATGTGTAAATACCCTAAAGTTCCAAATGTTTTGGATTATAGAAGGTAAAGATATATGTCAAGTATCAACAAAAGTCGTATTGTTCAAAAGAAAGCAGTATGCCCATACAATTACAAAATCCTTCATTTCGGTCCAGTTGCCCCACGGTCCAGTTGCCCCATATTCCCCTATATGAGAAATTCGTATTCGTCCATAAGTTAGTGTCTTTACATTATAATCAAGCGATTTTGACAATTTGTACACTCTTAAGACAACTCGTCATTTGAGCGACGAGGGAGTCTAGTCAAAATATTTTGACTAGAACCTAGTCAGTTTGACGAGGTATTCTAGTAACATATTTACGTTTCAACTAGAGTCTAGTAATTTGTAACGCGTTTAGGGTCACATCTGCATCCAAGAAATGACACGAAAATCTCGTCGTAAATCCCTCGTAGAAAACGGAAGTCGCGCATTGCATGATGGATGATTACCGATGAACTCGCAAGTCATCGCGGCCAATTTGTGCGAGCAGGCGACGAGAAAACTGGGCCTAAAAGAAGCCTTTTATGCCTCTAATTTCGATGTAAACATTATCCGAGCTGTTTCTTCTTGTAGTAGGCAGGTATAAGAGAAACTTGCTTGCTGGGCGTCTCTCGTGATATAACTTTGTGTTTTTAGCGGTGAATCGACATGAAACTTGTCGCGTTAAATCACCCGGCAAATTGTGTGTACAATTCATCCTATACCGCATAGCCTGCGTATGACACGTAGGCATGGTAGGTATACGATGAGTTCCATGTTAATGTACTGGTATTTTAAGTCAAGAAATTGGGCAATTACGATTATTTTTAAATTACCGAACATCGCCTATACCATGGTACTGAAGGCTATGCACTCGTTTAAAATGGCTCATTTTATTTTTAATTTCTAAAAACTTAAATTAAACAGTAAAAATAAACTTTTGAATTTCAACTGAATTTGGATCCCCATTTTCCCAATCAATGAATCAAATAGACATACAAACCTGTCTAGTCCTAATCACATCAAGGCTCATGTTAACAACTAGAATGCAGGCATGATTATGTTCAGGCTTCTGCCTGAATTCAGGCTATTTGTTTTCCAAATTTCCGCACTTTCTTTTATTTTCAGCCCGTTTTTGGCCTTTATAAGCTGATTTTACGCACCTTTTCAGGCTATTCAGGTTTTTTTCCTGCAAATTCATAATCATGCCTGAGAATGTGAACATTGTAACAAATGCCATGCACAGAAACGCCACTGACATTACTGACAAAACACATTGATGCATTCAGTTCTACTAACTAGGCCTAGGCCTAAAGCCTATTTTAATATTGTTTTACTTCTGTATTTATTTTACAGTAAAAGCCTACATGTGTTTGTACTTGTACTGACGTAGTGATGGATGGTGAAGTGAACATAATCCGAAGGTGTCAAGTGTAGTTACCAAATCTTTGCCAGCGCCAGGGTGTCCGAAGATGTCAATAAAGAAAGGTGGGTGTTTGAATTTTAAATAAATTAGTTTGAATAAATTGCCATCCACATTGTAAACATTGATCATTGATGTCATTTTACACTATGAATGCCCTATGAGTGTGAACATTGTAACAAAGGCTTTGCTCGGAAAACGCCACTGACAAAAAAAATTCAGATCAAAGCCTATTTTAATATTTTTTTACTTCTGCATTTGTTTTACAGTAAAAGTATACTAGGCCTACATGTGTTTGTACTCGTACTGACCTAGTGATGGTTCACAATTGCGAAGTTCGTTTCGGTAATAATATTGACCTTTTAACGGTTATTCGGCTAAGAGGCGTTTCGACTGTATGCATCAATGATTGAAATATAGAGACAATTATGAGTTTAAAACGGATAAATATCACACATACAATGTCGTTGGCAAAAGTATATTTTCTTGAATTTATATCGATATGCTTGCAATAAAAATCATTTATTTTAATGATAAAGAAGGCCTAATAATAATGCAATGATTACAATTTAGATCGGGATACGCAATCAAGCCTTATTATAAATAGGATGTGCATATAAATATCACCAGAAACAAACTTTGTAGTATTGGTCTTTTCATTAACAATTCTTCAATTTAGGTGGGAAATTGAAAATGATTATTACCGAAACAAACTTCGCAATTGTGAACCGCGCACTTTCGGTACTAAAACCGAGTTAAACTCCCACGGAATCTGAACTATCATTTTCAAGAGTGATCTTGAGGTCAAATTTAAGTCTTTTTTGGAGGTTAATGTCTTGAAATATTCCTAATATTAGAATCTGTCTTACTAACTTATTAAAAGCAGTCTCGGACATTTACAAGCATAGTATTTCACATGGGAAGTTTGCAATTTTGTCGATATCGAAAGTGAAATATTGCAAAAGTAGCGTTAGATTGATCTGACAAACAGCTGTCTTAAACAGCGAAATGACAAAATTGTCACATATTCAGATCCCATTTTAAAGGATATTTAGTAGTCTTTAAGTATGTGGTTCAACAGACTTGTCAACTATAGGTAACAACTAATTAATTATGGATAAGACCATGATCACCAGCTTTCTTCCTATTCGCTACACAGTCAACATGAATAATCAGCCTCAATTTACCGGATTTATAAAAATGACTATAACAGAAAAAGTTTTCAACCTATGATAGCAAAAGTATACATTTTTGGAAAGCTTGTAACTAGAGGAATTCAGAGAAGGGTTCATCCTTAAACAAATATTTCTGAAAATTCTAAAAATATATAAAATAAAAATTGGAGATATTCACTAGCCGGTATAATTACCATACCGACGTAGTAACTTTGACACTTATATATCATCTAATGGGTAATTTCATGAGAAATTCAAATATGTAAAGTAAATAATGAGAGGGGTAGGTATAAAAAATATATGGATCTCAAATTAAAAATTAAAAAACTCTGATATTTTCCCGAACATTTCCGATCATACCATTTTAGTCATTGATTGTACTATAATTTTAATGGCATATTTGGTTTCCTCATGCAATCTCCCTTCAGAAAATGTATACTTTTACTACCTCAGGGTGGTATACAAGCAAATATAAATGTGTACAGTTAAAATCATGTCGCGAAAGCCAAAATCCGAGTGTAACGCGAAAGGAGGCGAGCTTAAAACACATGACCCTAGGTAATTCAATGTTATTGATACGCCCGATTCAATCAATAGTAAATTATTGGAACATCTTAATCTACTCAACGCTCTTCTGTGACATGGAATCGTGACCTCGAGTAGGTATTGTTTAGGGCAAAGAAGCGACTTAAATTCTGTATAAAAGCGCTGTGGTTCTATTGGCAAAATAAGGATAAACAGTTACCTCCATTTAAGATCTGCTCGCTAAAGCATGGATCGGTGTTGGTATAGCGTTCATCATGAAGTGCCCGATGAATAGTGTTGTCATCAGGGACACCCCAATAAACCAAACCAGAGAGCGCGTCGTACTTCACATGAGACGCAGTAGCACCTGGTGCTGCTCCCAAAGAAAGATCTTTCGAACTTTGAAAATCTCGACAGATTTTAGTGATGACCTGATCTACGTCTGGAGGTAACAATCTGTTGCTATATGGAGATCCCAAAAAGAACGGAGCAGTATTCAGGCAATCTAAATGTAACAACATATACACAGCATCGAGTAAGCATGATATTGCAAAAATATTTAAAAAAAACTTACACTATATTAATAAGAAATTCGAAAACAAAATTGGCCGCCGAAGCCATATTGAACAAACCTTAAAGGTATATTATGTGATCTTTCCAGGGAACGCCCTCAACATAAAAAAAAAAATAGAAAGCAGATTTTCTTGCAGATTTACATTTCTGATCATAAATCATGCATACATTCCAAGATACAGGGCGATACGATTCTTAATTACTTCAAAATCATGGTTTTAGAGTGAAAATAAACTGTCGGAATTCCGACAGTTTATATTTTTCACTCTAAATTCACTCTAAAACCATGATTTTGAGGTAATTAGGAATCGTATCGCTCTGTAACTTGGAATGTATGTATGATTTATGATCGGAAATGTAAATCTGCAAGAAAATCTACTTTCTAAAAAAAATCATGAATAGAGGGCGCCCTCTGGAAAAGATCACATAATATGCCTTTAAGAGCGATATCTCTGAAACCAGATGGGCCATAAAAAAAAAAATCCAAATGAAGTATCGTTTCACACTCTTTCTTATATACATCACAGAACATGCAATGGTATTGATTATGTATTGAAAAAGCTGACGCCATTCGAGAAAAATCAAAAGAGATTAAGCTGCTTAAGCTGCATAATTTAGTTATTTTTCCCCAGTATTTGAAATTTCGTATTTTGAACACCCTGTATGTAATAGTATTTATATTGCTATGCAGACATGCAGCAATGGAAATACCCACATGACTTTCCAAGCGAAGTAGACAGTCCCGGGGTAGACCAACCCTCGGCGGATTAACCATGGGTGGTTCATATTCGGGTTCGGGTTCGGGTTCGGGTTTGGTTCTGGTTCTGGGTGGGGTTTGGGGGGTTGGGGCGTGGGGGTTTGGGTTTTTTGGGGGTGGGTTGGGGGTGGTGGGTTTGGGGGGTTGGGGTAAGAAATCCCGGGTAAGTCCCGGGGTGAACAGTCCTGGGGGTTGGTCCATCCAGGGGTTAGAGTAAGACATCCCGGGACTCTCTACCCCGGGTGGAAGGTCATGTGGGTATTCCCATCGATGCATATATGTATATAAACACTGCACAAAAAGAAAGTAGCCACTTTTTCGTGTTTATTCCCTAGGACTATAATTAATTCAAAATATGGAAGGAATAGGAATTTTCTCCCCCACATTTTGATACCTCATTTGTTACAATAGCACAAATATTGATGAAGCAGTGGCCATCTGAATGACAAATGATGCATTGCATTTCCATTGTTGCACTACCCATTAAACATGTGAAAAGAGCGTAAACAAAACAGTAAATCCAAAGTGTATAATTCTTTCTCTCTCTCCATGAAAAGACAATCGTAATCCGAACATCTTACATCATCAATTGTTTCAAACACCTCACTGTGTATGAGACTCATCCTTTATAATGACCAGGGTCATCATGATGCTCGTAACCTAAAACCTGTCTCTCCCGGCCGTATCCGTGCAATCTACTTTCTAACTCCAAATCGACGAGCAACTTTAGCTTCAGTTACAGAAACTCAAGAAATCTTCCATTGAGAGAAACAAGCGGTACACGTACTGGTTTGTTTACGCTCTTTTTTCATGACGGGTATAGGGTTAAGTGCAACAATGGAAACTGCATCATTTTTTATTCAAATGCATTTAAAACTATACCCATGAAAAGAAGGTAAACAAAACAATACATTTAAAGTGTACCACTTCTTTCTCTCCATGAAAAGTGTCTGGAGTTTCTGTAACTGAAGTTGCTCTTCGATTTGGAGTTACAAAAGGAAGGTTGCACGGAAATGGATAGACAGTAACAAGTGTGTTATCTTACAAACATCATGGATGATACTGGTCATTGATGGATGAGTCTTACACCAGTAGATATAGATGTTGGAAACAATTGATGATGTGAGATGTTCGGATTACGATTGTCTTTTCACGGAGAAAGAGAAAGAATAGATACACTTTAGATTTACTGTTTTGTTTACGCTTTTTCATGGGTATAGGGGTAAGTGCATCAACTGCATCATTTTTCAATCAGATGGCTACTGCTTCATCAATATTTAAGCTATTGTAACAACTGAGAAATCAAAATGTGCGGGAGAAAATTCCTGTTTTTTCCCATATTTTGAATTTATTAAGGGATCTAAGAATTAAACACAGGCCACAGGGTGTCTCGAAAAAGTGGTTACTTACTTTTTGTGCAGCGTATATGCAGTAGTTGAAATACCAAATGCTGCATATATTATATACATAGTAGTTACCAACAATACTTTCAAAAGTGCTCAACTTTGTATAGGAGCTAAAAGTTTGAAGAAATAATTTGGAATTATTTCATTCTGTGTTTTCCGCCTACCGAAAAATTAGTTTCGAAGAGGTGGATGCTACCTTATCTCATCAGCTAGGGTTAAGTAGAAAATAAATGAACAAACCAAAACATTCTTGTGCAAAACAAGTGCGTGACGCGTATACCATGTGTACGGGTCATGCCCACCGACGCAATCATATACGCGAGTGCGGAACGATAGCGCTAGCGCGGCATCTAGCTCCCGCAGTTAATATATGTTAGCTTACATTTTTTAGCTTAAATGTGGATGCATGACGGCATACGCTAACCAACTCTGATCGTTTGTTAAGGGTTGCCAACTTTGGTTCAAAAGTAATATATCACATCTCTGCAATACATAAATTACACCGTTTGCTGATATTTGAATATGGTTTTGCTTGATTTAAGACAGTCCATTTATGAAAGTGTTCATGTTATTCACTGAAAACTTAAACTAGTCAGACACAGGCTGGAATAACTTTAAACTAGTCGAGCAGGTTAGTAAAGCCTGCTGGACTAGCTTAAACTAGTCAAGCAGGTTAGTCAAGCCTGCTGGTTATGACCAACTTGACTAGCTTAAGGTTAGTCCGGCTTAGCCTGACTAGCTTGATTTGTTTTACTGGACTAGTCTGTGGCTGGACCAGCTTACTAGACAAGCTGACTTGACTACATTGTAGCTTTAGGTTAGTCAAGCTGGTGGACTAGCTTTAGGTTTCGTTTGTCAAGGCACTGAGATAAAATATCAATGGCGACATGCAGATAAGACGTACTTCATCGCCGGTCCGGTTTTGCTAGCCAATCCAGACGTAATTTGCCGTAGTTATTTCATTGTGTGGCCATATTGTGTACATCATAGTGTTTGCCAACATCTGTAGACTATTTTATGCTACATTTTGTTTGGAATAACGACTCGGAGTAGGAAAAAAACTAACCGTAAAGAACGACGGTAGCGCGGGCATCTCGAACGCTTACATGGTCAACATGGTCAATACGAGCCCTATTGAACAGACAGTAGAGCAATCACCTGTTTAAAGTAACTTTCAATTTATTTTTACCAAACAGGCTAGATAGACATTTGAATGAGTCTTTTCGGCACATTTTGATACCAAACATAACACATAACAACAAAGATAAACCATGATTAGCACCATTTATACAAAATTAGTCACTTTTCAAAAGTCACATTTTCAATACCGTCCGCCGAAAAACACACAAATTGTTAACAAGCACATACGCCGTATGGCCATGCGTTTGGCCATGCCCTTCCCGTTGCATGTCCAGATTTTTAAATTTTACACCATCTGAGACTCGAATTAGCAAATCGCAATAACTACTTGTTCTACCCCATAAAAAGTATATATTTTCTGATCGGTAATCTCACAAGAAATCCAAATATGCTATTGGAATTTAGATTCATAATGGTATCATGTTGAGATTAAGAATGTAAAGAAAGTATCGATTTTTTTCATATTTTGATTAAAGCTCAATAATAGTTTATACCGATCCAATCACAATTTTACTGTGCATATTAGTTTCTCATGAAAATAATGGTTGTCAATGGTAACTTGTTAAAATATACTATATCGAGATGTAAATGAGCAAAAACGTTTAGATTTCATATTTATTAGAGTTTACAAGTATATTTGTTGGGGTATGCACCCTATCCTGATTTAAACGGCATTTTTGAATTCCCCTATTTGAGAGCTTTCCAAAATGTATAATTTTGCTATCATCGGTTGAATAATTGTGTTGCTATAGTCATGTATGTAAAACCGATTAATTAGGGCTAGTTCACTGTGTAGCGAATAGAGAGAAAGCCAAGGACAATGCAATCGATTCATGATTACAAGTGTTACATTATAGTTGTCACGTTTGTTGAAACAGAATCTTATAGAATATAAAATAATCTATAAAATGAGAGCAACATCATGTTTATACCGTACAGGGATGCGGAGTTATTGTAAATTGAACGTAGCATTAGGAACATTTTCTATATTCCATTAAGGAGATTTTACAGAGCGCCACCACCCCGCCACCGCCACCAACCCTGACTTTCACAATATAATCAATCATATCTCAGCCAAACAGTTATAGAAATACCTGATTTATTCACACAGTGTAGCTAGATAAATAGGCTTTCATATGACACTTTAACCATTAGGTCTACCACATAGTTGTTGAGTTAACAGAGAGAGATGCATGATTCGTCACCAAAAATGCAACGCCACCACCCTTTTTGGGTGGTGAGTTCAAAACATATGGCCGTATCAGCCCCGTGTTGATCGCTGCGCATCCCCCCCACCCCCCCCCCCCCCCCCCCACCCCACCACACCCCCAATGGGAGGGCTAATTCAAATTCAAAGTGTAATGAATGGGTGAGGGATATGAATGTAAAAGGAATTTTTATAGAATGGAGAAACGGCTGCACTGTGTGATCGATTGCCCGCCGGTGTCACACACTGAGTGAACCTTATACACACCCATTTTCCTCCCGCGTAGTGTATTGGAAATGTGACTTTTGAAAATTTTCTTTAAATGGCGCTAATCATGGTTTATCTTTGTTGCTATATGTTATGTTTGGTATCAAAATGTGCCTAAAAGATTCATCCAAATGTCTATCTAGCCTGTTTAGTAAAAACATAACCGAAAATTACTTTAAATGACCTAAACAAAGTGTACGAGTGTCTTTTGTTGAATACTTTATATGGTTTGAGCTGGACTAACATTACGTAAGTCGAGCCAAGCCGGACTAACCTTACGTTAGTCAGAATGGACACCATCTGGACTTAATTAAAGCTAGTCGAGCGACTAGTCTGAACTAGTCCAGCTTAGGACGGACTAACATCAAGCTAGTCGAGCGTAAAGCTAGTCCAGCAGTGCTGGACTAGGCTAAAGCTAGTCAAAATGGACACCATCTGGGGCTTACGGGGGCTGACCAAGACCTTTTTTTTTAAATGGTACCCAAAAAAAAATCCTAAAAGGTCCTCCTTTTTTTTGGGGGGGGGGGGGGGGGGCAGCTCGTAAAATTATGCGAAGTGGGGGTGGGGGCTGACGTGGGGAGTGGTGGCGGGGTATTGGGGGGGGGGGGGGGTGTAGCAATGGGGTCGTCTCAAAACTGGCGCCCGCCCCTGTATCCGCCACCGCATGCAACTGTCCGATACCTTCAGCATGTTCATCAGGGAAACTCTAATCTACAATTTTAAAGAGTCTTCGTCCCACGTTCGTTTTAACCTTTGAGTCGAACGGTGGATTGTACCAGGTAATATTCCTTTTATCGAGTTCGGTAGGTGTTTAGGCCTGGGGGAGGGGAGGGGAGGGGGTGTAGCGATGTGGTCGTCCCAAAACCGGCAACAAAAATCGCATGGTAGAATACGCAAATGTACCGACGGACCGTATGTCTCTGAAAAAGGTACAGTGGTACACAAAAAAAGGTATTTTGTCAAATGTTACGGGGCCCGCCCCTCCGCCCCCCCCCCCCTGTATCCGCCACTGCATGCAACTGTACGATACCTTCAGAGTGTTCCTGTTGAATATATTGTGCAAAGCATGTCCACCAGGGAAACTCTCATCTACAATTTTGAAGAGTCTTCGTCCCACGTTCGTTTTAACCTTTGAGTCGAACGGTGGATTATACCAGGTAATATCCCTTTTATCGAGTTTTGTATTTTGTAAGTGTTCGGTTTCCGTTGTTCTTTCTGCTTGAAATTCAGCGGTATGATTATGTCTACTGCTCTCCAATGCGTCTTGGTAGACTTTAGTGGATGCTTTAAACTCAATTTAATCTGACGAAATATCATAAAGTATTTCCATCAAAGTCTGTCCATAAAGGATGAAGTGACTCATTTTTATTACACTCAAATGTATCTTATTGTGTCATTTTCGGCAGGGAAATGCAGGGAAATAATTCTAAATAGTGACTCGATAAGAGAATACATAGTGAGTAAAACGACAGACATGTTTTTCAATCTGAGTCTTTTGACTCATTCCAAACATAGAATATGTGTCTTTTGACTCATTTAAGACATATGTATTATGGCTTTAAGAGTCAGTTTGTGTAATTCTTTAGAATTGATTCTATTCTTCAAAAAATATATTTTTCTCATAGCTTGTGTATTGGAAGGCCCTTGGGGACTAACAACCAGGGTGACTTTCAAAAAATAAAAAAATTGACCTGTTACCATGGTAACCCACCAAAAACCAATTTGAGCCATTTTGGACCATATTTGCCCTGAAATTTACTCAAAATTGTCTTATGTCAAGAACTCACCATACCAAAACGGAATAATACTGGAACCTTACAATACAATCACCTCAAAGGACAACTCTTTCCCTACTGACTGCATAGTTTAAAGGTTAATATCTTACTCCTAAAGGTAAATGCTAAGTATTTAAAGGTTGCCTATTTTCAGTTTTGAAATAAAGGCAATTTTTGACCAAATGTATTGCCTTAAAAACAATTCTGCCAGGGGTGCCAGAAATTTGTCTTTGCTGGTGTGAGTACTTAAATGTATTGTCCTTTCAAATCTGTAAAAAGTAGCTTGGGCAAATGATATTCCTAAGTACAGTGTTGCCAGGAACAACAGCCTTTTTGAAATCTGAGCATTTTGACTAAATAAGCCTTTTAACCCTATTTGTTATAAAAGGATGTGTTTTTTTCAATAATATTCAATCAAAACATAATTATTCTAATAACTCAGTTCACTCTTGTTAGGGTTGATAGCAAAGGTTAATCTGTAATAACAATTCGACCTGTTGCCATGGTAACAACTAAAAACAAATTTTGACCATTTTGGACCAAATTTGCCCTGAAATGTTCTCAACATTATCTTATGTCAAGAACTGACCATACCAAAACAGAATAATACTGGAACCTTAGAATAGAATCACCTCAAAGGACACCTCTTTCCCTACTGACTGCATCATTTAAGGGTAAATATTATATGCTTAAATTTAAAGGTAGTCTATTTTCAGTTTTGAAAATCAAGGTTATTTTTGACCAAAAGTATTGCCTTAAAAATACCCTTTTCAGGGGTGCCAGAAATATGTCTTTGCTGGTGTAAGTAGTTAGATGTATTGCCAATTTAAATATGTAAAGAGTAGCTTGGGCAAACGATATTCCTAAGTACAGTGTTGCCAGGAACAACAGCCATTTTTAAATCTAAGCATTTTGACTAAATAAGACTTTTTAACCCTATTTGCTAAAAAAATATGTGTTGTTTCAATGATATTCAATCAAAACATATTCTAATAACTCAGTTACATACTTGTGGTTATTTGTAAAGGGCAATCTGTAATAAAAAAATAACTTGTTACCATGGTAACAACCAAAAACTAATTTTGGTCATTTTGGACCAAATTTGCCCTGAAATGTACTCAAAATTATCTTATGTCAAGAACTGACCATACAAAAACAGAATAATACTGGAACCTTAGAATACAATCACCTCAAAGGACACCTCTACTCCTACTGACTGCATCATTTAAGGGTGCATATCTTATTCCTAAAGGTAAATGCTATGCTAGTATTTCAAGGTTGCCTATTTGCAGTTTTGAAAATCAAGGTGATTTTTTACCCAAAATATTACCTTAAAATCTCCTTTGCAGGGGTGCCAGAAAAATGTTCTTGCTGGTGTAAGTAGGTAAATGTATTGCCCATTTATATCTGTGAAAAGTAGCTTGGGCAAATGATATTCCTAAGTACAGTGTGGCCAGGAACAACAGCCATTTTTAAATCTAAGCATTTTTATTAATTAAGGCTTTTGAACCCTATCTGTTATAAAGCATGTGTTTTGTCAATGATATTAAATCAAAACATACTCTGTTACATTATTGTGGTTGTTTGTAAAGGGTTATCTGTAATGAAAATGTGACCTGTTGCCACGGTAACAACCAAAAACACTTACTCTAAAGGGTAAATGCTAAGTATTTAAAGGTTGCCTATTTTCAGTTTTGAAAAAAGAAGCGATTTTGACCAAAAATATTGCCTTAAAAATCCCTCTTCCAGTAGTAGTTAGATGCATTGCCCTTTTAAATCTGTTTACAACATATTGATAATGAAAGGTAAATTTTTAAAATAAATATGTTGCAAATATCTTTAATAAGAATGACAATTGCAAACCTGACTTTACTCTTCACAACTATAGAACATTGTTTTATGTTTCGAAATAACAAGGGAGAGTTGCCAGGATTCTAGGCCTACACCGTAAAACATATGACTTGTGTGAACTCTCAGCATAGCCTCCGTAAAACTGCTGTAACTCATTCATTATTCATTTAATCTATATAAAAGTATACATTTTCATGAAGAAAAGAGGTCAATGAATCCAACCATGAACATGAAATTGACCATTTTGGAGAAATTCATAAAAAAACCCGCTTTGGACCCATTTTAGGTTTTGTCAAGATAACTAAAAATATATTTTGTCAAATCATTTTGGTCAATATTTAAAAAATAAATCATTATATTCAACCCTTTTCTTCAAGAAAATGGAAACTTTTATATATATTAAATGAATAATGAAGAAGTTACGGCAATTTTACGGAGGCTATACCTGAGGGTTCAACCCCCCTTAAATGGAAAGGGTGTGGGCATTTCGATCAAGGAGCTGAATGCTGCTGGATTTGTGTATATTATATGTGTATGAAATTGGGTGTTTTCCAGTAACCCAGGCAACACTCACATTACCCTTTGAAACAACCAAATGAATGTATGTTATTAGAATATGTTTTGATTGAATATCACTGAAAAAACACATGCTTTTATAACAAATATGGATGTAAAGGCGTATTTAGTCAAAATGCTCAGATTTTAAAAAAGGCTGTTGTTCCTGGCAACACTGTACTTAGGGAATATCATTTTCTCAAGATCCGAAAGGGCAATACATCGAACTACTCACACCAGCAGGAACACATTTCTAGCACCCCCGGAAGGGGGATTTTTAAGGCTATACTTTTGGTCATAAGTCGCCTTTTTCAAAACTGCAAATAAGCAACCTTTAAATACTCAGCATTTACCTTTAAGAATAAGATATTCACCATTAAATGATGCAGTCAGTAAGAGAAGAGGTGTCCTTTGAGGTGATTGTATTTTAAGGTTCCAGTATTATTCCGTTTTGGTATGGTGACTTCTTGAAAACAAAAGATAACTTTGAGTCAATTTCAGGGCAAATTTGGTCCAAAATGGCCAAAATTGGTTGTTGGTTGTTACCCTGGCAACAGGTCAATTTTGTATAACAGAATACTCTTTGCAATCAACCACAATAATATAACCGAGTTATTAGAATATGTTTTAATTGAATATCATTTAAAAAACAAATGCTTTTATAACAAATTGGGTTGAAAAGGTTTATTTAGTCAAAATGATCAGATTTCAAAAAGGCTGTTGTTCCTGGCAACACTGTACTTAGGAATACCATTTGCCCAAGCTACTTTTTACAGAATTGAAAGGGCAATACATTTAACTACTTACACCAGTAAAGACAAATTTCTGGCACCCCTGGCAGAATTATTTTTAAGGCAATACATTTGGTCAAAAATTGCCTTTTTTTTCAAAACTGAAAATAGGTAACCTTTAAATACTTAGCATTTACCTTTAGGAGTAAGATATTTACCTTTAAATGATGCAGTCAGTAGGGGAAGAGTTGTCCTTTGAGGTGATCGTGTTGTAAGGTTCAAGTATTATTCCGTTTTGGTATGGTGAGTTCTTGACATAAGACAATTTTGAGTAAATTTCAGGGCAAATATGGTCCAAAATGGCCCAAATTGGTTTGTGGTGGATAACCATGGCAACAGGTCGATTTTTTATTTTTTGAAAGTCACTCTGGTTGTTAGTGCCCAAGGGCCTACCAATACACAAGTTATGAGAAAAATCTATTTTTTGAAGAATAGAATGAATTCTAAAAAATTACACAAACTGACTCATTCTTAAAAGAATGATATCCAGGGCTTTTAACAAAAGATCCACTGATATTGAAGGGTAATACTCCACGATGTCAACACAAATGAATGAATGTTTTTGTTTATCCGGAATGTGTTTGTACCAGTTCAGTACATAATCTGTGTTTTTCCCTTGTTTGGACTGTGTTTTCTTCATGATCTTCATATTTTTTCGCCCCATGCTTTCTTATAGTACCTATGTCCGACTTGGCAGAGTTGATGTGTCTGCAGGACGGGTTGTTGCGGAAGTTATGCTTAGAGTTACAAAGGCGTTTTTTTGACGATGGACTCGATTCTGTCTGCTAGATCAAGGTCGTTAGCGATGTGTTTTTGTTCTGGCTTGTTGCTGTAAATGTGGCGTCCTTCGGAGCAGTGGCGTAGCTAGGGGTAATGCCCCCCTCTAAAATTACCCCGTCGGTACACAACGCATGCCGTCGGGACATTCGTGATTTTGACCATGCGATTTCATTTGGCCGGGTTTGAAGACAACCACATCGTATTCTCAACACTGTCCCCGTTGAAGACATGAAGTGGTTGGGTATACAAAGTAATTCCTGCTTGTCAGCATGGATCCACTAGAGTGGAACATGGATTTAGATTCCACTATATACAAATTGTTTCTAGCTCTTCAACTATGAGCTAGAGCGTACCCGTTTAGATATTAGTCGTATTAGTGTTCAATTATCACGAGTGTTACTATTCAAATTATGATTGCAACATTTCACGTGTATCTACTTGTACCTCATTACATTAATGGACTACGTGTAAAACGCTCAAACATATCACTAAAAGAATAAACTGAAACAGGTACCTTGTTGATTAGATTTTCCGACAGCTCTTAAGACACAAATAAATG
>CM069445.1:43662275-43897716 GCA_035610835.1 Ophiura sarsii | reverse complement strand
CATTGATCTGATCCCAATTTTGTTTTATCCTCTTTCTTCTTTTGAAACCAAAAGTATAATAAAAATGTAAATATCTTCAATTATAATCAAATTTAACATGATATCACACATTTATTGAGATATGGTCTTTCTTTTTTTTTCTCTTCCAGACTTAACATTAAAGTGCGAAGTTTTCGGTCATTTTGACTAAAATCATGTTTACCATTCACATATTTATTGCATTATTGCACGTAGTTCAACCACCTGATCCATGGTTCAATTTGATTACTTTTCAATTTCATTATACATCATCTGACAGCTTTCTAAACTACAGTTTCGAAATTAAAATGTGAAATTAAATTAAATTTAACATAAATTAATATTATCAGCAGTTCCAACCCAGTGGCGTAGCTCAGGGGGGGGCAGGGGGGGCAGATGCCCCCCCTGAAAAAAAAAATTTGTGCCCCCGCCCCCCTTTGTGCCCCCGCCCCTCTCTTTGGATATAGTGCTTATATGTGGGGTAACCATTTAAAAAAGAACATTTTGGTGTTGTTTTTTAAAAATAAATGAACATTTTTGTTGAAAAACTGCTTATAACCCTTAGGATTGGGTAATATTTGCTGACTACAGTGCTTTTTGGACTGTGAAATTTTGTGTCCGTGCGAATTTTTTTGACTTCACCCCCCCCCCCCCCCCCCCCCCCCCCCCACTTACGTGAAATTCACGAGTTGACCGACTTGGAAAATTTTGGGGGCAACCTTTTACGAAAATTTTAGAAATCTTGCCCCCCCTGAAAAAAAACCTAGCTACGCCACTGTTCCAACCACCAGGTTGTCACTTCTTTCTACTTGTTATAAATTAGGTGTACATTTGTTAGGTTAAAAGAGATCTTTTATGTCTAATGCTTTAAAAATAACTAATTATACAACATATTTTCTCTCTGTAATATGAGATATCACACGTGAAGATGGACCGAAAACTGAATATCATCAAATGTGTAAAAACAAAGGAAAGTTGGTTTTTCATTTAGCATTTGGTTCTTCTACACGCAGCCTCGGTGTAGCAATAAGCAGATTATTGATTATGTCGATTGTTATTAATTTTATGGTTATTAAAAAAACAGCTTCACTGTCGTATACATTTATTTTATCTTGACAGGGAAGCTTTATACAAGATGTCTGCCTGCTAAGTATCCATCAAAACAATGTCAATCTGGAAGAATAGTTTTAGTGTCGCCACATTTGATAAGCGGACGGAAAAATATGTTAAACAGGCAAACAGGGTGCTCAGGCAGGGCTGGTTGTCGGCGGTTTGTTGGGGGGTTGTCAAAATGTCCATTAACATTTCGGTGATTTTAAAATTAGAAAAATAAAAATTTGACAAAAAAGTTCAACAAATTTGTAAAAAAGAAAAGAAAATTGCTATCAGACCGATTATAGCAATGGTATTCATATATAGATAAAAAATGTTAACTTTCTCAGAACATTATTCTTGGACACACTGTAGAGCATTTCAAACAGACAGGATTAATAAACAAAACATAGTACGCTACAATATCATTATTATAGTTATTTATTTTCATTATTTCTCTATAGACAACAGTACAAGTTTAATGTTTTATAAAAACACAATGCAATGTTTTAGTCAAACTGATGATATTAAGAGAAGATATCACAGGAAAATAGCAAATTAATAGTGGTAAAGTATTTATCATGCAGTCTTTGGGTTTCATAGGAATATTTTCTTCAAGGTTTATAAGGTAGAGTAAAAATCTTAAAATTCTCCAGCCACTTTTAGGAGGCTATGGTTTGAAAGTAATATTTGTATTTTTGTAAGGGGGAATAATTATACATGGGGAGGTCAAAAATTATACATACATGAGAAATAAGGAGGAAAATAGTTCATAATTTCTCATCCATTCAAAGTTATTTAGATTTCCCCTGAAAGCATCAAAAGTGGACAGAGGATTTTAAGATTTATACTTCACAATATAGTATGCATACAAGTTGTAATACCATGGGGTTACCACAGCAAAAACCACTCCATATAAATTACTTGTATTCACAACAACAACAAAATATTGTCACCAAGAAATGAATTATTGACAAAATGAAAACTCGACAATCATAGTACATTTGGAATATGGATGATATTTATAATAAATTCGACCCACACAGCTGCATAACCATGCATCAGCTTAACAGCCATATTTATATCTAGAAAAGGACGCCTATAAATGTAGGATGTCTGCCAAGTATACTCCATCATAACAGAAGTATAAATGTGTCAACTAGTAAGAATTGGTACACATTTGTAATGTGAGTCTAATACATACTGTTAAACCACCCAATTTTGCAAGGTATATAATTTCACGAGGACCTTAAATTCGTGAAATTAAATCGCCGCTAAATAAACCATGGTAAATGCTTAAAATTGAAGTTGAATTCTGGAATCGCAAAATTAAACCCTCCCGAAAATGTTGGCTTTTGGTAATTTGCGAAATAAATTACCCGCAAATTTTAAGTGTTTTACAGTAATCCAGTGCACCACATGTGACCCACAGGTACACTTTATACCAGTGATTATATGAGCAACTAACCCATTTTGATCTCTCATGTGGATGGTTTTAGTTTTGTATAGTCCATTTTTTACCCATTTGATACACAGAATTGATTTCAACAACCACTGCTCACACATTTATTGATGTCCACATCTTTGTAATGACATATGGAGGACTTGGATTCCTATCTATGCGTCTCCTAGCATCACTGACAGTATCTATACATAAACTCCTCACGATAAGTATCGAGACACTTAAAAATGAGCCAATAATTTACGGCCTGAAAGGGTATGGATTAATCAAAGCAAATAACCCAGTGCATAATTTTGTTCTGCGTATTTTGACACCTCGATTAACCTCGTATCGCAACAATCAAGGTGTCAAAGTATGCAGAACAAAATTGCACCGAGTAATTTGCTTCGATTAATCCATACCCTTTCAGGTCGTTAATTATTGGCTCATTTGCTAAGTGTCTCGATACTTTTTGTGATGAGCATATATTCTTAAAAGGGGTGAAAGTCACAGATTGACTTTCCAGTCCCAGCACAGGGCAAATTAAAAATTAAGAGTTACCTGTTTTGTTAATTTGGTCATTTCTGTTTTCATTTTACTTAAATTCCACAATACTTGTAATGAAATAAGTAACATCCCCCTCAATATGCTACTGATTTATATATTCACATTGCAACAACAGGTATACTATCAATATCCAAAGGCCACAGATAAACAGAGCAATAAGTAGAGTATCGATCAAGCATCCTTGCAATGAGAAAGTCTTTCTCTAAATACCATACATGATTGAATTGATTTTAATGGTAAAATACAAGACAATCTCAGGTAACATTCTACAAATGTCCAACTCTGTGACACCAGAAGATCACGTTGCAATTCACTTGAATGTATACACTGAGTATATATGCCCATTATCTCAACACAAATTGTACAGCAAACATATAATATCAAAATAAATTTTAAACATTTAAGATTTTTAAAAAAGATACAATAAATACATTTCAAGTGTTATTACCTTCCACCAGTCTTAACATTTTCCAGGCAGCTATTAGTTTTGCCATATACAGAACAGTTTTTCAGAAACCATTCCCGACTTTCAAAATCTATCTCGAGAATTACTGAACCAATACTTGGCACGTCTGTTCTTATTCTATTGCATTTCTCATGGTGATTCCAAATATGGTGATGAGATTCAATAATAATGACATTTTTGAAAAATTTTGTGAAATTTTGGAACTGTCGTCGGCAGCAAACGACTGCTGTATGGAAAGCGTTAAAACTTTCCTATTTTTCATCTTTCCCTATCGTCCGTACCACCACATGGTACCATTTGTTATTTCAAGGTTCTATCAAACTAAAATTACAATCTTCAGTTGCGTCCCATTCGTGTATGGTTATTTGCGTTATACATTTCTCATCTTCCATGAATTGCTCACCCAATAACAGCTGGACAAAGTCCTGTATGGTTTATAGGAGCCAAATACAATCACCCACAACGGCTCATGAACATTACGTAATAATGCACAACATTTTAGGTAGGTAGGTGTCAAAAAATTTTGAAAGATAATTTGAAATAAATTGCATAGAATAGACAAATTACTGGTTGAGGGGAGGGAGGGGTGGGGGCAGAATCAATTTATTCCATGTGTGACATTTACCCTTAAAATATTTAACATTTGGATAATACATAATTAAAGCAAATTGAATAAACTTAATTTTCATTTTTATCAAAAGCTTTCAGCTTATAGCAACTCTCAACTCTTACACAACTAAGGCAATACCTAATATTGATGGCTATCAAACCCTAGGTAAGTAAACAGCTTTATTTGTATACGAGACCGAGTGACATTACAACAACGAAAGGAAAGAAACGCCTTTCCGCAAGACTAGAAGACAAAATTCAATTATAAAGTAAAACAATAATATTCTCTTCTTATAAATAATAACAAAACTTTTGATTGCAAAGGCATTTCTCTTCTTCAAATGAATATGAACAAACCACGAGACAAACTCTGACATGACACATCTAACTACTGTAAAACAACTAAATTTCGCTAGCAATTTAATTTCGCTAATTTCGCTAGGAGATACAATTCGCCAAATTAAATTTTCGCCAATTATATTATTTATAATAGGAAGATGATACAAATCAGTGAAATTAAATTACCGCAAAAAGTTGAATAAATACTAATTCGCTAAATTAAGCTGCCGTGAAATTAAGTTGTTTTACAGAATACCTGACATATTATATTCAATGTATATAGTGAGTGAACTATTATGTATAGTGCTCTACAAATTTTGTATACAGAATCTATACCAAATACAGGGTGTCACAGAAGTTTTGAAACCTCTGTTAAGGTTTATAATATCTCTTAGATGAAATAACATTTCCTTTAAGTTGAATGTCTACAGTTACGTGAATTACTACATAGCTACTTTTTTCGAGTTACTTGAGTTAAAGGTATATGACCCGATCACTTTTTTGGGGCTATGATTTTTTTTTCACATCAAGATATTTTGGTATCAGAAGAATCCCCATATTTTTCTCATTATGTCTGTAAAATATTAGGGCCCAGAAATGTTTCATTTGGAAATTATAGGCTAAAATGTGGTGAATTACTGCCAAAGGTGGTTAACCACCAGCCAGTCTGTGTACTACTCAATGGGCACATGTCTTTTGACCGTGCGCTTCTAAAAATAGAACCATTGGAGTTATGCAACTCAAACTTTGGAATGCAACAATTTTAAGGATGACCTTTCATGTAAAATAGAAAACATCAAGTTGAAAATCGGGTCATCTACCTTTAAGTGTACCCTCTAAAAAGCTGCTTTTCCCAAAAAATGAGAAGTTACTATATATATACACAAAGAATTAAGTTAAGCACCCCCCCGTTTTTTTACAACCTCGCACATTACAAGTTTGTTGTCGTCAAAACAGTGTAGTATACCCATGATATTGCTATATTTTCTGGAGAAGTGATATTATGGTCACATAAAAACATAACAATCATGCCGTTTTCAATATTTTATTCTGAATAATTTAAGGTGACATTTTTTGGGAATTTTAGGCATATTTTCACCTCAATTTAAGTATGGAGCTATAGGTCCATCACGGACAGTGTGGATGACGTTTATGTTTTCTAACGTACAGTCATTGTTCTGAGAAGACCTCTAGCGATCTTTGCGTCAATAACGTGTGTAGGACCCACGTGATCGGATCACTGACTCAACCCTACGTCTCATAGACCCTGTAAGCCGTCGTATGCGTTGCTGTGGCAGGTTGTTCCATTCCCGATGTAATGCACGTTCCAATTCATCCAGATTGGCCAATAGCCAATCTGGATGAATTGGAACGTGCATTACATCGGGAATGGAACAACCTGCCACAGCAACGCATACGACGGCTTACAGGGTCTATGAGACGTAGGGTTGAGTCAGTGATCCGATCACGTGGGTCCTACACACGTTATTGACGCAAAGATCGCTAGAGGTCTTCTCAGAACAATGACTGTACGTTAGAAAACATAAACGTCATCCACACTGTCCGTGATGGACCTATAGCTCCATACTTAAATTGAGGTGAAAATATGCCTAAAATTCCCAAAAAATGTCACCTTAAATTATTCAGAATAAAATATTGAAAACGGCATGATTGTTATGTTTTTATGTGACCATAATATCACTTCTCCAGAAAATATAGCAATATCATGGGTATACTACACTGTTTTGACGACAACAAACTTGTAATGTGCGAGGTTGTAAAAAAACGGGGGGGTGCTTAACTTAATTCTTTGTGTATAGTAAGGTTGGTAAAAATTAAATTACTCATCATTTTATAGGATATATAAAAGTCTGAAAAGGTATCAAAACTTTTGTGACACCCTGTATAAGTGATTGCTTTTAAAATGTCTTATACACACCCACCATGGAATTTGTAAAAAATGACTATTTTATACCACCTACTCTACAGAATCATGTCTACATTTGTAGTTTTTCAGATTCATGATAACTATTCCCAGGTTTAAATAGGTTATTTATTCAAACTTTATCTCCGTACAATGTCTACATTTAGAATCTTCAGAACTGACACCAAACTTGGATTACAGTGGCCTCAAACCATAGAAATAAAACACACAGAATGCAGAGCTCCTATAAACCTTTAATAATTGGCACCTTCCTATGGGGATAGGTCCTGTATCGATATCGTGTAACGAATGCGAGGCGAACATTACATTCTTTATCGCAATTTTGTAGCGTGGTATTGATGTTTACCCCAAACATTCATATCGCATAACAAAAGTGCGGCAAGGAAAGTAATGTTTACATCTTTGCCTCACTTTGTTATGCGAAATCATAATGTTTCCATACTGTGCCTCGCTTTTCGTTATGCGATATTGATGTTTACCGGTGTTTAACCCTCCAACGGCAGAAAGGCACCAATTACAAATAAGTTCTAAAACTTGCCTTGGTCAAAGCAAGTATTCCTTAAGGCAACTAAACACATGGCCGCTCTATTTTACTTTAATGTTTATTACTTTAAAATTAACATGTTTCTCGATGTGTTTGTCGTTGCTTCTTTGAGAGGCTCATTTTAATGTGACTATCTGAACAGGTCCTTAACTGATTACATTAACAATCCATGTAGGATATATTCCTCTTACACTGTACAACAAGATGATAAAATCAGATTTATTCAACAGAGTAGAGCATATTTTGAGAATAAAAATATGTCCATAGGGAAGGAATTGGATGTCTCTCAAACAGATACTTCCGAGCGAGTCAGTAATCTTATTACTTTTGAGGAAAAAAGCCACGGTATGACACAAAACCAGCAATTTTGTATTGCATATGGCGGCAAAAAAAACACCTTGTTCTACTGGCCCAACAGACTCAAATTTTGAATTATGTTGTGGAATATTTCAAAAATTGTTGAAAATTCACTCAAATGTTCACACAATTTTTACCTGACCGACAGACCCTACCTGAGAGGTCTGATTGCCTGTAGAACATGTTTTTTTCTTACTTAATCGACATTTCCAAAATATGAATTTGTGAAGCAAGACATTGAGGTAGATGACATGGTAGTTGTGAGGGGAAGGAGGAAAGGGTTATTAACTTGACAAACATTTTAAAACAAAAATTTTCCAATTGCAACAAAACCTTTCAATCATGTAACAACTCGTAACAAAGAAATCCCAGGTCTTTCATTTTTCATTACCACAAAACTGAATTCTGATTAACTTGTCTTATGACAAACATATCTTGTTACGAACACTCTCATTGCACTTTCTTCATCTGGAATGCTGACCACGGTTAAGAGACTAAATGCCAATATGCCACAAACAATTGTCATGCAAAATTCAACTTGGATTAATTTGATCTATATGGGTCGGGGTCATTGTGGGTTTAACCAGGAAATACTACAAACACATGAATTTTATTCAAGGAAAGCAATTTCATCATATATATTTTTCTCTTCTTCAGTCATATTCAAACTATCAGTTTACTTGCGTACCACAATGACTGTCGTAACTGGTTACTTGTTGTCATATAAAGAAACAGTAGAATATCACCAATACTTATATCTAGGTAATATGTCGAAGAAATCCTAATATCAATGACTTCCCCATCCACTTAGAACTATAATTCCATGGTTCATCAATTATATCATTCATCCAGTCAGAAATACGACATAGGCTTATGAATCTCATACTTGATCAATCTTGGGACTGCTTTGGATCGACTAACTACTGACATTCCAAGGCAGCTCGCACCTCGCAGTTGACAGATTGACGTGATCAGTCAAAACATCGCATGATTCCAAGGTTATCCCAGTATATGATTCATAACCTAGCCTCATAATTCCATGGTATATTAAACAGGGTAAAACCAATGTTATTGTGCAGCCATTATGAAGTAGATACTAAATAAATGGGTTTTAATTGAATAATTTACCAAAGTATATTGCACTGACAAATTGTGATAGGTCTAATTATAAGTGACCTTAACATAACCATGGTTGTATGGTTTATATGATAGTAGGCCTATACATTGGTTCACTCCAACAATTGTATGGATGGTTGGGCCCGGCTCAATTTTAGATTCAACCAATGGTATTTATCACATGGAAAAATATTGTGCATATTCTTTGACCCACCATAACTTTACAATACTTTTAAGCAACAATGGCTCTATACACAAATCCAACCACCAAAGTCATTGAGTAGGAAGTCCACCATAGCTGGGGTGCATTCGCAATCACACTTTTAAGTCTGATTACTTGATTATCATTGATTATTCTACTTACATTTTACCTATTCAAAACATCTTAGATACAGGAGCAATGCATCCTGAAAAGGAGACTTCATACTCCAATGACTTGGATCATTGGATTGGTGTATCACACGTTTAATATACCTGAAGCAGATCTTGTATGAGCTCAATCCTATTTTAGCATTGGTACAAGTTTCATTGCGAATTAAAAATAAAGACAGTTGGACAGTAAATAAGGGAGGAAACGCAATTCAACTTAGTAATATAGTCAGTGGCTATACCTCAAATACACAATAATTTATTAATAATGGATTTAATTAAAAGGTTTTATTAGTTAATCAATAAGGTTACATAATACTTGAGTAGTAGATTATGAACTGATCCATGTAGCAACCCAACTACACGAGGCTCCAATCTAGCATTACCAGCCAATCCAACCACACACTCCCCCATTAAACCCATATGGGATCCGAACCCTAACCTCTATTAAAGGTAGATGACCCGATCACATTTTCGTAACACAGAATTATTTCAAACATACGGAGATTTTCATATCATATGAAAGCTCATATTTTCCTCATCATCATACTGAAATTTGACGGCCTAAATCGGTATAATTACGGAGAAATCTATGAAATAACGTCGAATTACCGCGAATGGTGGTAACCACCGATATAGTTTGTGTACTACTCAATGGGTTCAGTTCACAGCATATTGTGCGTCTAAAATAAGAACCATTAGAGCTATGCAACTCAAACTTTGGAACACGACTTTTTTAAGGATGACCTTTCATGTAGAATAGAAAACTTGAAGTTGAAAATCGGAACATCTACCTTTAAGACAATGACCCTGGTTTTTTGGTCGCAACCTCTACATATGTATCCTTTAACGCCACCCACCACTTACTCCCAACACCACTTTCAAAGGTTTTTTTGAGGAACATGGCAGCTCCTGGTAATTCTAGCCCCTAATCCCCTGGGCCTACATAATGCCACTGAATCCAAAGGTGGTATGGTTATACAGGGAGGGAAGTAGTGAGTATTTCATCTATCGGTAGGTTCTGTAGTTTATCGTCTGGTTCTATACATATACATTTGTCTCTAATTTCTACCAAAGATGTGTCTCACGAATTTCACCTATGATCTGGCTAGCCTTTTGCAGTGCCTGTAGAAAACAATAAAGACAAAATAAAAAATGATGATTAACACACAAACAATCAACAAGCATAAAATTAAACACAGCCTCACTGACATTTAAAACATCATTTTGGGATTAAACATGACGAATATTTACACTCGAAATGGTGAAATTGTTAAATAAGACTTGTGTACCAGATTGGAACAATCAGGGAAACTTTTCTGAACATTCTGGGATATTTCAGGCCATATGTTTTGTTTAATTAAATAAAGTCAATACTGATCTGGTCCTCACAATATTACAAAACATTATTTTGGGCTATACCTAACACAATTTCTTCTTGTTCATCACATTTTGCCTCTCCCCCCCCCCCCCCCCTCGAATTTGACATATTTGCATATTAAAGTGCTCAAAAGTCAAGAAAATATATGCTATACAAAACACTGACCTGGAGCATCTCCTGCGCCTCTGTCCTTCTCTGCGATATGTGTTCTGACTCTGCCAATAACGTGTCGATGGCTTCTTTTTTGTACAGACTACCCACCAGTTCACTCTGCAGATTATCCTTGACAAAGTTGACTAGGAAGTGCATGATCGCCTTTGGAACGCTGTCTTGAATGTTCTTGCGGATGATGAGGAAGTAACTCTGGATTAGACGCTCTGTGGGTGGAAAAATTGACAGATACGGAGAAAAATAAATAAATATAAGGCAAAAAGAGGTTATTAAGTGGACTGATCGACCTAACTTTGCTGGCCTGAACAACAACCAAATTTAAATTAGAGAATAAAGGTTTTGATTTTAGACTGTACCTGTGTTATATTGCCTGACATAAATGCGGGAGGTTATATTTTTTAAATGGAAAGTTGTTCTACGAGTACCATCTAAAAACAATACCTTTATTCTCATCCTTAAACAGTCATACTTTAGACATTTATTTAATCCAATTTGTACCTTTAATTGCCCACATTTGTCAACTTTAACCCCTGTTAGTATTGAATAACCCACAAACATTCCATCCAATCCCATGCAAGTTCCACCTTTGATTAGATATGCACTCCCTTCCCCAACGCTACATTAATCAATCCTGAACTTACTGATAACATCAACGTCTCTTTGTTCCCTTGAAGACAACTTTCTCATTTGTGGTACATCAGGCTGTAGGAGAGAAGTAAATATAGTTGTCAATACACACATAATAATTTCATCAATTACATTACAATATTTCTCCTGACTACATTGATAGTGAAGACAAATCTCTATAGTTTGATCAACTCCAAATTGGCGAGCCTCCTTACAGCAGCAAATTGATACAGAAGGACATGAACGCAACAAGCGCATCGCATGCTGTATGTGTGACACATGCGTTTGACCAAAATCGTATGCGTATGGCAGAAATTGTGCGAGTACGCTTGGATTACTTTTGATAAAATCACATTTTTTTCTAGCCAATTTAGAGCTGATTGAACTATACGAAAGCTTGAACAACGCCATTGTTATACGTTCGGCTTCCAATAGTTATTTGCTATAGTAATTATTGGTGTCAGTGAGGTGGTTTTGACTTCAATAAAATCTTCACAGGAAACGATTTTTTTATAGATTCATGTTGTTGTGTTAATCTTATTATAAAAAAATCTTGTCGGGGTACAAGACCAGAAAAGAAGTGATACCTGCTTCACTGATAACAGAACAGCTTCACCGATACCAAAATTTGCGGTGATCGAAAGTCCCCTGTATCAATGATGTCATGGTCATTGGTGCTCAAATTTGCGCAAGTGCATTGTATAACTATGACTTCATTGATATCGGGACTTTCGAGTGTTGTGAGATGGCAGTTTTTATTCGCTTTATAATAAGTTTTATGTTTTGTTCTATATAACTACGTAATTTGGGCTTGATAATTCTTTTTCTAACATAAAATGTACAATGTTGTGCATGCAGGACACCTCCTTTAAGTAGTGATTCACTGCACCAATGCAGATAAATAGAGTTTCTAACTATTGCAATGTATTAGATGAGACTCCATGAATGTCTTTCTAAAATGTACATGCAACCCGACCACATTCAAATTTGGAGAAAAGAATCATTTAAAATCCCAATAAAAACATCAATAAATGCGTTAATTGATACTTACAACATCTGGCAACAAATTCAGCCCTCCTTTCCTATTTACCCGGGGACTATTCTGCAATTGTGGTGTGGCCGCTGCGTTAGCTATAGCTTCAGCGGCTGTGGTGGGACCCTTAACGCCGCTGTCATTCACTGCAGCTAGGCCGGGGCTGGTTCCACGTACCCATGTGGGTACCCATGAGTTGCTGCCCAAGCTCTCGCGGCTGTTCTTTGGCGCTGCTGCTGCTGCTGCCGCAACGGATCCTTCTGATGTCGTTGATAGATGCGATACAGCCTGATGGCAAAAGTAGATTATAGTGTTAATAAAATGTGAGTCAAATCCAAAATTTCAAATACAGAATACACTTACACAATCATATAGTTGTAAGAGGTGACATTGGATCTTATTCAATCCAATGATACATGCAGCATTTAATCCCAAGTGTAGAGATTCTGCTTTGACCGCATGTGTACATACCCCAGGGCATTAGAATCATGAGCATGATTATAAGCCTGTGCTCAGTGGCATAATGGCTGCGCAGAGGTTGAGAGTCCACGTCACACACCGCAAGACTATGCACACTCCTGAAGACAATTGAGGACCCTAGATCTAAAAGAGGGTTAAGTCACAATATTGTGAAATTTTAGTTAGTATCAGTTTCTGCTACAAGGAGAATCTCTGCACCCTCTGTTCATATGTTACAGTTAAGCCATGTGGTAAAGCTGTGTAAGAGTCCATGGGAGGTACAACCCGAGTGGGTCAAGTCCACACATGGACACAATGAAACCCAGTTTTTGCCATTTTTCTCAATGTGACTTAACCCCCTTTTAGATCTAGGGTCCTCAATTGTTTGGTGTAGTATTTTACTGCAAACAGGGCTACCAGCAAGCACATGTTATTTTATGCTTACTACAATTCAAAAACTGCATACATACACTTGACAAGGTTCATCAACATGCAATGTTTAACTTTTGTACTTGGACTTACTTTACAAATACATCTGCCAAATTGAAGACTTTACAAAAACAATACATTTACAATTTTTTCAACAGAAACCCAATGCAAAGCACAACAAAGACAGACAACTTCAAAATTCATATTTACAAAAGTGTAGAGAAGTTCAACAAGAGTTGTCACTGAAATATTTATATACAGCGTGTCCCAAATAACTGGGTTCAAAAGTTTGCGAGCTTATAACGAAATAAGTGGAAAACATGGATAGTTTATATTTAAGGATATCAAACAATATATACCTGACCTTAATTAGGTAAATTCGGAGACCAATCCAATGTAAACTTTTTGAAATACAAAGATTTGAATAGAGCGTGGTCAGAACCCATTTGTCCCGATTTAAGCAATAAACCATCTGTGCGATGCATGAAACTGTGCGCTATGTGCAGTATTCCCGGCATGTGGTTTATTCTCCGAAAGAACTTAACAATAACTCGGACTATAAACAAAGAACTTTTTTTGTATTTTTATGTAAATAATGAACTTGTATTATTG
The DNA here is from genome assembly GCA_035610835.1 of Ophiura sarsii. Lineage (NCBI taxonomy): Eukaryota > Metazoa > Echinodermata > Ophiuroidea > Amphilepidida > Ophiuridae > Ophiura > Ophiura sarsii. The sequence continues at coordinate 43,884,141 of CM069445.1, read as the reverse complement.
CAATATGACCAAGATAATTTTGTTAACTGCTAAGTCTTTGTGAAGAATGAATGCAAAGGCAAACTTTGATAAGGTCACAACAATGCGCAATTGCAACACATCGGGGTGTTTCTTGAAAAGTGGGACAAATGGGTTTTGACCACGCTCTATTAAAATCTTTGTATTTCAAAAAGTTTATATTGGATTAATCACAGCGTTTAACCAATTAAGGTCAGGTATATTTTGTTTAATATCCCTAAATATGAACTATCCATGTTTCCTACTTCTTCAGTTATAAGCTCGCAAACTTTTGAACCCAGTTTTTTGGGACACACTGTATATAACAGTGTCATTCCACCTTAACCCTAACCCCCCTGAGTGCTAAAAAATGCTAATCCTAAGTCCCTCTCCAAACGCATGCGCTGTCGGTTTTCGATGACGTAGTCAACCGAGCCTATATAGTGAGAGCAGTATACTGCGCGAATTGTGTAGCTGAGAGCCGTGGCTTAGTGGTTGGGACGTGGGGCTTGAGAACAGAGGGTCCCCGGATCGAATCCCGGCAGGTTCCTGGAGATTTAGTTGGCGTTTTTTCCTCGAAAATCGTGATCCTGGTCAAAAAACCCAAACCGGGGTTAGGGATTTATGACATGTGCAGTACATTTATCTGTTGTGCTCCGACCTATTAGAGTCCGACAGGCAATCTGATCTGATAAAATTCACTACTGATCGGTCAGGACCATTGATATCTGTATCAACAACCCAAAAATACAGGTAAGATCCAGACTTGTGTATTATTACAAAGCAATCTGACCAGAAAAACCAGACCTCAACCCAACTTAAAAAGAAAAATATGAATGAAAACATATTACAGCTCAAAATCAGCAGGATAAAGTAAGAATCTTGGAATTGGGAAACCATGGCGGGCAGGGTTTTTCACAACATCTATCATGCACCGTGTACCTTTGGTGACCGTGTTACATACTCTTCAGCACTCTTGCTATGTGCTAAACCAACTGAGTGTGCACTGTGAGACTATTGAACAAAACGGTGGGATGACAACATGACATGGCAAGCTTTTAGTCACCTTGAAATTAAAATGCAATTAAACAACCAATCCATTATTAATCAATCATATTTACAAATTACATATTTGACATCATAAATCATTCAAATTAATATAATTGTATTGACTGGGATGTTATAGTCGCCGGCAGAGAAGTTCATCACTGGCCCTTGTGCGCATGCTAAATAATGAGATGTGGGCGTTAACATTATTGACGCCATAGACACAATTGGGCCAATCAGATATGTGCGCATTAGTTGGCTCAAAATCATGCTATTCTATTCCACCAATGGGAACTGCACTCTGTGTTTACACTTAGTATGTGATTGTAACAGAAAAAAGTGCTAAACTTCTTTGCCACTGCCTATAGGTAATCACCAAGATAGGTCAGATTTTTATATAGCCAGTCAGTACTATAACATTAAAATTGAAGAGTTAAACTGCAAAATTCCCTACACTTATTGACATTTTGACATTCACATTTCTTTTGTTTTACATTTTTTGAAGATGTTTTGCAATTCAACCTAAATGTACATTGCATAATAAACCTTAACAACCACATCTGGCTCATCGTACTCTGTGTAGTGATGTCAGAGTGTATTCAAATAATTCCACCTCATTATTGCTCGCATGATTGTAACACGTTGACGCAAGTAACAACACAATCAAAGATTAATCCCCGCATACAATCAAAGATGACTATAGTTCAATCAGTTCCAAATTGGCGAGAAATATTCAGCTTTTATCTCTCCGCACGCAAAAGTAATCCAAGCGTGCACAAGAAATTGTTGACATACGCACACGATTTTTCCCGAACGCACGCGTCACACATTCAATGCACAATGCAATTGCTGTGTTTATGTACTCCTTCACCCTTCTGTAATAATTTGCTGCTGTAACACAGCTTGTCACTTTGGAAATTATCAAACATATAGTGCATAAATGCTGATCCCATGAATATACAAATTAATTTGGATACCTTTTACGAGCCATTTTTCTCCTTGACTCTGTAGCTTTGCGAAACCTACCAAACTCAAGAAGTATGGCTCGAAAAAGGTATCAAAATTAATCATAATCGAGCCCAATATCAGTCTGCATGCTCCCTAGAATATACTCTGAGAACACTGCACAGAATTAGATTAACAAAGTAAATGTACATATGAATTGTATACTATTGTGTACTAACCTTTACAAGTTGTTTATCTCCCTTCTCCGTTGCTTCTACCTTTGTATTGTTCATTCCTCTCCTTCTTTCCCTCTCTGAGGCTTCTACATTTATATTGACTAGGGTGGCATCAACAAAGTCAGGATGTTTGGTGTTGATATATGCTAATTCTATGCCCACAATATTCTCTACCTGTAGAAACGGATTTAAATATGGAAGAAAAGATTCATCAGAATTGGTTACATACAGGGTTGTCTCCACGCCGGTCGTAAACAGCACTAAAAAAACCAAAAACAATTCTTCTTCTTTTTTTTCTTTTTTCTTTTCTACACGGATAAAATCATTAAACTGCCTCATGTGGCAGGAACCCCCAAATAGGCCAAATTGCATTACAAAAAACCCTTAAAAAAAACCTAAGCAGGCCCCTGGACCCCGCGCCGTGACCCGCTGCGCTCCGTTCGCTACACTCACTCCGCTCGCCATCAGTAAAATTAGCCGGCACTCAAATTGCCCTGGAGACAACCCTGGTTACATATAAGAGTAATCAAATTCAATATTTAAAAAAACCACAAGAATTTCAGCACTGGCGCTATTTTGCATGCTAGATAATGAGAGTGTGGGTGGTTACATCTTTGAAGTCATAGAAACAATCAGTCCAATCAGATCAAGGCATCATGTATGATTAGTAAAAGTTGTGCTGTTTTACTCAACCAATGGGAACAGTACTTCTGTGTTAGTACGCCAAGTAGCAGAGGAACAGAAATACTGTTTAGAAAAACGTCTTTACAGCCAGCCAACTGTAGGTATCGCCTTTCTATACACATTTGTTGGGAGTGAGTAATTAACTAATGTTATCAATGCTAATTTGTTTTTTAACAACATTTCTGAAATGTGTACAATTTTTTATTCAGAGAGAATCTCAAGAACCACACCTGTTCAATTGTTTCACCAACTTTGGCATCGATAGGTAAAGGTGTGCAAAATAATTCATTGATTATCATTATTATCATTAACGTATTAAATAAATATCTTACCATACTATTTGTAGTAGGGAGTCTCTTTCGTAACAAAAAGGTAACCACCTCATTTACTCTGTCGTGCAGTTTGGGGAATCGTAACATTTCTTGCGTTCCGCAGTGTTGAATAATACGCTGCATCTCTTCATGAACCAGCTCTACGCATCGTAAGCTGGGCTCTTCCAAGCGGCGGATCTGCCTTTTGACGAGAAGCTCAAATGATATCTCGGGGACAAATAGTGCTGGCCTTGGACCCTATAGTGATAACGTGAGAGAGTTACCATAGAATAGGATTAGTTCATATGATAACGTGTGATGAATAGTTACTGGCCTTACAATATTGCAAGATTACATATGTTGCAGTGCAAGTAAAAGTTGTGCTGTTTTACTAAACCAATGGGAACAGTATTTCTGTGTTAGTACGCCAACTACCGTTCCAAATGGTTTAACTTATATGTTGCAGTGCATGTAAATGGACTAATTCTAGGGAATATTGATCTCACAGTGCCTGTATGCATGGAATTAGTAGGCAGACTATTCAAGTCAGATCTCTGTTTGCATGCATTAGGCAACAACAAAAATCTGTTCTACAGGCAAATGGACCTCTTTGGTAGGGTTGGCCGGTAGGGTTGTTGGGGGGGGGGGGGGGGGGGGGTTCCAACAATTTCTGGGGTTTTCCAACAATATCTGGCATTTGTTGGTGAATTTTCAACAATTTTTGATTTTTTTTTAAAAAACCAATGTGTCCGTCGGGCTCGTAGTTCAGAGGTTTATTCCCGTTGCCTTACAATGCAATTTATCTTGTTATTTGTCACATTTGAAATACCATCATTTGTTAACAAACCATTGCCAATCACAAACCATTTATCATATTTGGTAGCAAATGTGTATCATAGTGACAGAATTCTTCAAAGGTTCATCATAAGACAAACCAGATTTAAAGTTATGCCCTCTCTACTGAGTGCTCCCTTGTTTTGAAGAATTCAAATTTGGATTCAAATAAAAACAAATCATTCGAGGGATTTAAGAGGGTATTAAAAGCTGCTCCCTGAAAGTCTACCTGGCAAAAGGGGTATGTGGCTAGGGTTTTTGCATAATTCATTCCAAATGATAACTTACTGTAGCATTTCTAATAGCTGTAAGTATATCTATAGTTCTCAGTCCACCCAGTGGATCTATACTATCTAATGTTTTTCCGAATGTTTCATGGAATATATAGCAAATTCTAGCACCTCCACATCTGAAATGAAAATCAATGAAATGGATGAGTTATACAGTTTGATTCATTAGTCATTACTAAATAAAAAAAGAATAACAAGGCTTTTGTAATATTGATGCGAAAGGTTTGTACCAATATGTATTTAAAAAGAATTCCGAAAAGAAAGCACATCATGCATCACTAAACCAGAGGGATAAAACAATGACAAAAAAGTACATCGGAAATACATTATAGTCGTTGTATCAAAGCCATTAAAAAAAAATACCATCCTTTTCAAAAATGAAAAAACCCGACCCAGAATGATGGCTGAAAGTCTTGAAAGTTGAGTGTTACAGTTAGTACACCAGCAAACAAAATCCATACACACAAGAATATTAACAAAATAATTCAGTCCTTGCTAAACTTATTAAAGCCCAGGACTAAAACTTACGAGACAGAAATTCAATATTTTGCTTTTATTTGTTTAGTGGTTAAACATGAAGTTTTAAAGGGGGAAAAACCCTCAAAGCTAATGCCTTCCAATTTTCTTAACACATGCAATAAGAAATTGGGCAAACCACACACACAAATTAGGCAGGAAAAAATTCCTGCTCCAATTTTCGTGACATTTTTGGTGAATTTTCAAAATAAAAATAAAATAAAATGTTTAATTTTTTACCGAAAACATTGTTAAGATTTGTTGTTCTCAATTAAAGAAAAAAATGGTTCGGTCGGGCCTGTTACGCAGAATTAACAACTTTTACAGTGATTTTAATCTACCATGCCACCAAGGCATGCATGTTTCTACTTACAATTCTGAAATTTCAATATTTTTAGCTGTTCCCTCTATGGTGGCACAGTACTGTGCGGCAAACCTGGTAATGATCTGAAGCAGCGTCTGACTCTTGTCACCCACCGGCTCACCAAACGTAGCTAGTAGCTGCTGGAACTGTGAGCTTAACACATTCACTCGGGCTTTCAACTCTGGCAGACAGTCGCGGATGTGATGCATCAGAAGCTGTGAGGTTAAAATAGTTATTGTCTTTATTAGCTATGTGCCCCGCTTTAACCCTTAAAGCCCGCGTACTAAAAAAACTACTTCCAAGCCTATCTCGAAACGCCTGTGCGGACAGTTTTTGATGACGTAATCAACCAAGTCTATAGAGTGAGCGCAGTATAATGCGCAAACAAGTAGCTCAGAGCCGTGGCTTGCCTATGGGGGCTGGGTTTTTGGTCCGGACGGTCCCCTGGTTCGATTGCCGGTCTGGGAGCTGTGATTTATTGGTTGATTTCTCTTTCAAAATTGGCTATGGTATCCAGATGTTTTGTGTGTGGGTTCAATTAACCATAACAGCCCTGCATACTAAAATATACTACTTCCAAGCCTATCTCCAAGCGCATGGGATCTGGGTTAAAAACCCTGTTAGGGGGTTAGGGTTAATAAATAAGAGTCACTTAGCTTACCCACTTATACAAATTTGGTGAATGGGAAAATGGACCATTTTCATTCACAGGAATCACTTTGGATTACCATTAACATACGGAATAGGTTTGTTGATAGTTTGAGTAATACATATTGAACAGAATCAGGAGACACATGTCAACAGTACCGTCATCAATTCCTTCTTGTGTTTGATGGAGTTTTGAGACCAAACCCCAAGCTTTTATCAAATATCATCAACAACTTTTTTTATATTTCAGTCTTTTATTTTCAATTTCTAATTACTGTCCAGGTATGGAAAATCAATCTGAAATTTTTTGGATTGAGGATTTGTTATCCCTATCTTACCCTATTGAGTGTCTTTGCAAGATATGAGGAACCATTCCTATTTGCCAAGGCGGGATATTTGCGTTGTAAGAAAGCTGCTTCATCCCTTATTGAGTCCTCAATGGGCTGTATAGAAAAGAAAGAAATTCATCAAGATAACGCAAGTAGTGACAATATGACACATCTTAATCTTAGCACTGTATAGCTCAAAAACAAGTTCATTTTCTGTAGGTGGCCTAAAAATACAAATGCGAAATGTGGATGTGTTTTTTTTAATTTTAGGGGTGTGATTTTAACATAAAATGCTTCAAATCATATCTATATTGATGGTGAAATCAACTTCAAATTATGTTTTGCAGCAATTATCAATTCATAGAATAGACTACTAAAGACCAATTTAATAACTTCTTTTAAAATTGTTGTGCCATATTGTTGTTGGTTTAAAAGAATTATGTCATTTATGGTATGGTCTAAATATAGCATTTTCTCAGGATTTTCAAATAACAAACAAAATGTAGTTTTAAAATGTCTCAAAAACCCAAGGTCTACAGAAAACAAATTGTTTTAAGTGTTTTAGTCGAATTTGAGGTTTTAAGCTACCACATGCTCTATATATCCTGGCTGCTCTGTAGTGAACTGTAAAATCTCTAGTACTTAAGCGCTGAACATACTCCTCAACGCTCGAATGTTTTTACACATGTGCACTATAGTGTGACAATTGAGCAGTGACAACGCTACCGTTCAGCATTCAAGTGTTGTGGAGTATGTTCACTGTTTTAGACCTCAAATCATTGATAACAGGTTAACAAATTTACTTACTTTCTTATTATTGATGTCCATTTGGCTTCTATTGACGACCCCAATGATTCCTAGTTTCACAGGGATTACTGCATAAATAAAGAGAACATTTCATAGAAATATAATAAAAGCTTAGGAAAAGAAGAAAAAATTCTACAGGCCGATCTGACTCAGATGTTTTTTTAATTGGGGGATGTACAAATGAATACTAACCCAAATGTTGGATATTTTAGGAGTGGGGAAGAGTATAAGTATTTCCAAAATATCAAAAAAGAACAAAAACAATTACTAGTAAGCTGATCAGAACAGTGTAAATTCCATCTCATATTACATATTGTAATAAGCAACAAAATATCTATCAATTTTTTGACAGAATTAAGTGCATAGAAATAACAAGACATGTTATTGATGCAGATCTTAAGACTTACAGTACACCTTACCCCTAAAATGTGTTTTTCCCCAAGACATTAGTCTATTGAACAAATTGACTTGATGTTATCTTATCTCCAAAAGACTACAACTTCAAAAGAAACATATGTGTATTTTTAGAAATTACCTGAAATTATACATACAATGACCTTCAATTTGTTTCAAGTGAATTTTAGCGACCGATAGCTCAAATCATGGCGAAAAGTATAACAACTGATTTCCATTAGCTCCTTTTGTATGTATATCCCAGGATTGGCAGAATACCAGTGATTTAAATCACACAATAAAAACAAAAACAAAAAACAGTTTTGTTGTTGTTTGATTAATGTTTGTTTCGGGTGGGGGTTTATACAGCTTCTGTATGTGGTAAAATGGTATCTCTCAGGGGCGAGCATGCAAATAATCCAAAAATGGGGGGATACATTTCCGTGGGTTAAAAATATTTGCCATATAGTGACCATAGATTACAGGCCCAAACGTTGGGGGGAGGGGGGGGGGGGATCTGATTTAATCCAGGGCTTTAAAAAAGTCCCAATATGAGGGGGTGAAAATGTAAGTAATTTTTTATTTATTTTCTTTTTTGGGGGACGGGAGGGGTCAATCACCCCCAATTGGAGGTTAATACCACTCCTGGTATCTCTATACTTTGTGACGAGTCAAAATTTAGGGTCACATCAAAGCTTATTCAACTGACCCAATCACATTATTACATCTAGATGACCAAAGAAGAGTGGTGAAATGCGGTGACCACTCTTTTATCAATGTTAGTTCAGTTAGACACAGTGGTCAAAATACTTTTTTTTGGCTACGAGGGCTATTTTAAACAAATTCTGCTAAAAGTAGCCCTTTTAGTACATTTTTACCATAGGCCAACCTTTTCTATTCTATTTAATGAAAACTGGGGGCTCATCACCCTTTGCCCCCATGTATTTTAATAAAAATATCAACTACTGACCTCTTCCGCAGAGTATTTCTACCGCATCTGTTCCCGCATCCATCAAGTCAAGCTTAGTGATGACAGCTAATGTTCTCCTACCTATAATGATACAGAGCAATAATACATACACTCTTAGTGGTTATGAATGTATCATTTCCATTTAATACATTTATGCATATTAAGCCTTTTCAAACAGAGCAGATGTCCAATCATTCATAGTTCAATCATTGTTTGTCAGGCTCTGGAAAAGTCGATCAAAGAAAATGAACAGCATCTTTGCGTGAACATAATGACAATTGATGGATTAACAACAAAAAAGGAACATAATCAAATAAACGGCATTTGAAAAAGCAACTAAATTATCTTCAGATTATATTAAGATTACAGCAAATGAGTAATCAATGAGGGCAATGATGGGGAACATGACGTGCACCTTTTTTAGGGACACCCTATATATACCAACCGGGATATTTTACAAATTGGTCACTTTAATTTGAGGGTTAGAAACATGGCAGTTTGAACCATAGATTTATAAACTAGATCCGATACGAAATGTTTTGACCTATCCCTTTACATGCAATGGGCGCCATTTTGTATTTCCATAATGGGGGGAAATTATGAAGGTAGCAGTGTTCGCATACTAGAGCTTGTCTTTTTCCGCGTTGATAAGTTTGAAATATGCGGAAAGAGCAATGCTTTCTGGATGCTAACACGCATTTTATACCGACATACCTCTGGTGGAAAAACAAAATGGTGGCACGTCAGATCTAATTTAAAAATCTATGGTTTGAACAGGCAATATATACCATACCATCAGGGTCAATTTCTTTTGCTACTTTGAGTGCGTCTGATGTAGCCATATCTGAGTTAGCCGCTGAGACCGCTAGGATTATCGAGTTGGGATTGGTAATGTAGTGAAGGATCATCTCTCGTATTTGCATCTCTATGTCTTCGGGTTGATCGCCTACGGCCACCTGCACAGTGAAATTATAATAGAGTGTTCACACTTTTACTTTATTTTGTTAAAACTATTCTTCCCGTTTTAATAGTTGGAGAAATACATGCTATTTCCATGGCATATGGGCTTACAATCCTTTATGGCATATTATATGATCCCAAATTCTGATGAACAATCAAAAACAAGGATTTGAGCAACCTCACGAGCACCGCAACTGTAAGTTTGACTATTTTTGGGTGAGATCAAATTTGTAAATTGTTATGCCATGGCAACCTAATGTGACTGATAGGCTTCACCTCTCTGTTTTAACAACTCCAAGCTGAGGAGTTGTTTTAATGCATGTTTTTGGATGGTTGTGTATGTTTTGTCACATATATTACGGTGCAATCTCCTTACAAGTTAGGCCAAACAAAGAAGAAGGTCTGTCTCAGAAGCCCGCCCGCATTGGTATGTGAAATACCAATTTATTTATTTTTCTTAATTTTTTTTTTTCATTTTTGATTTTTGATTTTTAAAAATAAGTTTTAAAAAGTTCTCCGTAAACTTGGATAAGCAACAATAACAAAAAAATCACATACCTCAGCCTATTTTCTAAAAAAAACAAAAAAACCCAATTGCACAGCACTTACCTTTTTTGCACAATGTTTCTGAGACAGACTATCTTCTTTGTTTGGCCTTATCGAAAAAAGGGATTTATCAATGATTCCAAAAAGGTTATTTATACTTTACTATCATTGTCATAACACTTTACCTTTGTTAAACCAGGCAGATCTACTAATGTCAAATTCAGCACCTTAGGAGAAAATATTTTCAAGTTGATAGGATCCTGCACAATTCCCTGTAAATCGAAGATAAAAATAAAAAAGCACATTTGAGTACATTTCACTGCGCAGTGTAAGAAACCTTTCCACTCATGCTGAGCAGTGAGCATAATTTAAAAATAAGTAAACTTTAATTGGAACAGAAATGGTAATTGAGAGCCTTAAAGGTAGATAACCCGATCACATTTTCGTAACACAGAATTATTTCAAACATACGGAGATTTTCATATCATATGAAAGCTTGTATTTTTCTCATCATCATACTGAAATTTGACGGCCTAAATCGGTATAATTACGGAGAAATCTATGAAATAACGTCGAATTACCGCGAAAGGTGGTAACCACCAATATCGTCTGTGTACAACTCAATGGGTACATTTCACGGCATCTTTTGCGTCTAAAATAATAACTATTAGAGTTATGCAACTCAAACTTTGAAATACGACTTTTTTTAAGGATGACCTTTCATGTAGAATAGTAAACTTCAAGTTTAAAATCGGAACATCTACATTTAAATCCTGACAACCTTAAATGCTGATTACCAACAGTCAAATATTTAAGAACTCATAACCTAACCCTATCATACTATGTCAGCCAAAATCATATGGCCAGCAACAACTACTTACGAAAACGCTCGCACACAGGGTCTATACGGATGCTACAATGCAATACCCCCGGGTATATTCAGTTCACAAGATTTACCCAGGGCGCTTGTGGTGTGATGGTTGACTCAATCGCCTGCCAGTCCGGCGACCCAGGTTTAATCTCTGGCGACCGCAAATTTTGTTTGCCTCCCTTTACCCCCCACCCCCCCCCCCCCCCCCCCAGTCGGTAGTTGGGGTTAAACAGTATTTTATGCTGTAACATGGTGAATAGTACAACCATTTTGAGGCAACAGATACCCTGTCTCCAATAATCGTACAAGTACCTTGTTTTGTTATTACTACCTTGTGATGTCCCTGCTCATCTTCAAATACTGTATTACAAAATTCATTTTCTCGACTGGGATTTGAACCCGGGACCTCCCGAATTTTAGACGGACGCCTTACCAACTGAGGTAGCGAGGACAATTGGTATTGAAGCGTTAGATATCAATCTAAAGGCTTAGGATTCAAATTGCAATATTTCTCCCGCTTCAATATTATAATATTTCTTCATCATGCTTGTCGATACAGGAGCGGGGGAAAAAGTAACATTGAATTCATTCCAGTACCTTGTTTGAGCCTGCCATCCTATCTGTCTCATTCTGAATCTCCTGACGGATCTCATCAAAGTCCGTGTAGATTTTGTTCTTTGTGTGTAGAAACTTGCCCCATTCTTCAGCTCGGACTTCCTCTGCAATAAACCACAATTTTCACAGGTCAAAGTTCAGCAATTCAGTATGGTACTATAGTGAGTGATTTCAAGGCAAAGGATAAGAGGCAATATTAAGTCATGCACACACGATGCATTCATTCAGCCTGCTCCTACTCTTCATTGAGTGTCCACAGTGTATACCCTTATTAAACCCAAGACACCAAAGGAGCACTACTTATTACAGGGCTGTTAACTCTCCCGCCTAAATAATTTTGTACCTGTACTCCCGCCTAGCATATAAAATCTCCCGCCTCAAAAATGTATCAATTAAAATGTTTATCAATGCGTTTATTTCCTTCGCGAGATGCTATAAATCAGTGCTTTACACTTTCCGATCACCTTTGCACTACGGAATCACAAAGCATTGACTATTCATAGCCCGTCGCCTACATTCATTTGATGCACCTTTTGAACTGTGCGATTTTTGGACTGTGCACATTTTTGAAATTCACGAGGTGATTGCAAACAAAATTGGGGCTACCTTTTACTATTTTGTTGTTGGTACACTTTGGCCATCATATTTGTAATATTGTATCTCTCCCTCCCAGCAAATCCCAAAAGTTGACAGGCCTGTTCTTAATGCAGTTTCTAAATTGGTTAGTGATGTATCAATTATATGAACAATTTAAAACAGTGAAAATATTTAAAATAATAAAAGAATGACGATGTATTCACAAATGCTTGATGGGACTTAGTCAAACAGTCACAGGAACACTCTGACCTTATGTAGCACTTTACAAAAAAGTAGCTAAGTATTTTGTCTGAATTTATAATTGACTTTGCCGTCTATTAATAAAGATTGTACTGATACGATACATGGGTCTATGTTCTTGATAAATAGAAGACTAAAAAAAGAACATGGCTAGGGTGACAAGCTTTCCTTAGCCATAAAATGTCAAAACACTGAGAATTGAAAAGGCATCATGCTTTAATTTGAAAACTATGAAGAAAAGATTTCAGCTAATACAAAACAAGGACAAAATTAATTAATCATGCAAAATATCTGCTTGATTTATTATTCAAATAAACAACTGTGAATATTATCTTAAATTGAGAGTTCAAAATAAAGTAAATTGTACACGATACCACGACCACCAGTTACATCTAGCAATGCAGACAAGTCATGTTGCTTAGTACTCACCCTTGGTATTAAAATCATCATCTACAAAACAAAATATTTATATAGTTTGGAAACATGATGTGATACTGATAGATTTATGCACATGCATATTTGGCTAATCAATATAAATGTTGACATTTACGATGTATATGTACTGTACATGTAAGTTGCGTGTACACCTTAACATCTCAAATTTGGTATCGAAAATCTGGATTGTACAACTTTTAGGCAAAACTTCCTTCCTATCACATGACACATCGTTCTTTCATATAAAGTAGATCATTTTCAAGTTTCAAATTGTTTGTGCAAGAGGTGATCAATGGGTTTTTAATTTTTAAACTTAAACTTCCTCAGTACTAAAAATTGCTACACTTCTACAATGTAGATGCTGGTATTGCACACTTCCCCAGTCTATCTCATTGAGCAATCAGGCAGACTCTCATATGCTCAAGAAATTCTGAAGCCTTCTCTGTGGCGCTAGATCATCCACACACAGACGACCCGGATTAGATTCCTGGTGCTAGCACCACAGGCTGAAAAAGTAGGCAATAGAAAAAGTAGGCAATACGGAAAGCTCCTTGCAGGGAAATTTGAGCATTTGGAGGGAAATTTTGGCATTTGGAGGGAAATGTTACTCTATGCATACCATTTTGGAGGGAAATTTGGAATCGCTTGCCGGGAAACAAACATTTTTTCAGGCCATGGCTAGCACAGCCAGACGTTTTCCCCCTAATTTGACCCATTTTTCTCCCCTGAAAGTTTTAATCCCGAAAAAACACCTTGGTATTAGGGTTACGGAATTTCAACTTACACACACCCACATTGTCACTGTGCACAGTTGGTTTTTGACGTAACTTTACAGGCACAGCATTTACACATGCATCTTCCGTTTTTACAGGTGTGTGTATACATCAGCGCCTCGAGTAGACATGCCTGTTTATGTATTGCAATTAGTAAATTACACAGTTATGTCACCAACAGACTATACACTAGGCAATTAAAGCAATCACATCCAATTTAACATTTTGATTGAATGCTAATTTTATTTATCACCTCTTGTTGAAAAAACAATCATAACTTAATAAATTATTTACTCAATTATAATGAATGAGGTGTTAATTCAAGGGTATATAACTGCCAAAAAATATGTATTTCAGCTTTCTGATACCACTTATGTTCAGGAACTTTTTGGTTTCAATGTACAGTTGTATTTATTAAGAGCTAGTTAGTATTGTGTCTTCCCCATATGATGCATTAGGTTAGGACATTTATAAAGACAAATATCACCATGTTTTGATCAGAATGTTATCATTTAAGATCAGCAAAACAAACATTTTCACATTATTAATAACATTGGGCTAGGCATGCATTGCATAATTGAATCAGAAAGAAGGGAATCGTGCAGTGTAATTGGTTTTCGGTCTTACCAACATAACGTGACTTCCCTACGTTTTACAGTTCCAGAAAGAAATTACGATAATAAAATCTTATTTAGTACAAAGAAAATCAATGTTTTTATGTCATAATAAAATGTGTGAATATCACAATAAGGTATCTCTATACTTTTCACTTCTTCCCACAAAAAGCAGAATATGGGTCAAAAGTTGAAAAAAATATGATTTTCACATAAAAGATTGAAAGAAGCAAAATGCCAAAATTGGTTTACAAATCACATTCTTTTAGCTACATGTATCCATTGTTGCTTGAAATAAGGTGAATTCCTGTGAGCACTATGCATATAATTATTAAGGCTGTGACTTATACCCGGGAACCCGGGTACCCGCCCGCTATTCCGGGTACCCGGGTACCAAATTGGGTATCCGAATACCCGAAATGTAAAAAATAAAATAATTTTTTTTTTTTTAGTACAAATGTGTCCCCAAATGACCTCTATTGACCCCATCATGTGTCATTTTGGGGGACAAATTTGTACATATAATTTAAAAAAATGTAAAAAAAAAATTCTAAAAAAAAATAAAATAAAATAAATAATAATTTTCTATTTTCGGGTACCCGGGTACCCGCCCGACAAACGGGTCGGGTACCCGGGTACGAAACTACCCGTGCATTCACAGCCTTAATAATTATGCAATACATTTTTGTTCTTGAATTGAGAAAAATGGGGACCTCAAAAATTGTAGTACTGACATATACCTTTGATATGACAGATGACATGGGACATGTCATACTGCGATTTATTTATTTTGGCACTTTTGATACTTAAAATAATTGTCATATGTATTCATAGTTTCCCCCTTCCATGACTCATAGTCAAGGGGGTCAGGGCAAATGATATTACCTGGTTAATTTCACTAGTGAAAAAGTGGTTATTTTTGCATGAATAATTTTTCTGTTCAAATTTACATACTTTAACATGAACTGTTAAATTTGCAGTTGGTTTAGACTTCTTTTCTTAACAGACATATTGTTGCATATTTATTTCTGCACAACTGTCATGGAACCTGAAAAATTGAAAATTAATGTTGCATGAAAATTTCAACTCTAACAGTACACGGTTACCATATTTGGCAAATTACAACAAATAATACTTTATTTTAACAACTTTTTTTAAAGTGTTTAACGCACTGTTTAATGTCTATGTCAAATAGTGTTTTGTTTTAATTCATAATTTGTATATTTTGGTAACGAAAATAAGCTTGAAATGAAAAATAAACAAACACTAGGATGAATGCATGCATTTGAGTAAATTACTTTTTATCACCAAATGTTGTCAAAATTTGAAATTAATCACCACTAGGCTCTATCAATATCGTGTACTTTTAAAGAAATATTGACACATTTATTTTTGAACTACACAATAGAACATATTTTGAATTTGAAAAGCATGAACAAAATTGTACTATGAATGATATCTAGTTTAAGATTTGAAAGTGGTATTTTATTTGCAACTTTGCAACTGTTTGTACATGTTTTAACCATTATGTGTTTTTCAGTTTTAAGAAGAAGAAAAATCAATTCAATCTTTGAGTCTGAACATCTGTGACTGATTACAGTTACTGATACCCATATGAAATCCATGATATACCAATGAAACATCCATATAACAGTAACATATAACACCCATGAGATGTCCATCCATGTCATTACCTTGAGTTACCCATTTGATAAATGAGATACCCATGATAAACCCATGAGACAACCATGTACATACAGAAAACCATGTACATACCCATGTGATGCCTATCAAAGATCACTCTTTTGAAAGCTAAATACTGCATATAAGTGAAAATGTTTGCACCACATTGATGTTCACACTTTTGCACAGCATCATAACATAGGAATGGGCAAACATGTTTCATTGACTTGTGAATACAAAATGGTGAATTCAACAAATACTGTGCAAAATTGTTCAAATGTTGCAATAACATGAAAAATTAGGACTTCAAAAATAACCACTTTTACAGTAACAGCTGCTGTGTGTATTAATAGACAATGAGTCTGATGAGATATCAAATTAAACATAAAATCAAAATATTTGAATACCTTCGCCTTCTCCAGCTGCTGATTTCCGGTCTTCGGGATCAATATGGATCATCTGAAGAATAAGAGGGCGCCTTGTTACAATACCGCTTCCTGTAAAAAAATAGAGAATGTATCTTATAAATTAAATTACTGGGAATTTTTGTTGAGCAATATTTTTGAAGAAAAAATAAGAATGAACCATTTAATTAAAATGTAAAAGTTAAATTTAAGAAGGGGTAAAAAGCAACTGAGTTTTACCTACTCAGTGTCACAACTATATCTCGTAGACTAGAAACAATTGTATGTGAAGTTCTAATTCAAGACATATTTCTTGTTCTTGAAACATGTGCTAATGTACAGTGTGCATGCACTCAGTGACCAAAAGTCTTTTATGCAACCGACTGTTTTGTTCCCATGTGTATTATATTGAATATCACCCGACTGACTCTCCCTTTTAAAAAAATATAGGCCTACCAATTCTACAATTTTCATATCGATTCTGTCAACAATTTTTTTTTAATCACACAGACGGACAATGACTTTCCCCACAAAATGTGATTTTACCCATCACCTGACATTTTACTGATGTAGCAAACACTAACCTCTTGGCAAGAAATCTCTCCCTACAAGGCATTCTAACACTGAACTTTTGCCACTGCTCTGTGGAAGGAGAGAAAGAAAGAAAGAAATACATTGAAAAATATAATTCTCTGTTGGGTAGAAGAAAAATTGTTTAATCCGAAACACATCAATTTCAATGTGGTTCTGCGAAACTTTGGACATATTGCTTGAGGGTGATTAATACCTAGAAAAGATGATAATCCAAAGAGCTATCAAAGGAATGCGTAATCGTGGCAGCCCAAAACTACATTGGACTGACGGCATTAACGAAACAACAGGTCTATCTCTTATCTCTGCACATCGCATGTCACAAAATAGACAACGGTGGTGCTCCATCATAAAACCCCGCCTAAAGTAAAACTAACTTTCCACACTCCATCCGTGTGTCATAGGCCTACTCATCTTGAGTGCTATTCCCGTTTTCAATAGAAGGATCCACGTATGGAGACCCATCCAATTTTGAACTTAGATCTCCTTATAGTTATTTTATTTTCCCTCAAAGGATCACATTCACAATGATCTCAAGTGAAGGGCGATTTTTAGCCAAATGTGTGCACGTTTTGACTCCAATTTAGGCGGGTCGCAGTAGTAATGGGGTTTTTTCACAGCCTAGTAAGTAACAAGACGCAGTGAATACAGATTAGGAAATACAGTGAGTTTTAACCAATCACGCACAAGCAATCAAGCACATAATCTCCTACTCCTACTATAAACTCCTAATACTAAATAGGGCTTCTTTTCTGTTAACTGTGGCAACATTGTAAAGTGGTAACACTATAACAGTCAATAGTTAGGTCACCCAAGCCCTATATGAAAGCTATGAAGATTGTTAAACGGGGTCAGTCGTCACAAACATGCACAAACACAATAGTCAAACGACCTTGCTATTGTCATGCTATTGTCAACAGTCCCTACACAGAGGTCTGCAGTGCAAATCTGTACGATTTTCGCCATGTAATCTCTATGGCGGATTTCATTCCGTTGTATGAAGCTATGATGTTTGCGTGGTCTTCGCTATCTCCAACCAGATAGAGCAATACGTACATGGACTTTTTTGTAGACGAGGGTTCATTTCATGATTTGGTGAGGTTTAGAATGAGTTAGGATTCCTGTAATTTTGAAGACCACGGATTGTCAAAACGTGAATTTCCCGACATTGTACGACATAAATTTGGTCACTAAACGTGTTTAAAACTATTCATTTTATCGTTCTGCAGATGTTATTGACCCTCCTCTAAAATTCTACATGATTTTTAACACGTTTCTTAGTATTTGAGATGCCCAAATAGACCATTTTCCGAAGCTATTTCTAGCAAATATTGCAGTCACTAAGATTCCATTGTTTTCTTGCGTATAACAAAATATGACATGCAGCGTGACCTCCCTACTGGCTGATAAAGTATGGTATTCCAAAAGGGCTGCAAACTATTAGTATTTACAAAAACAACTTTTTATCTTTGAAATTACGGATTTTAGTGGATATTAATACATTTGTAGATACAATCTTAAAGTCACAGGCATTCTATACCTGGGCAATCATGCACACACATTTCTGCAAAACAACCTCTCCAAATGATTACATAATCATCCCTTTGGCCAATACTTGGGCTACACCCAACGGGCTGATAATTCTTCTTCCAAATAGACAAACTGTGTGTGTGTGGATGTGCGCGTGTTGGTAAACAAGGACGACGCAGCCATCATGTATTGTGCATAATATACAGGTGCAAGCTAGTTATGTGGACGATGCTGATTTGAAGGCATAAGGGATGGGTCAGTGGGATCTTTGCTAGGCATTCCCAGATCTAACTTTATCTTCAATACGAGGAGATAACACACAGATCCTGTGCCATAACTTACCGAGTGTATACACTTTTACACACTTTTTTTACACAAGAAAAAACTTTACATAGTGAACAGCTACGTGTTTGCAAATATGTTTCATAGTAGTACAACATATCACAGGTGTCAACTATCAAATTATTTCACAAAATATGCACTGAATTCGGAGAAATCGTGATTTATTCAAGTGTCAACTATACCAGTTTGTCAAAATATCGCGGTTTCCCCATTGTTATCTATCGGCACGTGACAATTCATCTGCTTAAAATTGTTGTGACTGGCGACGGGCGATTTACTATAGGGGACATTCCCGTGATCTTAAAATAACCGCTAAACATGTGTAGTACAATTGAACATGTATCTGACGAAGTAGCGATGCATGTTTGAGGGGGTACAAGTAAGTCAGCCTCTTTATATTTGGTGTGCATGGCAATGATCCGTATCATCGTGTCATATCATTGTGTTTCTAACAGTTGATCCTCTGTTTCAGACAGAGGCACATACTTACCAATGAATTGGAAACAACAGAGTCTCTGTGCATGTTGCCATCACAAATCTACATTTGAGACTAATCATTTGAACGTTCATTTGGCGTCGGACTAGAAGTTCTTTTACATTCTCAAAAGAAATGTTGCTGAGATATCTCCTTTAGTACCAATATTCTCAAATATTTATAGAAACGTAAACAAATACTGACTGGAATATTTTGAGTTTTAGACAATAGTATTAAATGTTATTCGAATATTTTGTCGTTCGGCTGTACTGTACATGTTCATCAACAGCGCCGTGTACCGTATAATCCCTATTAAGCGCCCATGCCCTTATAAGCGCCCACCCCTCTTTTTCCCAATGACTACCAAAAAGTAACACCTAATAAGCGCCCATCTTTTTAGCCACTGTAGCTCAAAATAAAGCATGAAAGTAGCATCCGAAGGTTCCGGCATCAACAGCATGTTCATTGTTGGCGATCAAAATATCGGCGGGCTGTGCACATTTTCCACCAAAAATGTGCATCAAAATTCGGAACCAATTACTTTAAAAAGATAAATAATAAGTGCCCATCCAAAATGACTTTGCTAAGCGCCCTGGGCGCTAAATAGGGATAATATGGTAAATCAAGGAGCGAATTAATTTGTTGTTTAATTAATTAATACCACTATTTTCTGGAGTTTGAACGAGTGGCGAATCTCTTTTGAATTTCAATATTTTAAACAGAAAAAATTATTGATGTCTGTGCATTAACCATAACCATCCTCAATGCCGCAAATGTCCACGGTAAAGTCTGTCTGTGCCAGCAGCTGGCGTGGCACTTTTTCGATGAAATAATGGCCCCAGGCTACATAGTCGGGCCAATACACTGGCCCAAGTATGGTTGGCCCCCGTGGCGCACTGGTAGAGCGTTCGTCTCGCAACCGAGAGGTTGTGGGTTCGAGCCCCGGTGGCGGCGCCATTCTTTTTCTTCAAAATGTGACTTAGGAGGTTAGGGTTAACTTAAAGGCTTAATCACAAAAGTGTGCGCAGGAAATACACCAAGCCAACCACAGTAAGTCACAGTTGCAAAATGATTTAAGACTCATCATTGAAAACAATACTATCTAGATTATAAATATGGATACCATACCATACCATACATGATTAGCTCTGAATCCTAGCTAGCTCTCATGAAATAAAAGCATATGAGTTGGCTTTTTTGGATATTTTCATCAATATTTTTCAACTTTTCTGAATGCAATTTAATAGGTGCATTTTGGAAGGGTGGAGGGCTCCCAACATGACTCCAGAAACGATGCTCCTCTGACATACACGCAAATTGTAGGCAGACTTGCGCTGTAATCGTTAGTCCAGATAACACGTGTACATATCAACATGATTTTATCGATGATTCTTACCTTTGTAGATTACATAGATTTTTAATTATTTTGCAACTGTGGGCTTGGTGTACATCCTATGTACTCTTTCGTGATCAATGCCCAGACATCGGGGTTTTTTTTCTGTTAAAATTATTGAAATTTATAAGAGATGCGTGGAACTCAAGAATAGTGGTAAACAACAAAATATCACGTGCGGTGATCAGTCTCTGCAGATTTGTTACGTAAAACGCCTACGACGCTGCTGTTTCCAATTCACTTTGTACATGTGCAGCGTTCGTCTGAAACCACAGTCAAAGAGACTTAAAATGACGCAATGAAACGGCCATTGTCACGTGGGAAAAAAGAGACTGACTTGTACGCTGCCCTCAACATGCATCGCTACGCCGCGTGGTCAGTATTTTTACTACACGCGATAGCGGTTATTTTAGGATTCCGAGGACGTACTCTATATTTAATCACACGTCGTAGAATTCGAGAACTTTGACAGTTGTAAAGACACACACAGGTGGTCGCGGTAAACGTAAAGAAGTACATACAAAGGAAGCCGCTATCTTAATCCGTTTAGACGACATGTTTTCACGAATTTTCATTTTCGCACCTCAGATAATGCGCTGTTTTTCTGCTTCCGTTTTTCGGTTTTAAAAATAAGGTAGGTAGGAATTCTCTGTAGGAAAACGTATTACTGATAATCTTATTTGCAAACGTCTAACCTTTGCGGTGTTCAAGAAATATTTTTATGTGAACTACTCGCTGCTGTGACACAGTTTTATCGGCTTTGAAACCAGGGGAGATGTCAGGTAGCTATTGCAAGCAATAGCTACGTGAAGTCAGGTATACCTCTGACACCCAGCTAATACTATACTCTGTTTGGCCATCTCGAGACAGTGACGTAACCGCGTATTCTACTAAATGCATCACATAACGCGCGCGCATACTCGCGGCGCTGGTGTATAAACACGAGCGTTGAAAGGCGGAAGATACACACGCGTGCGTAAAAGCTGCGCCTGTTCAGTTACGTCACTGTCTCGAGATGGCCAAACAGAGTATAACCGTCGAGGATCTAGCTAAGGGCAAGGCATAGTCAGTGAACTTTGAATACTAATAATATTAATATTTATTATGATATTTGTATAGGCCGCCCTAGGCTATAGGAGTATAGGTACATTAATAATTGAACGAACACAACTAAGCAGCATATCGCGTAAGTTGCGTGAAGCGCGCACAACCATTCGCGTGATAATTTTGGGCGCGTTCATCTTTGTACTGCGTTCGTGATGTTCGTTCAATTATTAATTTAACTAGCCTATATAATATAAATATAGTATTATATTAATTTATATTTATAATTAATTTAAATTAATTACTTTTTTAAGTTTTTTATAATAATTTCATACTGAATTGAAGTAAGCAAGCAGACAGGATGTACGTGGTGTGTACATGCTTCATTAGCATAATTATAGAATGTTGGTGTAAAGAATTTAAAGAAAAGGAAAATGTATTGCATTGATTTGACTTCTTATTATTATTAAGCTTACAAAGTCAAATCACAACAATTAGGTACATGCAATTTCAATGGACGAAAAATGACAAAATAGAAACAGCCATACCTGGTTTCCAACCACTACTATCTGTGGTAATTGAATAACATCGGCTCCCACAGTATTAAACACATCTTGGAGTTTGTTGATCACGGGTATAAGCGCTTCCATGATGCTGTAAACCAGTAAAATAAAACGAAATTTGACTGAAAAAACCCTCTCTGATGAAAGTTAATGGCAGCTCCCAATTACAGTTTCTAGAAAGACTTACAATTTTCTATTTTAACATAAAATCCCAACTTTTGGAATAATGTCATCCAAAAATGACATAAGCGTTGAGTAAATTATATTCTTATTATTTTAGAATCAAATGATTTGCATTTTAAATTTATTAATTTAAAATAATTAATGAACAAGATGCATTATTTTAATTATTAACAAACACCGAGGCCGGTTTATCTTATACACAAGCACTATTTTTCAATGGCAATTTTGTGCATAGTATGAAGAGAAGGTGACAAAGGCTACATCGGAAGAAGAAATGGAATTTGTTGAAATATATTCACTTTGCAGTATCATGTATCACTTTATTTACAGTTGAAATATATATATATTTTGTGATAAAAGTCAATTGGATACGCCTCATCACCTATTCATATATATCACCATGTGTTTTTATTGCAGATGCTCATGTAACCACGAAAAATATAAATCATTCATGATTTCTGTGAAAATAAGAATTGTGAATTTTGTACATACTTGAGTGATTGATTGATGTGCCCATACAAATAATGCAGAATCAATTCATGTGTGTTGTTATCGTGTTGATAGTGTGCTATGGCAGCAGTACAGATCGGTGCATGGCATGCAGTACAGATCGGTGCATGGCATGGCAGTTTACAATTCGTTTGCACTGTGTGAAATGAATATTGGCCTTTTGGACTAAACTGTGAACTGTCATCTCCATTTCTTGCATTGAATTTGAATTGAAGATAAATTGAGTTGAGGTAACGAAACTGGAGCCTGAGGGAGAGGGACAAATTGTGAGTTTAATAACTATTTATTATGATACTAATTAGTAATTAATACATACTTATATACTATATATGATATTATAGCTATCCTAAATTAACTATACTCATGCAGTGCAGGACACCTTTCCTGACTCATGACACTAGGACCTAGGTCATCTGACATGGACATGTCATCTAGCATTGACACCTCGCCGCCTCCCTGAGTGTTTGGAAATTTTCCCCCACATTCAAATTTTAAATTAACAACATCCAAACCAAGAATAGTACCGGTATTGTAAATAAATGCTCAAATCCAAATACTTTTTTATTGTTATTTTCATTGTCTTCTTTTCTCAGTTTTTTAACTAAATAAAATAGTCCAGAAATATGTTTCGGAAGCCAATGTTAAGGCTTGAATAATGAATCATTGTTCAAAACTAATTTGCGCAAAGCGCGCAGAAATTTTGTTGTTCTATCCATTTGGCCAAACTTTTTTGACCCCCCCCCCCCCCCCTTTGAGTACCGAAAACTTTTTGCCTCCCCCCCCCCCTTTTCGGCAACTTCAAACTTTTTTGCCCACCCCCCTCATTTTGCCCAGTCCCCCACCCCCCCCCCCCCCCTCATTTTGCCCAGTGTCCCCCCCCCCCCCTACCAAGTATTTCTGAACACTCCCTTGGTATAACTCAACCTGTTTCTACATGTCCAGGAAATACTAGTAGCTTGAATTTGGATCGCCCTAGCTATTCTCGCTACCGCTACAGTGGAAAGACGACGCTGATTGTCTATACTTGTCGATTTTTGACAATAACAAAATAGGGGTCTGTATTCATTTGCATATCTGTGAAAAAGAATTTCACCAATTAAAAAAAAAAATGTGTTGGTCAGACCTGTAGAAGATGGTTTTATATTTTCGTCGCCTAAGGGTCTTTTTTTTTTGGTTTCTGGGTAGCTACTATAAGGAAGCATAGACAGTCCACATCGCCGATTTACGTGTAGCGGGGATAGGGCGGTCGAAATTCAATCCAGAATTTCTTGGTAATAGTTGCTGGTTGAGATATTTTACCTCTGTACTATTACTAATACTTGAACATTAAACATGATATCTGAAGCAAAGGTTTGACTAATTTTATTCAGAAAAGTTGATAAATATAGATGAAAATATGCGACCATCCGCGATGTCAACTCATACATAATGCTTTCATTCCATATAGCTCTCCTATACAGAAAGCTAGGATATTCAGAGCTAGCTTCTGGGAGTCCATTCACACACATGCTTATACAAGGCTTTTTAGGCTTTTTTTTATACATAAGTTTTGCCTGAAATAAAGAAGACAAAAATAATAGAAATGACAAAATCCCAAGGGTATGCTATAAAAAAATGTTTTTTGTTTATTTGTATTTTACTTGGTTTTATTACTGAACTGCCCCCCCCCCCCCCCCCCTAATTGTCCCTCGTCTGACACCAAAAATGGCCCATTTGTGTTCAAGTTGAATTTAGTTTGAAAAGATAAGGTTTATTTATGGGGCAATTTTTCTAGGAAAGATGCTACGGAAAGGTGGTATATTGGTGGACTAACAGAATGCCCATGACATTTTAGCTACCACCATAAGGCCCCCCCCCCCCCCCCCCCCAAAAAAAAAAGAAGTTTTGTTGTCCTCGACCGCACGCTCGTCCGCTTTTTTTTCAGATTTTCTTTTTGCTTTTTCAGATTATTGCTTCTTTTTTTTTAACAGTTTAAATGGCATTGAATATTATACTAAGTGTTTATAACATATATGTGCGACTCTTAGTGTGATTTCATCTTCTTGTTGGCTGAACTTTGAGCTTCCACTGCCACTGGTTTAAGAAGAAACAAGGTCTTCTAAAAAACTGGGTGGACAAGTGTTTTTAGTGTCAAAAGGATGAGAAGACTTGGAATGGATCTGTTGAATTTTGTGGAAGTCGGCAAGAGGATCACTAGTGTGTTGTTTCTGGAAGGAAATCACCGAGACGTTATGTGAGCGATATGTGGTGAAGTTTATGGAGAAAAAAAAATTAAAAGAAAAAATATCATAATTTATAATTTAATTTAAATTCCAATGTTTATTAATTACGAGAAAAACGTAATTTATGACAGATTCAAAAATGCAACAAAAATAACTTGGATTTCCCGGGGCGTCAGGATAATTATTAATAGTCAATCGTTCTGTAAAAATAAATCACGAACATCACAACACAACACAACAGCCGAATCAAAAAAAGAAAATCGTGATATTCATTAAACAAAAAAATAAAAAAAACCAAAAATAACATTAAATAAAGTGCTCAATCGTACCCCAAGAAAAAGTCTCGTTAATAAAACAAACTATTGATATTGTAATTAATTAATATAATGGAACATCAAAAAGTACCTATGTATTATACACAAAAAAAGTGGCTCCACGCGGATTTGACCCGGGGTTCTCCGCGTGACAGGTAACGATATCAACCACTACACTACTCATTCTCATTACTTTCAATGGAGTTACAATGAATATACATCATTCAGACTCTCACTCAATAAACTAAATCGAAAATTAAATGTGACATT
Organism: Ophiura sarsii; assembly: GCA_035610835.1. Taxonomy (NCBI): domain Eukaryota; kingdom Metazoa; phylum Echinodermata; class Ophiuroidea; order Amphilepidida; family Ophiuridae; genus Ophiura; species Ophiura sarsii. Next base: position 43,858,595 of record CM069445.1, on the reverse strand, counting down.
TATTTATTATTCTTAAACAGCTAAGAAAGTTTAAGCAATCTCATTGGTTCTCAGAGAAATCGGCGACATCTCTATGAGACAATAGAACACGGGGAGGTGGGCTTACGTTTTAACAGCGCGCCCGACCTTCACAATGCGTGGTTTTCTCCATAACGCGCACTTCTGCAGTGCGTCTTTAGCGCTTTTCCTGCGTTTATGCCGGCGCCGCGACGCTTACGCATGGTTTACTCATCGCGTGTGATTGGATGGAATGTTTGTGGGCTATTCGATCCTAGCAGGGGTAAAAGTTGTCAAATGTGGACAATAAAATGTACTTATTTCTTTGATAAATGTCTAAAGTTAATAAAGTATGATTGTTTAAGAATGAGAATAAGGTATTGTTTTTAGACCGTACCCGTGTTCTATTAGACTATTGTCTGACATAAATGCGTTCGATAGTATTATTTTTTGCGTAGAACAACTCCGCCTGCGGCGTCGTTGTTCTACTTAAAATAATACTATCGTCCGCATTTATGTCAGACAATAGAACACGGGTACGGTCTAAAAACAATACCTTTATTCTCTCATTTAAAGCTACATTGTCGATTAGAACACCATTTTATTTACGGTAATAGACACATTTAATATAATATAAAATAAAAATATTAATTTCGCACTGAATAACTGAATTTGGAGATATTTTCGGTTTTATTACGACACAACTGGTCTCACTCAGGTTCAAATTAAAAGTGACATTTATTTATTATTTAAAGCTACATTGTCGATTAGAACACCATTTTATTTACGGTAATAGACACATTTAATATAATAAAAAATAAAAATATTAATTTCGCACTGAATAACTGAATTTGGAGATATTTTCGGTTTTATTACGACCCAACTGGTCTCTATGGTGGCCAAGTTAACTTGTCCACCAAAAACAGAAGAAGAAAAAGAAAAGAAAAAAATTCGCCCGCCCGCCCCTCCTCTCTGAGAGCTTCTGTGGAGGACAACATAACTTCTTTTTTCTTTTTTGGCCTAAGCAAACTTGAGTACTTCCCCCACCAGCACACCAAAAAAGTAACAATTTGAAGTTTAAGGCTAATTAACAAAAATTCTGTGTTTCCAGTCTCCGCCCGCACCGTTTTTTGACGCCGCTCCAATATTTTTGTTATTTGTTATTTTCAAAAATTCCTTCAAAATTCCAAAAAAAAGTTCGAAAAAAAATCAAAAATCATACCTGTCTGTATTGTGTGTGAGTGTGTCCATCATTTTCAACTATATTTCAATGAAAAAGACCCCAGAAACACTCGATCGTTGGCATAGATAGTGATATATATACGAACATCGAAACAATTCTTGCAAAAATTCTTGTAATTGGCTTCTGAAAAATAATAACAAATCCAAAAATAACAAATAGTATTAGGGCCACTGATTTTTAAAGTCCGAATGAGAAATACATTATTTTTGTTACTTGGCCTAATACTAAATTAGTTTGACCTTTAATTGAGCTATAGTTATCAAAATTATATTTAATTCAGTCATAGATCTACACATGCTGAAAGACTAGTACTATATTGCATCAGGATGTCTCTATTTCCTGAATAATCACCTGCTACTGGACATAATCTTGATCGGTTACAATCACAATTTAGTTGTGGTTTAATAATTGATGTATTTAATTTGACCTTAATTCAAAATCTGTATTTGTGGTAACCCTGCATATACAAAATGCTAACACCCAGAGAGACAGTGCCATATATTGGGTATATAGGCTATACCCTGTATTTATTTTATTTTTTGTTCCCTCTCACCAAATGCCCCAGTTAATGTGCCGGCCTTATAAATACACCATGACACCCATACCCAATTCACTTGTGAAACATCCACCTTCCAGCTTGCTTTACCTTAAATGTCTCCATCAATGGTGTTGTAGGGGGAAAGGGGAGGAAAAAGATTTTTTTTCTCAATATGACAAAATACTAATTTTTTTTTTTTTTGTACTTACAGCCAAAAATATTATGATTAATTTTAAAAATGCTTGCCAATAGAAACTGGTATCCATGTCAACCATTAATAATCAATCAACCACCACTTAATCAGATTGATCTGTCACGATTCACTGAACAATATACATTATCAAAATGAAAACGGCAGAGAAATTGATTGATGGGCCAATATATAATACTGTATTAAGTTGTTTTTGTTTTTTGTCAAATGGCTATTGATACAGCAAGGTGTTGATAATCTACCGCAGGTACATTACATGTCTAGATGGCTGTATAACATTTAAAATAATGATGCACACAGGCTGAAAAAGTAGGCAATACAGAAAGCTTCTTGCAGGGAAATTTGAGCATTTGGAGGGAAATTTTGGCATTTGGATTCAGGGAAACGTTACTCTTTCATTAAGAAATGCATTCCATTTTGGAGGGAAATTTGGAATCGCTTGCCGGGGAAAAAAACATTTTTTCAGGCCATGATGATGCATTAAAATAAATAACTGTGTTTTATAAAAGTGGCAAATAAGTATTGATATCACTTTAACAGGCAAAACCTCAATTTGCTGTAGATGCTGGTCACAAAAAGAATGTGTAGCTAGAGATTATTTGATTATAAGATAATAAGATGCCGTACCATACTGATTTATTTAATGAAACATTGATGCATTTATAGGCGACAACAAAACCCTGTTCTACAGGCCCGACCGACCCATTTTCTTTTTCTTTTTACACGTTTGTTGAAACACTTTTTAGACAATCTTTTAAATAATTGAAAGCTTTTGGATTTTTTTGTAAATTTCAAAAATTGTTGACAATTCACCACAATTTTCACAGCGTTTTGGGGGGAAAACCCAAACAAAAATGCTTGACGGACCGGACTCTACCTGAAAGGATAATCGTTTGCCCTTAAAACTGGTGTTTTTGTCGTGTTATGGAATACATGCATAATAGATAAATCTGACATTTTCACATCGTATGAGAAATCTGTTTAATTTGTTATTATTAAAGTGGCTTAATTTCCCCATAGGAAACATGCAATATTTGTTCAAACCATTACCATATGTTATACGCAGGAAATCACAGCATTTTTGCTTTCTTTTTTTCTGCGGTAAAACAATAGGATAAGTTCATGTCTTGCCTGTGGCTTTATACAGGTAGCGTAATTAGTGACTGTGTTACACCGCAATGCGGTCACGAGATATTTTACTTGGTAGCACCATGACAAAGTGTTTAATACTGCACATTTGATCGTAATAAGTAAATTACGAAATCATTAGGAAAAATATTAACTAAATGAAGCCTTGAAAATGTTGCATTTGGTTACATTATCTTTTCCTGTTTTTTTCTCTTTTATCTCATGAAAAACATCATGGTACAATGTACATGTACATATAGTCAACATAATTGCATGGACCAGTAAAATGATGCAATGTATGATTAGTGAAAATCTTACATAATTATGTATCTCTCCTTTCTCTCTCCTAATAGATACATAGAGCATTGATATGGTGTAACACAGTATGGCTAATGAAACCAGGTTAGCGGTGCTGTCTGGCAGACTACAGACTGTGCCTAAACCACCGTCAAGGATTGTACGCATATTTCTCAGTTCTACATTTGGAGGTAAGTTTATCATAGCGATATTAACTATTTATTGTTTAGGGTTTCTTTAGAGGTCATGTAGGGGTCATTAGAGGTCAATATGTGTATACTCCATGTTACCCATAAGGTTATCGTCACCAAGCTGGTTTGTAATGACCTTTGACCCCTTTCTGTCAAAACTTTAAACTATTTTTTGCTGTTTTGGTGAATAACGCAATCTGAGGCAATCTGAGGATCAATCAATGGTGGTCAATCTGAGAATCTCTACAATGGCAGTCTGTGGACAGGTAATAAAAAGTGGGAAAAATGTGTGACTTTGCACAGTGACTTTTAAAGATGTCTGAAGAGTCACATAACAAAAAAAAGTTTCTGGCTCCTTCACTTCTTGGTGATGTCAAGAACTTTTAGATACCCCTCGTATGCTCATCCTTTTTATTTGTCATTTTCTTCACAAATATAATCCACAGATACTACTGCTGAAAGAAATTATCTTTACGAGACGGCATTTCCGTTGCTGACAAAATGGTGTCTTGAGAAGCAATTAGACTTCCAGGTCGTAGACATGAGATGGGGTATAAGAGACGAGGCAACAGATGATCACATGACCACAGAGTTATGCGTGCGCGAGATTCGTAACTGTCAACAGCTCTCAATTGGGCCCAATTTTATGGTGAGAGTTTGAGTGTAGTGTAAAATTTATTTTTAAAATACCGCTAATAGTGCCATAGTAGGTAGGTTATCTTTTGTAGTCTCTATTTAATTGGTGAGTAGGGTTTTTTCCTCGGGTGCGGGGTGGGGGAGGGAGGAGGTAAACAGGCAGTTATATTGGCGCTTTTTTCTGGGAAGGAACAAAACAGGGTTTGCAGGTTGTTGTTGTTTTTCCTCAGGTGATCTTACACCATGGTTGAAACTGTCATTTTAACCGCCCAGTCAAAACACTTTTTACCAAACTAGTTTTCCAAAAACTGCAAAAACTCAAAAAGTAAAGTGGGAAAAAAGCTGAAAGTTTAAGCAATCATCGAGATCCAAACATTTTTGTTTTAACTTAAAGAAATTATTAATGTTCCTAATAGAACAATCAATTATGATTACTTTTCCCACTATTTCAGTTTTTCCTTGGTCAACGCTACGGCTACCGTGCCTTACAACCCTCAATCAAAGCCACAGAGTTTGAAATCCTCTTGAAATGCACCAAAGACATCTCAGATGCGGGACTACTCAGGGAATGGTACGTACGGGACGACAACTCCGTGCCGCCCGTGTACCTACTACGACCGATCACGAACGAGGTGAAGAACTCATGGAACGACATATGCAAGAGGCTGACATTGATACTTAGGCAGACTTCTATCGAGGCTGCTGAGGAAGGACTGATCTCGCAGAGAGCTATGCATGAATACTTTATGTCTGGTAAGTGGTATCGAACTCCTGGCGAAAGGGTTCTTAGTCAAGATGAGCATAAGGAGGAGGACATGCTGCAAACTTGAGACACATTGTCAGCCATTTGTTATATCTATGGTTACTCTCTACTATGATCGTTTTGACGTTTTGGTATACAGGGTGAGTCAAAAAGACTGCAATAGTGGAAAGAAGCCATTTTGTTTTCAAAACCAAAATGAATTTTAAAACTCTTTAAACGTTGCAAGAATGATGTACTTAATCCTAACTTTGTGTGAAAAAATTAAGTCGATCGCATTTCTCGTTTGTCTTTGGTGACCCTCTTTGCTGCACAACCAAATTTACCTGTTTGTCCACGAGCACAGTGATCTTCATTTGAAATGGCACACATTGCATTTTCATATTTGAATATCCCGCCAGCAAAAAAATGGAAAATGTCAGTTTTTTTATTAAAATTTAGAACATTATACGCTTTCACAGCATGGGTATGATTATAATTGATTATGCTAACTCACATGTAAACAAGAAAGGATGCATTAAATTCCAATAACATCACAAATGAACTAAAGTTTCCAAATTTGAATGGGAGACACGTTTTGCGATCTGATGCATATTTTGGGTATCTCGTGGACAAACGTGTGAAATGGGTGCACTGGTCAAAAGGTTTCCCAAAGGCAAACGGAAAATGATATTGACTTCATTTTTTCACACAAAGTTAGGATTAAATACATCATTCTTGCAACGTTTAAAAAGTTTTAAAATTCATTTTGGTTTTGAAAACAAAATGGCTTCTTTCCACTATTGCAGTCTTTTTGACTCACCCTGTACATCAATGAGTGATTTTTAGGTCGTCCGTAGGAAGAGACCTTATGGCAGCATCCTTCGTGTGTGTTGTCTGTGTGTGTGTGTGTCAACAATTTGGTATATACTTTTTGTTTTGTCCATTTCTTTTCCATACAATAACCAATTGCAATCAAACTTCGGTCATAGATGCAACATGGAAACCTTCATATGTTAATGAGGTCAAAGGTCACATACCAAGGTCAAAGGTCATCTGAGGTCAAGATGTAAAATTTAGTATACACTTTTTGTATTGTCCATTTCTTTTCCATACAATGACCAATTGCAACCAAACTTCGGTCATAGATGCAACATGGAAACCTTCATATGTTAATGAGGTCAAAGGTCACATACCAAGGTCAAAGGTCATCTGAGGTCAAGATGTAAAATTTAGTATACACTTTTGTATTGTCCATTTCTTTTCCATACAATGACCAATTGCAACCAAACTTCGGTCATAGATGCAACATGGAAACCTTCATATGTTAATGAGGTCAAAGGTCACATACCAAGGTCAAAAGGTCATCTGAGGTCAAGATGTAAAATTTAGTGCACACTTTTTGTATTGTCCATTTCTTTTCCATACAATGACCAATTGCAACCAAACTTCAGGCATAGATTTGTAATGTATACGCGTTCTTACGTACAAGCACTCTTGTCAACATGGAAACTTTCATATGTTAATGAGGTCAAAGATCACATACCAAGGTCAAAGGTCATCTGAGGTCAAAATGTAAAATTTAGTACACACTTTTTGTATTGTCCATTTCTTTTCCATACAATGACCAATTGCAACCAACCCTTGGTCATATATGCAACATGAACACCTTTATATGTTAATGAGGTCAAAGGTCACATTCAAAGGTCATCTGAGGTCAAGATGTAAAATTAAGTACACACTTTTTGTCTTGTCCATTTCTTTTCCATACAATGACCAATTGCAACCAAACTTGGTTCATAGATGCAATATGGAAACCTTCATATGTTAATGAGGTCAAAGGTCACATACCAAGGTCAAAGGTCATCTGAGGTCAAGATGTAAAATTGGCTGCATATGTAAAATTGATTACATTTAAACAGATGAAGTACAATTGCAACCAAACTACCCATATAAACGGACGACCTATTTGGGACCGCTGTCCCTATTTTTTTTAATGTTCTCTCTTTTATTTACATGGGGAAATGTCCCCTTATTGGTCCCAAATTTCCAGGAAAATTGTTGAAATTGATAAGAAATTTTGTCAAATATAGCACATTAATGTTACAAATTTGAGATTCAGGTATACCAGCATGATGGCAAGGGCTCATATTAGACGAATCAATTATTTTTGAGAAAAGCAGGGCCAAAATCTTTTCGTTTTTTAGAGGAAATTGGACTCATGATCTGTATACAAGACTCAAGCTTGGTGGTAAAGATAAACTGATTTTTGATTGAGAGAGAGGTAGTAGGAGCAAATAGCTACAGTAATATATAACTATATTTAGTAATTAGCAGGACTTGGCCGATCCAGGATTAAAATTTATGGTTTTTTTTTTTAATTGGTACCAAAAAAATTCGTAAAAGGTCCCCAATTTTTTTGCCGTCAGCTCGTGAAATTTTGCTAAGTGGGGGGGGGGGGGGGGGGGTAGCGATGTGGTCGTCCCAAAACCGGCAAAAAATATTGGATGGTACAAGTCGCAAATGTACCGATGGTATATTGTCAAATTTTACGGGGGTGCCTGCCCCCTCCCCCCCCCCCCCCCCTCTGTATCCGCCACTGATTAGGAAATAGGTGCAAATTAATATATTTATTTGGAATTCAATTTCACTTTTTGATTTACTAAATCATCTTATTATCATTAACCTTACACAGTTACTGAAGAAGAGGTCCGTGCTGCTATGGAAACACCCAGTGCAAATGACCATCTATTCGGAGTCATTAGATTGATAAACAACTTAACAGACTCTTTAACAGACCCACTGGCACATAGGTACTGTGATTTACAGGATTCCAAACTCGATGTAGAGGCTAAGACGTTGTTGGATCGGTTCAAAGCGGAGTATGTGCCCACGAGAGTATCGCCAAAGAATCTACATTATTATGACATCGATTGGACAGTAGAAGGAGTCGATGTGAACAATGATAAGCATGTGCAATATCTGCAGCAGTTCGGTGATACCTTTTTGAGTAACTGCAAGGATTTGATAAAGAAAGCTTTGGACAAGGTCAAGAAGTCGAAGCCCATTCGAGATTCTCTCTTCTTGGAGGTTGCGCACCATGCCGAATTCTGCAACACCAAATGTCAAAATTTTTGCGGGAGGAAAGGGATTCTGGAAGAGGTCTTCACTTCCTTAAGGAAGAAGGAAGTTGTCAAACCTCTGGTGCTGTATGGTCCATCTGGAGCCGGCAAGACTTCAATCATGGCAATGATCGCTAAGAATGCACAAGAGGAACTCGGGCAGAAGTATGTCGTCATGCTCCGGTTCCTCGGAACGACTCCCGAGAGTTCGTCCATCGCCATGGTGATACAGTCCATCTGCCGACAGATCATCACCGTGTACAACTTGGATACCAAGATGCCGGCCGTGTTTGATCAGTTCACAGAGTTGGTGGATTTCTTCAAGACGCTTCTCAAGACGGTGTCTGATAACTGTAATGGCCAGCCACTGTTGATTCTACTAGATTCATTAGATCAGCTGGCAAGCACACACAATGCCTACTATTGTAGATGGTTGGTTAGGGTTTGCCCTCCAAACGTCAGGATTGTGTTGTCGACTTTGCCGGAATTGCACGGCATATTGAATAATTTGAAGGAGATAATTGTGGAGGATGAATGCATCTATGCTGTCAAAGCCATGCCAGAAGACACTATGGATGAGATATTGGACAGTTGGATGGCTGGTATCAATAGAAAGGTCACTGAGAAGCAGAAACAGTGTATAAGAACAGGTAGGTACAAAATATTTGGCTTGATCCTGCAACAATAGGACATTAAAGATTATGTAAACATTTGAAAATTGATACCTTTTCCAGGGGATATTTGAAAGCAGCCAAGAAAATTTCAAAGTTTTCATGACCTCTTTATTCAGCATCACATGGCGGTTAAAACAAAAACACCTTTACTAATTACAATTTATTGTTTGATATCACAGCCTTTTCAGAGTGTCCGCAGCCAATCTTTCTCAAGCTTGCCTTTGAGCAGGCACGGTTCTGGCATTCCTACACGGAAGTCAACCAAAACGACATCGCTACAACAGTACATTCAATCATCGGGCAACTCTTTGAAAGACTGGAGAGAAAATATGGACAGAAGCTGGTGTCTCATGCATTGGGATACATAGTCGCTGCCAGGTTAGTGCTCTGTACATTTTTTGGTTTTCACACACTTATTTTCAGGTTATACCAAATTTAAACAACTTCCGGTGTTGATAAATTCACAATTCTGTTTTCCGTTGTACATCTTTTCATATGTGCGTAAGCTAATGAAACCTGATGTTTCTTTCACTTTCAGAAAGAGCATACATGATTTGATTTGATTTGATATTATTTGGGTCCTACGACCCTGGATAACCCAATAAGCTTATTAGCTTATTTCCATTGGGGTCCGTTAGATGTGTGAACAGATACAGACCGGGATGATCCCCTACTCTTTACGAAAGAGTCTGTAACCTTTTAACGTGCTCGGGTATTGCTCTTCCGATGCACGGGACCACCATTTATACGTGACTTCTGAACCACTATTTTTTGCTGCCATTAGGAAATCGTCACAATCATTTCGCTTCATTTACCAGGCTAACGACGGCGCACACAGTATCAGCACTTAGATTGTAATATCCCCTAACAGCTCCCCAATCTCGCTTGGGTCGACGAAGCAATTGAGACTAAGTACCTTGCCCAAGGATACAAACAAGTTGGCTGTAGCGGGGCTAGAACTCACAATCTTTGCATCGTGAGACCGGCATGCTATCCACTAGACCACACGTGCTCCACATTTGTCTCATATGAGACCACACGTGCTCCACATTTGTCTCATATAAATATTGCAACCATCATTGTCCAAATTTGATCTTTCTGATGCAGAATATATTTTATTATAACAACATCTCCCTTATTTTATCACAAGCGGTCTATACAATGCAATTATATTGATATTATGATATACTTTGTCAACAGCCGCTATCAGTCCACCACTGGACGAAAGTCTCGGAAGAATATTGGTGCCAGGTAGCATAGATTGTAGTTGATTGTATCTAACCACTAACCCCGTTGTCATAGCTTGTAGTTGATTGTATCCAAACACTAACCCCCGTTATCATATGGCTTGTACTGCTTTCCCTGATGTCCTCCCAAACTATGATCCCTTAATTTGTACCCCATTCTAGCAATTTTGTAATTTGTTTTGATTGTTGAAAGTGATTTGTTCATGCCAGATCCCTTATATTTACTGTTCATTTGTTGCTATTAAGTTTAGCAAAAGTTAGCAACAATTGATGTTGGCTGATGGTCACCTGTGAGCAGAAAATGAGTTAAATATCTGGCAGGGGTATAGTATATGTTTTGAAAAGTTGTCAGTTTCCCCCCTCAGGTGCAGAGTTTTCTTCCCTATTACAAATCCAACATATATCATCTGCTGTCCTCCCCAGCCTTATATCTCTTTTTATACAATACACCTTGTAGCACAAAAAGTCCCTGACCAGGTGCTTTGATGTTGGCTAATTCAAAATAGATAATCGGTACCAAAAAATCTGAGATATACATCAATTGACCAAAATTTCTTCTCCGCAGTTTGATACCTCATTCATAAATATTGAATGAATACTTTTAAAGTTATGGCAATTTCAATGACCGCAGCAAAGTTGCACTACAACAGCAAAGTTGCACTAGAAATGGTTTTCTATGGGATATCATTGATTGTGTGTGATAACGCAGTGAAAATGTGTGTGTAAAGACTCACTGCTAATCAGCAAAAGAAGTTTAATCTTCACAGCTAACACACCCTTTATACGGCAATCACTCCAGACCCATTATACAGATACCTAGGTGGCTGGTTCAGATAGCACGCAATTATGACAGTTATCACACACAAATCAATGATATCCCATAGAAAACCATTTCTAGTGCAACTTTGCTGATTAAGATTGCCATAACTGCGGAGAAGAAATTTGCTTAATTAATGTATATATCTCAGATTTTTGGTACCGATTGTCTATTTTGAATTAGCCAACATCAAAGCACCTGGTCAGGGACTTTTTGTTCTAGGTGAACATGCACATTTTATTTTGCGGCACTGTAAAAGCGGAAATATTTGCGTGTGTAATTTTTTGGGCTTTGCACATTTTGAACAATTTTACTTGTTTTTATTTTCGCGATTTTGAGCTTCCTTACATCATAGACCTACCACAAGATTTATATATAATCGCCCGCTTTTATTTTCGCGCTTGTTCACTTTAGCGCGTTAGCGCGAAAAGCATGAAAAATAAATGTAGCGCAAAAATTTCCACTTTTATAGTAGCTGTTTGAAGGGTGAAAAGCACAGATATTAATATATCATTCAATATTAATATATCATTCAATAGTTTCAACCTGTGCTATTCTACTTTGATATTGCAGGGATGGTTTGACTCAGCAGGAATTAGAAGATGTACTCTCCCTGGATGATGAAGTCTTAGATGAGATCTATCAGTACCACCTACCTCCAAACCTGTCTGTGGTTCGAATCCCTGCACTGGTATGGACACGTCTCAAGTATGAGTTACAAGAGTATATGGTGGATAGGCAGGCTGATGGCAAGATTGTGTCAGTGTTGTATCATAGGTATGTTAAATTTCCATAGAACGTAAGCCTTTCAATTAATTCTTGAAAGTCTGTGTTACGAATCCCTACACTGGGATTACATTACATTTTCAAGTATGAGTTGCAAAACTTGTAGGACTCTTAATGACTGCCCAACATGTCCAGGGTTCGAATCCCATCATTATCATGAGTTTCCAGAGTATGTGGTGGATAGGCAGGCTGATGGCAAGATCGTGTCAGTGTTGTATCATAGGTATGTTAAATTTCCATAGAACGTAAGCCTTTCAATTAATTCTTGAAAGTCTGTGTTACGAATCCCTACACTGGGATTACATTACATTTTCAAGTATGAGTTGCAAAACTTGTAGGACTCTTAATGACTGCCCAACATGTCCAGGGTTCGAATCCCATCATTATCATGAGTTTCCAGAGTATGTGGTGGATAGGCAGGCTGATGGCAAGATCGTGTCAGTGTTGTATCATAGGTATGTTAAATTCCCATAGAACGTAAGCCTTTCAATTAATTCTTGAAAGTCTGTGTTACGAATCCCTACACTGGGATTACATTACATTTTCAAGTATGAGTTGCAAAACTTGTAGGACTCTTAATGACTGCCCAACATGTCCAGGGTTCGAATCCCATCATTATCATGAGTTTCCAGAGTATGTGGTGGATAGGCAGGCTGATGGCAAGATCGTGTCAGTGTTGTATCATAGGTATGTTAAATTTCCATAGAACGTAAGCCTTTCAATTAATTCTTGAAAGTCAGTGTTACGAATCCCTACACTGGGATTACATTACATTTTCAAGTATGAGTTGCAAAACTTGTAGGACTCTTAATGACCGCCCAACATGTCCAGGGTTCAAATCCCATCATTATCATGAGTTTTCAGAGTATATGGTGTATAGGCAGGCTGATGGCAAGATCGTGTCAGTGTTGTATCATAGGGGGTTAACACAGATACAACTTCAAATCCAACCATCCATGACATCCCTTAAATATAAGTTACAAGATTATATGGTGGATATAGGCATGTAAACTGATGGCAGTGTTGTGTCATAGGTATGTACATACATGTGACCCTTAGTTCCATTAACTTTAACTCTACTACACCACACGGCAACTGTGCGAAAAATGTTTTTATAACCGGGGTGCAGGTTTTTGGGCTACAAAACGGACCCAGGCTATATAACGAGGCGAATATACTCGCAGAGTGTCTACTGACAGCCGTGGTGTAGTGGCTAGGATCTGGGCCCTGGTGTTCAAAATCCGAGGGGGTCAGGGTGACCTTTCTGATGAATTTCGGGGGTCGGAAAAGAAATCTGTTGCCTTGTGGTGATCTCGAGTTAGGGTTATAGACTTTCCAACCAGCCTGGGGTTCAAATCCATGCATTAATACAGTACAGTTCGAAATAGAATGGACACTGACATTGCAATGACATTGCACTGATATTGCGCTGACAAGTGACATTGCAATGACGCCTTGAGATGTAACCCGATTAGTGCAGTCATTGCAATGTCATTGCACTGACATTGCAATGACTTTGCGACATTGCAATGAAGTGCGTTGACATTGTCCATTCTATTTTGAGCTGTACTGTAGTTACACAAGATATTCAAATAATAACAAAATATTTCATTTAGAAATAAATTAATTTAGGATTTGTGTATGGTATGTGTTTGTCAAATCATAATTGAACAATTGTTAATATGTAGTTTGATATGACATTAATATACTGACATTCTTTATCTATTTCAGACAATTCACAGAGGCTGCTGTTAAACGGTATCTGTCCAATCCTGACATGATCAAAGCAAGGCATAAACTATTGGCAGAATACTTTGAAGGCAAATGGAGTCAAGGGGTCAAAAAGGTACAAACTATTTGTATGTTGGAGTGATTAGGGACAGTAAGAGATGTGGTGGAGGCAGCGCCCTCAATTACAAAAATATATGATAATAACTGGGATTTGTATATTTTTACAATTGTATTACATGTATAAACTTACATCTATAAAGATTAAGAAATCAGCCCTCTTTGTACAACAAAACATTGATTCAAAAATGCTGGTAGAGCCGCAACCAGCATTTTACATGGTTAAGGGTGGTATTCCAACATATTTAAAACAATGTTTTAATCAAGTTTTGCTGGGGTTTTTTAAAGTAGAAACAACAATAATGGCAATTTTTAATGTTCATCTTGAATTCTGGAAGTAAATTAATTAAAATTTAAAAAATTCAACATGACATTGTGTCCCTTTAAGGGGGATGTGCACCTTCGGTATAGCCTCCTTAAAACTGCCGTAACTTCTTCATTATTCATTTAATCTAGATATGAATACATTTTTTTGCAGGAAAGGGTTCAATGAATCCAACCATGGCCATGATCATGAAATTGACCATTTTGGAGAAAATTATAAAAAACACGTTTTTGACCCATTTTAGGCTCTGCAAAGATAACTCAAAATTTATTGTGTCAAATTTTGTCATACTAGTTTTATTATATTCCTCATACAATTCCCTAGGAATCTTCTTCTTTTTTTTGGTGAAAATCTTTATTATTTTTTGAATTATAGACCAAAAAGTGCTAAAAAACATGATTATTTACCTCCAAAATCGAGAAAATCACCTTTTTTGATTTAAAAAAAAATCACATTTTAAGGGAGCGGTGGTGGTGGAATGGAGAGAGGGTGATCTGTTGGGATGTGTGATCAAGACAAGGCATCAATATTTTTTAACCTTATCATATATATTGTACTTATTGGACAAAGTGTCATATTATTGGATAAAGTGTCACATACATACATTTACACAGACAATTCCTCCCTTTTTATCTCAGCAATTACGCCTTACCCAATTGAAGAAGACCTTGGATGCTGACCGCACAGTGCCAGCCCAACCACTGAAATACACTGCTAAAGATTACAACTATCGTAAGCTAAATGAGCTTCCATACCATCTGCTACATGCACATGATGTAAAAGGATTGATTGAGGTAGGTGCCAGGAACTGATCGAACTATAGTTGGGATGGGATGAGGATGCTGATTGCAGAATGCCAGCCCAACCACTGAAATACACACATCAAAAGAAATGCACTATCGCAAGAACACTTTACACACGACTATTGGTTTACCATAATACAAAATAGATTTTTCAGAAACCTTTCTCAACTTTAAAGGTCAAACCTCAAGGATTACTGAACCAATACTAGGCATGTTTGTACTTATTTCAATGCATTTCTCATGGTTATTCCAAATATGGTAATGAAATTAAATCATTTTGACATTATGATCACCATTTTTTGAGAAATTAATGTTATGGCCAGGTCTGGCAAATTTATATCTTATGTTTGGGCGTTGTTGTTTTGGGGTGGGGTTTTCTTTGGCGGGGGAAGGAGTCAAAAATAGTCATTTAGTGTGAGTTTTTTCAAGATTTTTTTTAAGTTTAACAAAATGTTGGGCCATTGATAGATTTTTTTTTCAATGATGGCATACAAATTGGTAAATGGATGGTGAAAAGGATTACATATCTCCACCAAGATTTGAAAACAAACAGACAATTTGACCCTAATGTATGGTAAAACCATTTTACCTTCAATTCATTTTAGATTCAATTATTTTATACACAGCATGTAATTGGCAACTTTGCCTTTCTGGATGCAATCTGCGAGGCTAAATCCGGCCGGTATCTGTTGGATGAACTACAGATGGTGATGTCCTATCCAGATATCCTAGGACCAGAGTTGATGCAAGAGATGGATATTCTACTAGACACTATGAGGTATGTAAATTAAGGCTGTGAATGCATGGTAGTTTTGTACCCGAAAATAGGGTGTGTGTTTTTTCAAGTACAAATTTGTCCCCAAAATGACACATAATGGGGTCAATAGAGGTCATTTGGGGACAAATTTGTACTAAAAAAAAAAAATCTTTTTTTTTTTTTACATTTCGGGTATTCGGTTACCCAATTTGGTACCCGGGTACCCGGAACAGCAGGTGGGTACCTGGATTTCCGGGTATAAGTCACAGCCTTAATGGCAATGCAAGTGTATTGATAAAAACACTTTTTGTGCATGGATTTTCTATAATTACACCCGTACATATTTATAAGGGTATCCTATTTTTTGATTGGTTCATTTTAACAAAGTCAGATAAATAAAAAAAACCTGCTGAATGTTTGTTTGTTTTTATACGTCTGCCAAGGTGCGGACTGCTTCCCTCCCCCGAAACAATTCTAGAGCCTATGAATATTACGTAAATATTGAACGGCAGCGCCAGGTACAAGCTTGAAAATCTGCCCGGTGAACTTGACAACAACAAAAATGGCGGCGTCTGCTAAACATCTGCCGACGAGATTCGCAAACTAACAGACGCAGATTCGGGAATCGATTTTCAAGTTAGTTTTGAAAATGAAATATGTATGAGGTATTATTATAAAGCAAATACTTGACTTACTTGACTTACTTGACTTACTTGACTTAGGGCGGATGATTTTTCCGAACCACAATGCCTCTCCAGATCTTCCTTTCCAACATAGCTGTCTTGATTTCTTCCACCTGCAGTCCTGTATCACGTTTTAGTATGTCAATGTAGGTCAGGGCTGGTCTACCCCTGCAAATACACCATGGTTCATTACAAACCATGTTGTATTTGTTAGCTACTAAACTCAAAATCCTTAGTTTTAGGTAGGTTTCGTTCAAATACCAAGACGATCCTGCTATAACAAGTGCACAGTACCCATCTCTTGTGAAGCAAATGAGCCAGACTCACTGCTTTATAATGTTACTGTATATGGTATGGACTCACATCACATGAGGTTGACCTCGCGTAAAATAATGTGAGACCAACTACACCCCAAAAATGATGCAACAGACATCCGTGGTGCACAATACCTAAGTTCGACATGATTGGTTAGCGGCATTTTGTGAGTTTTCAAGCATGCTCAGTAAGCTGATTGAAGTGTGCCCTCGTATGTCGGACTGTAGCCAGGAGAATATGTGCAGTAGGTCCATTGCAACATCTCCTCCACAGTGAGTCTGTTACCTTCCCAGTATTGAAGAATGCCAGCACCCTTTAAATATGAACAGGACAGGTGGCATTTGTGACGCGATCAAGCGGAATGAGTTGGATGTCGGGGATATTGATTTTGAGTTATAGGGTTAAAAGAAGTGACAAATTCTCTTGTTTTACTTTGGCTTTTCAGTTGGTAAATTATTTGTAACTTGAATTATAGAACTTCTAGTGGGGTTTGGACTATACTGTAGCATTCTCCACCTGCTTTTAGATGATTGAAAATATCGAAATTGAAAACTGCTGACATGTGACTCATTTCGCTTGCTCACCCCACATTTATTCTTTTCTTAATCTCTGCTGATTTCACTCTTTATTATTTATTGTCAAAGGCAAAATATCTTTAATTCGGTGTACATAAATTATATAATTCTGATCTTCTTATTATCAGACTGTCAAAACCAACAATGGACTATCCGCAAAATGACCAAGCGCTTGCCTTTGAGTTCTTGGGTCGTCTGCCACACCTCGAGAATCAAAAACCCATCCTAATCAAACGACTAGTTGAGGGCGCTAGGCAGTGGTACGTGGAAACACCGGGGTTGTATTTGATACCACAACGCAGTTGTTTCCCAACACCGGGAAACCCATTAAGAACAACTTTAACTGGACATAAAAGTAAGTGCAGTTATGGTATACTGTAAAACCAGAAATATTTGCGTGCAATTAAGTTTCGCTAATTTTTGCGAGGAGCACATGCTCACGAATATTTCTTGACATGAATATTTCCAATCTACCTTGTAGCAGTGCATTGCAAAGTCACACAATATAACTCCAAAGTTAATATTCGCGAACATTTTCATGCCGTGAATTAGGCCAGTATTGCTGATTCGTGAAACTTTAAACTCTGGAACATTTCTGGTTTTACAGTATTGATACACACACCTGTTGCACCGTGTTTATGATATTGTCTTAAGTGTTAGTGCTGAAATTATTGAACTATTAATCAAATGCTTATAAAAGTATACATTTATGGAAAGGAAATGGATCAGAGAATCCAAATTTGGCGTCAATTTTGACCAAAATATTTGAATTTTTGAGAAAATCACAAAATTCACTTTTTTGACCCAATTTTTTTTAACGAAGCTAACAACAATACTTTTGAGTAAAATATGCCCAAATTGCTTGATGATGATGTAAAGACACTAATGAAGGAATGATTCTTTTTTTTTTAACCTAATCTAATATTTTTTCAAGTGCCAAAAAATGTGAAAAAATTATTATTATTTTTGGACACTTTTTAGTCAAAATTTCAAAAAAAATTATATAAATGTCCCTTCATTAGTGTCTTTACATCATCATCAAGCGATTTGGGCAATTTTGTACTCTTAATTATTTTTGTTAGCTTTGTTCAAAAAAATTGGGTCAAAAAGTAATTTTGGGGGATTTTCTCAAAAAATCAACATTTTTGGTCAAAATTGATGCCAAATTTGGATTCTCTGATCCATTTCCTTTCCTAAAAAGTATACTTTTATATACATTTGTTTGAGTCATAGTTCACTACAGCAATCACGAGATTCAACAAAAAACTTCCTTAAGTCCCCCCTTAAGAAAACAAAATAAAATGTATGTTATCATGTTTTTCACATAGACCATTACGTTTTGCCTTATGCATCAAGTGTCAAGACAAGTTCAATGGATCCAAATTTGATTTAGCTAAATCAATATAGCCATGCAGGACAGGGGAGTATGGAAAACCATGTTTCAGAGTTTGGTTAGATGATGTGAAGTACATATTCTGATGTGAAACTATATAAGATGAATTCCGATATGGCATATTCAATATAGCAGTAGCAAAGTATTGTTGGAGATATCATAAATCCACCATATCATCATCATCATCGATACGCGTTCCGTCCTAATTGGACATTGCGTGCCCCACCAACTCAATCCACACCCCCTATCACTAGCCAACTTAATCATATTGCATAAATTAAATCAGTGTTCATAATGGGATTATCTTTTGAAGTCTTTCTTGATTATTGTCCACCTAGAGGTCGGAAATCCACCAGATTCACTGATCACAACCTTTTCTAAAATGCAATCTTCAATGGATCCATCCTCCACCTTGTATTTGTTGAGCAAATGTAAGAATCTTCATTCTAGGAAACATTTTTCATGATAATCTCCATGACTATATTTCATTGTAGATAATCTTCGCGACATGAAGGTGAACCAATCAGGCAACATGCTAGCGACGGCATCAGAGGACGGCACAGTGCGTGTGTGGGAGCTAGGCACAGATGATGTCATACATGTACTGAAACTACCCAGAGGTAAGATTGCTTCAAGGAGGCATTATGTTCCCATCCCTTAACACTTTTGGACCGGTGATTTTGACATTTCGCCGGAAATAATTCATCTAAGGTTTTGTCAACCGCTGACTATGTGGTCCATTTTCAGGGTTGTGAAGGTTAGTTTATGCCCTTGGGGCATAATTATGTCCTTTGCAGTCTTTTACTTGGACCATATAGTGGGAAATAGACACATCCTTAGAAGATTTATTACCAGCGAAATGTCAAATCACCGGTCCAAAAGTGTTAAGGGAGTGAGAACATAATGGGGTCCCGCCAGCACAACATTGTGCATTACATGTTAGAAAAATAACTATCGAGCTCAACTTTTGTAATTATATAGAACAAAACACCACACTTATGACAAAAACGAATAAAAAAATGCCATCTCTCAACATGCAATTTTTAAAATTTGCGGCGGTCAAAAATCCCGGTGTCGATGAAGTCACAGTTATACAATGCACATGCGCAAATTTGAGCACCGATAACCATGACTTTATCGACACCGGGACTTGCGATCGCCGCGAATGTTAAAAATTGCGTGTTGAGAGATGGCAGTTTTTATTCGTTAAAATGAAGAAAAAAATTGAAAAAAGACCCTAATTTTTGCAAGTTGAAGGTCGGTCGCTGAGGTGCAACACACCTTTTTTTTTGGCTAATAAGTTGCGATCATTGAAATAAGTCATTGTCACTGCAGAGAGTTAGATAAATGAGGTAGAGTGCTACAGATCTGATCTCTGCAATGGCTGCCTTTTGTTTGGTTAAACTTTTACAAGGACACGCCATAGAGCTCTAAACAGGCAGCTATATTGTTAATAGTCGTATCACATGAGATACCGTAAACGGGGTGAATAGAGACAAAAATGGGACCCCCATGTCCCTATTCGCCCCATTTTACGGTACACAAACTGGCCGGGTGACATTTAAAAATCTTTTCCCATTTTTGTCCCTATTCACCCCGTTTACGGTAGGTAAAAAGGCTATGTCAGCAATGGCTGACCTTAGTTACTTTTAATTAATCTTAAGGCAAAATGTGTAGAATACTAATTTTATAACACCTGGAAGCTATGGCAGATACAACCTTTTGCCCCTAATATTATAAGCCATCAACACATTGATGCTACTTTTTTGGCATAATTCCTCATTGGACTAAAACCTGTTGTATTTTCCTTCTTGAAAACAGTTGGACAGATCTGGAAAGTGTGCATATCATCAGATGAACAGTGGGTGGTTTCCAGCGTCTATCCTGACACCATACAGGTGTGGAGCTTGACAACCGGGGAACCTGTGCTCTCCATACCAGGCTCTTACACAGACATTGCTATAACGCATGATTCTTCACAGATTGTAGCTGCCAGTGGATATGATTTGGTGGTAGGTGCATAAATCTGTAATGATCTGAAACAAACATAAAACCAAAATATATATATATAAATAGTTTGTAATTATGTGACATTGTCCATGTTAATGGTACAAATCATTCCCTGATGCTTTTAAGAGTGTTCCTCACTGCGAGCCACATTACATTCTGTGCAAATACTTTTTTTCAGATAAAATATTTTCATATATGGTAAGTTTAATACCATATTAATCATTGTTAATAAAAAGATTACCATAAAGATTTCATCAAAATAAAAACCATCAACTTGTTTTCTTGTTATAGAAACCCATTTTAGCAAAATTGATTGAGCAATTATTTAGATTAAAGCCAAATCTGCGCAGTGCATCAAATAGATTTGATGTGTCTTTACAGTGCAACGAATAGAACAGTATCATGTGATGCGACCAAATGTCATGAAGTGTAATGATATAAGACAAGCTTCAAGTAAATTCTATCAAAATCAATATCCTCGTAAAATTACTTTACTATGATAAACATTTTGTTTTTAAATCGTATTACAATTGATAAGGCTAAATTTTTAAAAAATCATTTTTGTCTCAAAGCTCCCGTGCGCGTTATTTTATTGATGCGCATTAGAAAAAAAGAGAAAAAAATCTTCTTTTCTTCAAAAACGAATCCCAACAAAATTTCACCGATTTTTCATTGATCACATCATTTTAAATACAAAAAGTCACTTTTACAAGGATTTCAATATTTTATATTTAAAAAACACACACAAAAAAACCGCATTCTGCATTAGGTTTTGAGACAAAAGATTTTTTTAATATAGCCTAATCGCACAACTTTTATTTGCTCGATTTGTATGATGAATATCTTCACATTTAAAGACGTTATTCTTAATTGGCGCATTTACGTGGGGAGTGCAATCCAACTGAGCATACTTAGAGCAATTCGTGCTTCGATAAAAATTACAATCGCGTCCTTTGACTGCAATGTAATGAACTGTGAACTTCTAGATTTTCCTAGATAGTGTCAGTTACCAACAAACATTTCCTTTCAAACCTGAGGGAATAAATAGTTTATTTATGTTCAAGTTAATTTCACAAATGTAGTAAGGTCAAATATTGAACAGCTCAGAAGTATCAAGATTTTTTTATGATTAGTGCAAAGTTCACCCCATTGAAAAACTACAGCACTCTCGTCTTGGCTAAATGACTAGCCTCGTTTTTAGTTCACTTAAACCCTCTTCGACGCAAATGTGCCAATTAAGAATAACATCGATACTGCTATTGTATCTACATTTCAGGTTTTTCTAACACAAGAATCCTGGGATGATTATTCCATGATCACATCAATCAAGTAAATCAACATGTTTATTGTATGCATGGAAATCAGCGCATGGTTTTTGTAACATCAATCCACTCATTTCCTTAATCCCATTGATATTTCTCCGATCTGAGCATGGGGTGGAGTACTACAGACCCTGATCCCTCCCCAATCCAATTCATTCCCAAAATGCACCATTTATTCTCTAATCCAAGCACTAAGTTGGATGCTATAGAATCCCCCACCTAATTAAGTGATTATCTGATCCTTGTATCAGGCAGGATTCTGCAGTCTTCACAACGCACAACCACCCAATTATTCCAAATTCCATCCACCAAGGCACCACAATCCAATCATAGATTAAGGTACTTATTGCACCATAACCCTAATAATGGGTGTTTTTATCAATCAAGCTAACAGGGTGAAAGAAGGGACAAATAAACAGAAGAAACAGTGTGTGCCTCCCCCAGAAATTGAACCCGGGCAGCCGTGGCAGCCGGAGTCCCGGTGATTGTGCGTTACGCTTTTGGGAGTAGGGCTCCTAAAATTAAATTTGCAGAGCCCATATGTACCTTTGCATGATAACCCAATGAGATAGAGTGGGGAATGAGGTGCACCGGCACGGTGCTTCTGTTGTATTTAGCAGGGTTTGGGTTAATGCAAATTCACTTATTCTAAACAGGGCCGTAGCCTAGAAGGCTAACATTCCAATCCATGTATCCCCAATTCAATTTACCAATATTCCCTTACCCAAGCCTAGTTTTGGATGCTGCAGATACCCCAACCCAACCGCTCATTCCCCAAACCTACCAATATTTCCCCAATACAAGCATTGAATCACATACTACAGGTTTCCCTACTTTTATCCACTCATTGCAAATCCCACCAATATCCCTAGAGGGCAAGACTCAATCCCACTGTTCCAATCCACTCATTCTCAAAAACCCACCAATATTCCACATTCCAAGCATGAAGTAGGATTCTACAGACACACCCTATCCTGATGCATATCTACCATATATAAGCATGCATGCATTCTGGTTGAAAGTGAATTTAACGCACTGCCTTTAGTACAAATAATAATGCTTGATAGTTTTGGGCTGGTGTGAATGGGCTGGGTAATGCAACTGCTTAATGATTGCATGCTATATAGTTTGATCAGTTCCAAATTGGCAAAGCCTCCTTACAGTAGCTAATGAATAAAGACAGAAGGACGCGGACGCGCATGAGGGCAACGATCGCACTGCTCATCATATGCGTGACACGTGCGTGCACCAAAGAACCGTGTGCGTGGCCATAAACGAGGAGAGATAAAAACCAAATAATTTTTGCCAATTTGGAACTGATTAAACTTATATATACATTTGACTTTATTTTACATAAATGGTGCCTCCCTGATGGAGACTTGGGAACAACTTTTTAACAAGATCTACAGGTCTGTAAAGGCTCGGTATGGTTTTTATTTATTTGATAAATATTTCAGCAAATGAAAATGAAATAAAAATTATCCCATCAAATTTTCCTATAATTGGTTTTAAAAATCTTGGTTGCCGTTTTGTTTGAAAAAATTTCAGCTGTGAGGATGGCGGGCAACTCATTTTACTACTATAGACCAAGAACCATGAGTGACATATGAGTAAGCTATATCACAAATTAACCTAGCGCTAAGTCTTCTGACTTAGAAACTTTGTCCCCATTTGAGAAAAATGAATTGAAAGCAAAGGTTTTACATAAAATCTGATGATACTGGGATTCGAACTCAGGTACTTTTAGTTCCATAGCGAAAATCTTAACTTATAGACCAGCTAGGCTGTCGGTACTGAGATGGCGGTTTTAATCCTACAAAAAAGGTAGGGTAGCCCATAGTCTATGTGCATTAAAGGAATACCGTTCTATTCATTAAACCATGCATTATATGGTTGGAAAATAATTATCTAATGTTTATTCACAATTTTAATTGAACACAGAACTATAATATCTAATAGAACGAATTAAAACTGCACATCCCCAAATTATCATTAGTCTGTATAGAAAATTAAGGTAGACATGGTGTATTAAAACATCCAAGAGCACTCGCTGTAGTTTTTCAGGTGTTACAGAGCATGTATAGCACAGTCGATAACGCACTTGACTCATGATACAAAGGTTGTGGATTTGAGTCTTGCTGTGGTAAGTGTGTCAGCTCTTGAGCAAGACAGTGTACCTAAATACTCCTCTCGATCCAGGTGTATTTAAATGGGTACTGGCATTCTTCAATGCTTGGAAGGTAACAGACTCGCTGTAGATGAGGTGTAGCAAGCCCCGCATAGCAACAAAATAATATGAGTGAGTCTGACCCAATCAATTTGAAAGAGAGGTGGGCACTACTTTGTTCCTGTGAACACAGGATCGATCACCGTTTACTTTTCCACTTTTAATAGAAAAATCTTATTACTTGTGTTAATTAATTTAACATGCATGTAATTGTTTAGGTTCGTAATCATTATTTTCATCCATTTTGAAAACAATTTAATAAGCAGTTTCCAAAAACAGTATCATATATTTCAATGTGTATAAGAAAAATCAATGCATGTGGCCATGCTTATAATTATGGTCCCTACAACATGGTGCACAAATAATCATTGGGTCTCATCACATCATTGTAAAGGGTTCAACAAAAGAAAGTATACCACTTTGTTTATGTCATTTTGAGTAACTTTCAATTTGTTTTTGTCCAAACAGGCTAGATAGGCATTTATAATCTTTTAGGCATAATTTGATACCACATTTGCCCCCTAACAACAAAGATAAACCATGATTAGCACCATTTAAAGGAAAATATCCCATTTTCAAAAGTCGCATTTCCAATACACAGCACGAGAAGAAAGGGCCAATTGTTAACACACACATATGCCGTATTTATCCCGTACTGATCACCGCGCATATCCCTCAATGCGCGGGCTAATTCAAATGTAAACTGATGCATGGGTGAAGGATTTGAAT
The DNA here is from genome assembly GCA_035610835.1 of Ophiura sarsii. Classification (NCBI taxonomy): domain Eukaryota; kingdom Metazoa; phylum Echinodermata; class Ophiuroidea; order Amphilepidida; family Ophiuridae; genus Ophiura; species Ophiura sarsii. The sequence goes on along the minus strand of CM069445.1, from coordinate 43,833,982 downwards.
GTAAAGGAATGTTATGGATGGGTATAGAACATGGACAGATTAACCAAATCTTCTCGTGCTGTGTATTGGAAATGCGACTTTTGAAAATGGGATATTTTCCTTTAAATGGGGCTAATCATGATTTATTTTTGTTGTTAGGGGGAAAATTTGGTATCAAATTATGCCTAAAAGATTCATCTAAATGCCTATCTAGCCTGTTTGGTCAACAACAAATTAAAAATTACTCAAAATGACATAAACAAAGTGGTATACTTTCTTTTGTTGAACCCTTTATATGAATGTCCATACAAGAATTATAGGTCAATAAATGCGTATGTGTTGTTTCAAGAGAAATTAGACAAAACAATGCACGCGTGCTGATGTTGATGTGTGAATAACGGCATGACCCGCAGGGGAGTGCTATTGTGAGTATATCAACATTTGCGCAAGTGCATTGATTTGTCTCATTTTTCGAGAAACAAAACATACGCATGTATTGACCTAATTCATACACGACACTATACAAATCACAATTCACTATTTTAGCATAATTTTGATCTATGCAATAACGAATAAAAACATGTTAACAAGTTTGCTAACACCCGCAGTGAAAATCGGCAAACCCACGATAACTAAACAACGAATCAAAACAAAACGCACCATGCGCATGTTGAACGGCGCGCATGCGGAGTGCATTAGACACTTTCAATGCACTCCGCGTATTTCAGTTTCTTGCTTTCTGATTGGTTTCAAACTATTAAGAGTGTATGAATTTGTGTCATAGAGTCTTTAAAACACTTACCATGCATGGTCTTTCTGTACACGGTTCTTGAAGCATGAATGTGATCTGTCAACCAACTTTAAAGCACATACATATTTATTATTTGAAATTGGTCTGTTTTAATCAAAAGTCATGATTTTGCTTTATGTTTCCAGGTATTTGACATCACAACAGGAAAGCATCTCAACTCAGTTCACAACACAACTGGATGTTTCAAGCAGATTTTTATTACATCTGATGATAAAACAGTTATTGCTGTGTCAAAGGTAATGTGGTGTACTATCACAATTTCTAATGCTAAATATTGGGGGTTTTGTATGCAGATTTCCTTTTTTTGTAAAACTGAAATCTTGTAGGCATTGAAAAGCAAAGTGTGCAGTGTTGTCACTAGCCAAAATTTAGTGCTGGTTAATTTTACTGACGACGAATGGAATAAGTGTTGCGAACGAAGTGCAGTGGATCATGGCATGGGGTCTAGAGGCCTTCTTTATGATTTTTAGAGTTTTTTAATGCACTTTGAGGGTTCCTGACACATAATTTCTTGTTTTATGAGGCAATTTAATGATTTTATCCACAAATTGTAAAAAAAAAATAAAAAAATAAAAAAAGTGCCAGATAGTGCCAGTTTTTTTACTCTTTTTTTTAAGAGTGCCGGTCGGCAATCGTGAGTGCCGGCTCCGCCCGAACAGCATCAACTGCCTTAGTGACAACCCTGAGAGGGTGTGCGAACACAAAAGGTCACTATAGTCTATTTGTCTATCACGAGACAGTGACGTAACTGCGTCATTCACTTATTGCATTACATAAATGTGCGTTCCTATTCGAACCCACACATAGCAAGGCCGAAGACACGTCATAAGCGTGCATACATTTTGCGCCTGTATAGTTACATCACTGTCCGGAGGTAGGGAAATAGAGTATAGATTTAACTTACAATTGTGCTGTAGGTCTGTGCCTCTAGCTAGCTCCACTTGGTTGGGCACCAAATCACATATTCTGCTTATATAGTACAGTTGTATTACTTGATTTCCTCCAAAGTAAGTCCTAACTTTCCCAGCTTATCAGTTTATAAGTTATTAATTTTGAGCGCTATTTTTCTATCAGGGGCACCATTTAAAGCCTTGTACCTGGCAACATACACCCTAGTTGTTTCACTGCTCAGATATTTTCTTTGGAAGCAATTGTATTTAAATTTCAAGGTTTTGAAGCTATAGCTATACAGTCAACACAATACGTAAATGACCAGGTATTAAGTATGACTTCTTCATAGACATATTAAATTATAAAGTTGTTGATAAATTTCTCCTCTTTAATTTGAGATATTGCACGCTAAGAATGGTTGATTATTGAGAAAGTAACAATTCCAAATGTAATGTCAAGTACGATTTTCATTTTCCCATTTTGCTTTCCTACACACGACTCAAACCGGCAAATTATTGATTAGTGGTAGTGCTAATTCACCGGTCGATGCCCAGGCTGTTGGATAGACGGCCGGCCGCATTGTTACGGTTGATCAATACGGCACACGCTTTACCTGTCATACTCTCCCTGTGTTAAAAAGAAAAAAATTGGAGAAAATGAAAATCAGACTTGACCAAACATTTGGGATTATAACTTGCTCAGTAGTCAACCATTCCTAGCGTGCAATATCTCAAATTAAAGAGGGGGACATTTCTCAACAACTTTATGTTTAATCTGTTTATGTAGGAGTAATACTTTTAGAGTTATCAGCACATTTATTACCTGATCAGTTTGTAGTTATGGGGTGCTTGTTAGTCCCTAAATATTAAGATGTTCTCTCATTAATTTCATCAATAGGTCTCACCAAAAGGACAATCTGGAGATAGTCCCCCTTCAGCATCTGAGATCTTGTCATCCATCGATCCAGAGGAGGTGAACATTTGGTCCCTGGAGTCTTCAGGATCCTGTCTATGTCAGGTGGTGGAAAGCACAGACATTATAGAGGTGATAACAGATGCAGGAAATCGGCAAATTGTTGTAGGGGACAAATATGGAAACATTGTAAGTACAATACTAGACTCGATCCTCATGTCTTCCCTATTTTCCACACAGCCCCTGCAAGGGTGCTCAATGTGAAGACTGGAAAAATACAGTTCCAAAAGTGTGCGCTGATAAACTGCTGAATATGCATGAGCATATTCACGCACCAGTCACGCCACAGTGCGCCAATAGTTTCATGTGGCATTGTACGTACACCGTGTGACGCGATAGGGCGCACGATTTGCCTCCCCATGGCGCAGCGTGACGATCGCTCGATGCACTGCCTTTGAATTGGACCAATCAGGTGGTATTTCTGTTGTTGCTGTGTACAATGCGCATGTTCGGTACTGGTATGCATATGGTATGCATATATTCATATATGCAAAGTTGTCGTGGAATTCCATGACAAAACCGCACACTTTTTGGACTTACTATTTTCCCAGTCCCTCTTTTTGATCCGCCATTTTTAAAGATGGCGGCCATATAGAGGGACGCGGAGAACCAGTCTAGTACAATACATCATGTAATCAATCATCTGCTGCATCACAAAATGCTCTATGGAAAAATGAAGAAGAAAAAAACATGTTCTATACGGGCAAACAGACCTCTCAGATAAAGTCAGTCGGTCATACTTTCTATTTTGTTCTTTTTTTCTTAAAAATGTTTGAGAACATTTTGTTCAACAATTTCAAAAGGTTTGTTGTAAAATATTTGAACATTTTTTTAAATAGTGGGTTGGTTGGGCCTGTAGAATTGTGTGGTTTTTTCAGCATATAACACACACACAGATCTGTATTCTCAAATAATGTTTTACATTGAATATAAGAGTATGTGATGTCACTGATGTGGCTGACGAATACTTGTCTGATTTCAAATTTTAGTTGCGAAAATTGCAAATTCGGCTAGCTTAAAAGCCATTTATAATGGATCATTGAAAAGGTTGTATAAAAATATTCTTATTCATGATCAGCTGTACAAAACATGTATTTATATGATGAAATCAACAACTGGCAGGTTCTATTTGTGTAATGCATCAGCACTGATTATTATAAACTAAATCATCATACTTATTTGGTTGTTCTCTTTTATCGTATTCTGCTCTTTTGCTGATTAATCAAATATATGTGAACTGTCTTGGCAAAAGGATGTAGTTGTCGGTAAATATGAGATATTGATGGAATTAGGCATGGGAAAACAAAGAAAATAAAGACAATGTTACAGTAATTTCTTTTCAAAAAAATCAGAAAGCAGTATCCAATCTTAACAATGAAGGTGTAATTTTGAAGCATTCAAAAGTTCCTTTTGTTGGTATTAATTAAGATATCAAGTTTTTCTTTGAGAGACAACCACACCCTTTCGCCGGAACAGAACACATGTTTATATTCATCATTAGTTTACAAATCATTGAGATTTAATCATATTTGATATTCTCTCAGACAATCGCCAAATTACCAACATCTTTCAAGGAGGATACCACCTGTAAACTTGATGTGCTGCAGTGTCACACCCAGAATGACAGTGCTGTGACGGCTTTATGTTTTACACAAGATGGCAACACAGTTTACGGTGGGGATTGTAATGGCTATGTATATCTGTATGATGCAGACAGTGGGGAGCTGAAACATACAATTGGTAAGATCATTTAGTTTTTGTTATTTTTATGTATTCTGCAAGATAGAAAAGGTATTTTTATGAGATGGTTTATGTTGGGGATTGTAAATGGTCTTGTATATCTGTGGGATGCAAACAGTGGGGAGCTGAAACATACAATTGGTAAGATCATTTAGTTTTTGTTATTTTTATGTATTCTGCAAGATAGAAGAGGTGTTTTTATGAGATGGTTTATGGTGGGGATTGTAAATGGTCTTGTATATCTGTGGGATGCAGACAGTGGGGAGCTGAAACCTACATTTGGTAAGATCTTTTAGTCGTTGATATTTGTAACTATTCTGCAAGATAGAAAGGTGTTTTTAACATTTATTCACTCAAGGTGCATCATGGAAAATTTTCAGTAAACCTTGGTTTTCATAAAATTCAAGGCTCGAGATAACAGTTTTTTTACCGGGAGCTACATTTTTTCAGAAGTAGCGCCCGGATCATGGGATTTACTGAGAACCGGGAGCTACTTTCAGTCTACCGGGAGCTAACTTTTGATTAAATCCCAGCGTTGCAGCATTGTAAACTCGAAATATGATGTACTGCGCAAGCTTCCCGATAGTCAACGGGCGCTGGTTTGGACAAAATATCAGCGCTCGGTTATTTATTTTTCAGCATTACCAGGCTCTGTGGCAGAAGGACCGAGGGGTAAAAATTGCCCAGCGCCCACTTATCTTGAGCCTTGCTCTTATTCACACGCAAAAACCAGACATTTATGAAGGTTATATTGCAGTTTTACGAAAACTTGATAATTATAGTGTTGAGATGATTTCCTCGTCTTCAAGATCAAACTGTTTTATTTTGATCAATCTATTGTTCAAAGGATTTATTTTCAAAGTAAAATAACTATAACTGCATGCAATTCCAATGTGTTTGGCTTGTGATCCCAAATATATGGTGCTTTTAATCTCTGACCCTTGATAAAACATACCAACAAAACATCAAGCTACACCGGAAGGAAGTACCCAATTTCTCAACTCAATTCTTTTGGTTTATTTAGCCTAAAAAGTAGGCTTAGTTTCTTTACAAGGCCTCATAATTATACCCTTCTCTGATATTGAGAATGTGAACAATATTACAAATGTCGTTCTTCTTACAAACAAACAAATGCAGACACCCAACGGATCTGTGATAATTCACATGCGGGCACGCAAATGTCCCAAAAAGGTATGTCAGCCTTGTGTAATGTTGTCACAGTGATATTGACCCATTATAGTAGACGCCTGCTGAGATTCAACTTCTTTTATGCATTTTGTTGCGATATATGTTTCTTTTTATATTGACAGACTGTTGTATCTATTTGGTGTTCCAGATATTTTCATATATGGCATTCTTAACTTACGTTTTAAGTTATGGTCACGTTTTTTAACCTGGGGTACATTTGTGTTACATGGGTATATTTCATGAAATTACCTCTTTTTGCAGTTTCAGTAGAATATATCAAAATGTTTACATCTAAAGGGTATGAAACCATATATATTTGGAATGCTTATAAACTAAGGATTGTAAATATGCTAACTAAAAATCAAATATACACGGTGACCTAACATTATACAAGGTGTAACAATTCAAGTTTTATACAAAATGATGATTTACTTTTTTCTTCCACTGTCTACATGCTGGAGCTATATGAAGGCTAGGGATGTTTTTATTGTGTTTGAGTAAATTACCCATCCAGCCATATGCAACATTGGCCAGCTTATTAGGAAATATATATACAGGGTGGTCAAAATATGCAATTTCAAATAGTGAAAAACCCCACTAAATTAGACAAGTGATCAAATATATTGCAATGAGCCTAAAAGAGATACAGTTGTGATCAGGTTTGAGTGTCAGCATTAAGGTAAATCATCACCATGACATTAAAAAGTACTGTTTCGCGTGATAATTTAATATACAGGGTGTTTAGACTAGATCATCTTCATACATGTGTTTAGGCCCTATATTGTCATCACATCTATCCACTCCAAGTTATTGATAATAATATCAACTCCCTACAATAAAGTGAGCATGTTAAAGCTCATTAAATATCCCAATTGTTGCATTGTCAAGAAATAACAAATGATATTAGATATTTTATACAGGGTGATGTAAAAAACTTGTTTAATTAATTAGCAACCGGTTTTATCCCTGCTTTAAACAAAACAATATTGTCTTCAACAATTTGTTTCGTGAATTGTTATAAATAGATACAGCTCAAGTTTACTACATGTAGGTTGAGTATTGTTTTAGAATAATATGGGCTCTAAATGTACATGAAGCTATCATTATTCATCATATAGGGTGATCAAATAACAACCATATACACAGATTATACGCCTTATTTCAACTTACATTTTTGAGATTTAAGACTGTGTATTTTTAAAACCCAGCCGCATCTCGGGGATGAAGGTTGGAGAAATCATTTCATACTTGGTCCACACATCAGTTATGATGAACCATCTCATATTATGGTGATAAATCTTTCATCGCGAGTCCCAGTGTTTCTAGATCAAAACACCCTAAATTTGCCAATTTCGACCATTTTAGCCTATATTCAGAAACGGGTAGTTTTAGTTTAAACCCTCCAACTGCAAAACGATTTTGCACAAGACACTTACACTGCAGTATCATCTTAAGATACCTATAGAGTATATAACATGCGCATTACATTTAGTTTAGCTTCTGTAACTTTTGTTTTATAATGGGATCAAACTTGTGTTTTTCATGAAAAATAGCTCAAATTATGTGTCAAATTAAAAACGGGAATTATTTTACGTCAAGCAACCCATTTTAAAAATTCACATATTAATGCAATCTATACATATTAATCTTCAACATATAAAAAATCACCGTTTGCTTTTTATTCCTACAAGTCGCTGTGTGACGTCAAAGTTACGTGTGTATATCACTCTATATAAATTGTTGGAAAATGAATGACGCATAGTATATCAACCATCTCGGTCATATGAGGGATGAAATGTTGTGTTTACGACGTGCATCTAAATATTTGATATATCCCATCTTGATAACAATCTTCAAATCCAAGATGGCCTCCAAAACACAGCAAATTTAGGGTGTTTTGATCTAGAAACACCGGGACTCGCGATGAAAGATTTATCACCATAATATGAGATGGTTCATCATAACTGATGTGTGGACCAAGTATGAAATGATTTCTCCAACCTTCATCCCCGAGATGCGGCTGGGTTTTAAAAATACACGGTCTTAAGTACTTACGGGGTGCCCAGCTACATTAAAATAGGTCCTACTGCACAGTATTTCATGTTCATCATTGGATAAAAAAAGTACTGGTGTGTGAGCAAAGATCAAGGGCACAGTATATGAGACTTTATGGCATAATAACCTTTTGTGGATCGCGACAGAAGTTAAGGTCTTTCTATGAATATCGCTTGTAGCCTTGTATTCAATAAACCAATCAATATTAATTAGAAATTTCATCAATTTCTATTTTGCAGTTAACTTTTGACTATTTCTTTTACATCAAAATCAAGGCCTTTTAATAACTTGTTTCTAAGTTTCCTTGAAATAAAATGTTGAAACATATACAAAACTAGTTTATGAGTATGACTATGTTTTATGGTTCATCCACAGATTTCAAAATTAATTAATTAGCTTAATTAATACTTTAAGTAAATGATGTAAAGCATGCTTATATCATTTAGAACCAAGATGACATCAAGACAATAAATAAGAAAGCTATAAATTACAGGACAGCACTCCATTTTCACCCATATATTACACAGCAATTCCCTCCTCCTCCTCCTCCTCCTCCTCCTCCTCCTCCTCCTCCTCCTCCTCCTCCTCCTCCTCCTCCTCCTCAACCACCCCCGATATTAATCAAATCGAAAGTGATAAAAAAAAATCCTCTTCAGATTATTAAAGGGTATTAAATTATCTTTAAAATAAGCCCAAACATAAGTCAATCTGATAGAGGGTTACAAAAATACCAAAGCCTAAAGACCAAAAATCCATTCGCACCCAATATTACACAGCAATCCCTACTCCTCCTCCACTTCCTCCTCCTCCACTTCCTCCTCCTCCACTTCCTCAACCACCCTGACTAATTATGCTTTAACGAGCTGTATTAATTTAATCAAAGGTGATGGATTTTTTCTCTCTTCAGATTATTAAAGGGGATTAAATTGCCCTTAAAATAAGTCCAAACACAAGTGAATCGCGTAGCCTAAGTACAAAAAAATGATTAGAATGTAACAAAACCACCTTTTATGGGTGCCGAGGTAAAAAAACGTGACCTTATTATCTTGTACAAGTTGCAGTTTGTCTTCTGTTGTTGCTTATATTTATATTTGCTACATTTTCTCTTGACTCCTATTTTAGCTGACCAATTGTTTTGTATAGGCAAGCATAGAATACAACTGGCCCTATATAAATGAAAAGGAATGTGATTGTGATAGCATATTTTATTGTAAATCCAAGTTTTAAAAAGCGGCTTGGTACAATTTCAACTGTTCACCATTTTGGTTTCCTTATGCAACCAGAGCTTGAATTGAAATAAGCAGGAGGAGCAGGGAGCAAAATTACCACTGCTAAACCTCAAAATGCCCCTGGTTCTTATGTATGTCAACAGGAGCAACTTTTACATTGAACATTTCTCCTGGTTATTCCTTTGCACTCATCTTCAGGACGACATATTACTGTGGTTTTACTCAGATTTGGTTTGATCGGGGGTGTGCCGCTGGAGATTCAAAACCCCTACCCATTTCTAAGGGTGATTTTGGAAAAATCGGTACTCATTTTTAGGGGTTTTGCTTCATTTTAGACCAAATTATCGGGAAAAAATACCTAATTTTGCAAATTTTCGCGAAAATAGACCCATGTCTAAGGATTTTTCAGTTGAAAAGCCTACCCATGGCTAAGGATGTCTCATGAAAAAACGACCCACTGGAGCGGCACGTCCCCGTATGCCTTACATACGTGAGTACCCCCCATGGGGTTTTACCCTTTAATAGCTCCTGGTCCTGAAGGAAAATCTGTGAACCACGGACAAATATGTGTAAAAAGTAGCTCCTGGTTCTTATTTCCTTATTCCAAGCCCTATATGCAACTACTACTAACTATGCATGCAACGCAAATGCAAAGAATTTATTTTATGTGAATGCAATATTTTTTCTCTGCTTCCTTCATTAACAGATGTTTTCTGTTAATGGTGAATTATGCAAATGTATCACTGTTTATACCAGGCAAATATCTCTCTTGCCTTTTTATCCCCCTGGTTTGTAAAACCAGAAGGGGATTTTGTCATCATGTCGGGGTGCGTAGGGGTGTGGGGGTGTGTGTGTCGGGGCGTGCCTTTTGGTTAGCCTTTTTGGTTAGCCTTTCCCTGAATGCTGTCTCTTTTGAACGGATGGACGGATTGACTTCAAACCTTCAGCGATAGGTAGGCCATGGTAAAAAAATGTGGCTGCTTTTTGGGGGTCTAATTTGCATAGGTCATCTGAGGTCAAAGGTCATCCAGAGGACAAATCGTAAAAGTTGCCCGATTGACTTCAAACTTGGAGAAAAGAAACATGAACGCCGGGTGAACATTTTTTAGGGTCTAATTTGCATAGGTCATCTGAGGTCAAAGGTCATCCAGGGGTCAAATCATAAAAGTTGCTTGATTGACTTCAAACTTGGAGAAAAGAAACATAAACACCGGGTGAACATGTCTAAAATAATTTAGAGGTCATCCGAGGTCAACGGTCATTAGAGGTCATCCAAGGTCAAAGGTCAACAAGGGGTTAAATCTTGCAATGAACACCGGGGGAACATGTAAACAAATAATTTCAGGTCATCTGAGGTCAAGGATTATCCAGAGGTCAAATCGTAAAAATTGCCTGATTGGCATCAAACTTGGAGACAAGAAACATGAACACCGGGGGGGGGGGGGGGGGGGGGGACATGTCTAAAATAAATTAAAGGTTATCCGAGGTCAACGGTCATTAGAGGTCAACCAAGGTCAAAGGTCAACAAGAGGTTAAATCGTGCAATGAACACCGGAGGAACATGTCAAAAAATAATTAGAGGTCATCTGAGGTTAAAGGTCATCCAGAGGTCAAATCTTTAAAGTTACCCGATTGATGTTCAAACTTGGAGAAAAGAAACATGAACACCGGGGGAACATAACCCCTATGTGACCTTTGACCTCATTTAGTTGATCTCCCAACCAGGGGATTCGCAAGTCGAGTAGGGTACTAGGAAAGGGTAAGGTCAAAGGTCACATAAATACTTTTAAATCTTCTAATTAGTGGTCACATATATTGCTTTTATTTTTCAAATCTTCTAATTAGTGTCACACATAATCACCACAATCTCATGAGATGAGGAACATTTTGCACGGGTTTGGTCAAAAGTCAAATCTTACAGTAATTCTCATTGGCCTCAAACTTTGTGACAGCAAACCTGGTAGAACAGGTGAACATTTTGCAGGAGTCAGGTCAAAGGTCATCTATTGACCTCAATCTCTGTGACATCCAACGAGATAAATATGAATAGAGCGCCCTGCTTGTCTAGAAAATGAAGTCAACAAAACCCAAAAAATAATTTTATGAAACTTCATCGTTTTGCAAAATCAATCACATAAGTAGGTAAATGCATCTTCCATGCACATATTTTGGGCGAGAATCCCGTATCACGATTGACCGAAAAGTGTTTATTTCCAGTTATTTGAGTATTTTGAGTGCCGTCTGCTCGCAAAATTGTATTTAAGTTGCCGTTCTATTTGCAAATCAACTAAATCCCCTAAATTTAGTCGATTCATTCATGAACCGTTGCCGCAATTGGTCGCAAATTTGCAAAACTGGCTTCATGCGACCAAATGCGGCAACGGGGCCCTGAAATAATATTACTGATTTTAGAGAATTATATTGCTGTCTTTTATTTAACACTGATATCTTATGTAGCTTAAACTAAGTAATTAAGATATCCAAAACAAAAGTTGATGACTATTTCTTCATTTCTAATGTATAACTGATTGAATTCACTATGTTTTGAAAGATTTGGCGTTTCATCTGTAATTTTACACGATTTCGACAAGAGATTTAGGATTGCATTGTAAATGGGCTGGCAATGGCCCTAGCTACAGTCATCGCTCTACGTATATCTATCTCGTTGGTGACATCAAAACTATATGATCTCATTTTGCAGGTGTCAGGTCAAAGGTTATCCAAGGGTCAAATTTTAAATTTGCTCCAATCAAACCTTTTACTTGGTAACAACCAATCTCACGGTTAGTGCATCGTTTAGCTATATGTCATGATATTTTTACCAATGTAACCTTATATTAATTCTCCCCTCTACTTTCATGGCAGATGTTTGTGGTTGCGCAGTTACTGGTCTGGCTGTGACTGATGACAAACGCTACGCCTTGTGCGGCACATATGATGGCGCCATCAACGTCATGGATCTGGTTTCGTCAGAGATGGTGCAATCCCTCAAAGGTCAACAAGCAGTAGTGGACAAGTTGATACTTGTTGGTCACTTGATAATCACAGCTTCTTCGCAATCACAGTTCATCAAGCTTTGGGATATATCGGATACGTATGTGGCAGTGAAACCCCCAACGCTCCCGTGTAACGATAGGCTGAACAACGGGAATGTAGCAGTGACTGAAAACGCTGTGTTTTACAGGGGGAGCTTAGGTGAGAAGGGGCGTTATGGAGTCAACATGTGGAATAGCAAGACGGGGACGGAGAAGACATTAGCACTTGATAGCGATGGTAGCGTGAAGTGTTTAGTGGTCTGTGGAGATAAACAGCATATAATCTGTGGGTTTAAGGATGGAAAAATTGTGATGCATAATATAGACAGTGGTAAAGAGGTTTGCAGTTTCCAGCACGATCAAAAGAGCATATCCTTCCTCCAGTTGCGACATGACGGGAAGATCCTCATAGCAAAGTCAACCGATGCTGTCTCCATGTGGGATGTGGCAACTCAGGAATGCCTGAAAACATGGCAACACTGTGACTTTGAGAGTTTGAACCATCTTGTGATCACCAATGATGGCGATGTGATCTATGCGGACAACACGACTAACTATATCGCACGAGGATGTAGCGCCCTCGTACTGTTGAGTAGAGAGTCTAACGAGCCCAAGGTTTTGAAGGAATTCCCGTCGTCTGGGGATAATGTCGAGAGAATAGGAGGCCTGGCTTTGAGCAAGGATGGCAGCATGTTAGCACTCTCTTTGGGTTCAAATATATTGTTACTGGATGGAAAGACATATGATCTATCATGGAAGGTATGTATAGTATAAAAATGAATAGAAGAGTGGAATGGTAACATCCAAGGTAGTCTGGGGCCCAAGCCGAAAAACCCAAAAGTTTCGACAACGCAACGTTTTTTGTGGTTTTTAAATCTTTGAGACCTACTCATTTAGAAACTGCATGATGCCACTTCTGTAGCCTTGAGCACAAATCCAAAATGGCTGCCAAATATCCAAAATGGCCGCTGTGGTAGAAGCGTTTCACAAAAGGCAAATCCTATACCTATTAAAGGCATTAGACCCCTGTCTTTGAACATGCAGCTGTCAGTTCTTGCTTCTTTTAGTGGCATATCCTTGTTTAAATGTGAGCAGTGATGTTTTCAACTTGTTACTTGCTTTGTATTATGCAATGTATAAGCTCTTTAATTTAGTAATAATGCTCTCCTGGGACTAACCACTGTGTGCACAGTTATTACTTATTACAAATGTTTAACCACAGAGCAAGCCAGTAAATCTCTGATCAACTAAAAATTGTCTATCTAGGCGCCATATGGCAGATTTACAGTTTAGGGTTGGAGAAGTAGACATTTCTAGTAATTTGGAGAGATAACTTGACCATTATAATGTTATTAATTACCCCAGGACCACTTTGCCCATAAAATGTGTTGGTGCCAAAATCTATGTTTTGTATTATCTTGTTAGAGTGCGTTACTCTTTTGGCCATTCTCAATTTAGGATTTGCGCCCTCTGTCGTAAAACTTCAGACAGCAAAATGGTGGATATCAACTGAGGACATTTCAACTTTTTCAACCATCGGAACTATTGTAATTCGCTGATTTAACAGTTTTATATATCATTAGAAGACTTCAAAGTATCAACGAGATTATATTAAATAGTTCTCTACAACAGACTAAGGCGTTGTGCATTGTAAGTTTTCTCTAAGGAGTGTTTTTGACTAGTTCTTCGATTCTTCGGTTCTACACAGCCTTCCATTCCTCACTATAACACTGTTTCTTCCCTCTGCCATTTTAGGTGTAGTTCTGGTGAAATCCTGAAGCTCATCCGCAAGCTGAATAAAAACTCAGCTGCCGGAGTTGATAGCATAACTGCCCTGATGCTCAAGAACACTGCTGTTTCTGTTTCACCTATTTTGTGCAGGATATTTAATCTCTCTATTACCACAGGTGCTATACCCAAAGCATGGAAACTTTCTCGTGTAATTCCAATTTACAAGTCCGGTGATCGACACTCTGTCTCCAATTACCGTCCAATATCTCTGCAACCTATTGTCTGCAAGTTTCTGGAAAGGATTATTCACAAACACACCCTTGCCCACCTAAATCTCAACAATGTTCTGACTAAGCAACAATTTGGATTTCTTCCTAAGTCTTCCACATCTGATGCTCTCCTCACCGCTCTGCATGACTGGTATGGTCATCTTGAGAAACGTAAAAGTGTGGCTGTTGCTTTATTCGATCTTAGTAAGGCTTTCGACAAAGTCCCCCACAGTCCTCTTTGCTTAAAATCCACTCTGCTGGCATCACTGGTCCTCTTCTCAGTTGGTTTAGGTCCTACCTATCTGACAGAACCCAGTCAGTGTCCGTCCATGGTGTCTCCTCGGATCCGGTTCCTGTTCTTTCTGGTGTTCCTCAGGGTTCTGTCCTTGGGCCTCTTCTCTTTCTTATATATATTAATGACCTTTGCCTTTCTAAGTTCTCCCCCGACAGTTCCTTGGTTCTCTTCGCAGATGACACCACTCTCTACAAACCTCTCACCCATGACATCGACATTGATAGCTTTCAATCTGACATTGACACCATCCATCAATGGTTCACCAGTAACCACCTCACCGCCAATGCCAGCAAGACGAAGTTGATGGTGGTTTCTACCAAAAAGGATCCCTTTCCCAACCTGCAACTAAACATCAATAATCAGGCGATTGAGAGGGTGTCCTCTGTCAAATTTCTTGGCATTCATATTTCCAGCAATCTATCCTGGAATGTGCATGTTGACTACATCTGCAAGAAAGCGAGGAAAACCATTGGCTACATCCATAGGGCTTTCAACAGTTCTTCTCCTTCTACCCGCCGGATTCTTTACTTGGCCTTGGTTCGTCCAATTCTTGAGTACGGCAGCATCACTTGGCATCCTTTGAACATTACCTTGACCAACAGGCTTGAGTCAACGCAGCGGTTTGCTTCTAGAGTTATCCTCCAATCCTGGAATCTTTCCCACAAAGATCTCCTTCTGGACTCTAAACTCCCTCCCCTGTTAAGGCGTCGTGATACTGCTGTTCTTTGCCATCTTTTCAAGATCTTCAACCACCTTTGTTCGTCTCCAAATCCGTACAAGCCCCATCCAAGACCCAATCTTCGCAACCTCAACAGCTGTGCCCTTTATCCCCCTTTCTGCAGACTTTCTCTCTCCAAAATGTCTTTCTATCCATTTGCTCCCACTTTGTGGAACTATCTCCCTGATGTTGTTGTCAAGAGTACTACCTTAACATCCTTCAAGACTGCTGTTTGCCACCATCTCCTGTAGCCAGTTCCATTTGTTTCATCCGTCTGGTCCCTTTTTGTTTTTCCCTTTCATTTGTCTTGTTCCCCTTTTGTGATTTTTTTTTTGTCTGTCCCTTTTTATTTATTTTTGATGTTCGGGCATCCCTTTAATTTAGTGCTTGTCACTATTGGGTTTGTCCTGGCTCTTCAGCCTATTGTTATAAATAAATAAAAATAAATTTTGTATCTCACTGCACATTAGGCATGGCAAATAAGATGATGTAATGCGTCATATTTGTATTTCTCTATCTGTATATAGATACTTATACCTGGTTCTCTTGGCTGGTGTCTGGAATTCACACAAGACAATAAGATGCTTATTACTGGACTGTCAACAAAAGTAAGTATACTCAGAGGTGAGGGTCTGTTTTGCCCACATCAAACAGTTCTGTAAAAAACACTATCTAATTACTCAAGTCATTATTAATTTATTACATTTCTGTATTGGTATATTTGTGAGCTCTCGATAACATTTTGTGAATCCTTACATTTTAAACTTTACAATATATAATATAGACACCTTTAACAAATCCCATATTTCTCACCCGTTCACTACAGTGATTTTACATTTTGAATCGTGTGTTTCAAATATTCATTTATACAGAACATCAAGCTATTTTCGACAAAAGACGGAACCATCGCAACCACCAACATCAAAAACTACATCTACTCCGCCCTGGTCAAGATCCTCATAACCGACGACTACCTCTACGGTGTCACCTACATCGGACAATTCATTGTCATGAAAATCCGCGACCAGTGCGCAATAGATTCTCCTAGTAAACTGGGTCGGAGGTTAAGCACGGTCGTGTACAATAAGCGAGGCATCGCCGATCCAGAAATGCCGTCTGTCGTCACGGAGACTGACGATGATGATACGGAGAGCTGGGATTCTGTGGCCATCGGTAATGGAGGTGAAATCTTGGGTGATGAGAGGAAACGGAAACGGTCGAGCGTTTGTGTGGCCTTGTGAAAATGTGCGCATTGGCATAAGCTGCCATGTGATTTATTTTGTCAAAGCTATACTGTAAAAGTGGAACATTTTTCGCGCTACATATAAGCGCGAAAATAAAAACGGGCGAATATATACCTTTTGTATGAAGTTCTATATGTAAGGAAGCTGAAAATTGCAAAAATTAAGAAAAGAAAAATTGTTCAAAATAAGTGAAGCGCGAAAATGTACACACACGAAAATATAGACTTTTACAGTAGTTTGCATTGGGCAACAACAAAGAGGCAGTTGTCCTCATGTGGAATACAAACAAGGTCTTACACCAGTGTTGCATGGATTAGCCATTGGGCTGGTTTTGACCCATATACTGCTGCGGAAAAAAATTGGTTGCCAAGCTTTGCATAAAGTTGAGCTGCTAATGTATTTTATGGATTCACTGAATTTAAGGGCTTCTTTCGATCATGAGCTGAACTAGATGGCACACTTGCTGCCACATCTTGACAAAATTGCAGTAGTCAACTCTGTCTTATAGACCAGTCAGTTCTAAATTGGAGAGCCTCCTTACAGCAGTGAGTTAAAGGTATATTATGTGATCTTTTCCAGGGAGCGCCCTCTTTTCATGATTTTTTTTAGAAAGTAGATTTTCTTGCAGATTTATATTTCTGATCATAAATCATAAATATATTCTGAGTTACAGAGCAATACGATTTCTAGTTACTTCAAAATCATGGTTTTAGAGTGAATGAGTGAAAAATTAGTTGTCGCGCAGACCTGACAGTTTATTTTCACTCTTTAAACCATGATTTTGAAGTAATTAGGAATCATTTTGCTCGCTCTGTAACTCAGAATATATTCATGATTTATGATCAGAAATGTAACAAATCATGAATAGAAGGCGCCCCTTGGAAAAGATCACATAATATTATTGCCTTTAATACGGAGAGCGTCAGCACAGGCTTGCAGAACTCAAAAAGGCTTTCTGTGCATCAAATGTGTGACCCGTGTGTACGCCAAAATTGTGAGCTTACATTTGGATAACTTTTGCAAGAGGAGTGATAACAACCATTTATTTCTCGCTTACTTGGAACTGATTGAACTATAGATGAGGTGACTGTTGTTTACATCAGTAGTGTTTACAAACTGATTAGCGCCTGGTCTAAAGACATGCTAGAGGTACTAGTCCATGACTACTGTATACATACTATTCAAAAGCAAAACACACATCACTGAGTGCCAATTTTAAAAGCACATGCCCTTATGGTGCGTACGCATACTACCGGGCAACCAGATTTAGTACCTGGTCTCTCATTGTGCTTAGGGAAGCAGACCATGACTACTGTACTATTATACCATAAGCATGGTAAGTAATGATCAATCAAATGTGAATAAAAGAACATTCCCTGTAGGTGCGCACGCATACCGTCGGGCACTACGTCACCGGTCACACCATCTATAGATGTATGATAGTCTCTGAGGATTAAGCAAAGACATCAATCATGTGATCTTTTCCAAGTAGAGCCCTCTATCATTGATTTTTACTATGAAAGCAGATTTTCTTGCAGATTTGCATTTTTGATCATAAATCATAAAGATTGATACGATTCCTAATTACTTCAAAATCATGGTTTGAAAATAGATTGTACCGAGCGGTACTATCTATTTTTTTCAAATTTTACTCTAAATTCACTCTAAAACTATGATTTTGAGGTTATTAGGAATCGTATCGCTCTGTAACTTGGAATATATTTGTGATTTATGATCAGAAAAGAAAATCTGCAAGAAAATCTGCTTCCAATTTTTTTTCGAGGATTGAGGGCGTCCCCTGGAAAAGATCACATAATATACCTTTAAATAGAAAACTGTAAAGGTACTAAAACTTTAAACAAAAAGTTACAAAAACAACAAGATCAAAAACTTTCACATATATGTGTGAATATGTGAAGCATCAGAACGAATCTGTTGTTGGAAAACAAGATTATAAAATACAGTCCAACCTCTCTTTTATCCAGATAACTCTGATATCGGGCTGAATGATCCCAAAAGAAAAGACATTTTTGACAGCCTAAACACCTTATTTTCACACTCTGAGGCATTTGATAAGGCTGTCTTTTGATGCTTGTAGTGCTGTTTAGTGCTGCTATTGTCCTAATTTAAGCACTTCAGGACTGTCAACGCAGAATTACACATTATTAGCTTATCCAGATTTTTTCACTTATCCGGCCATTGCTTGGTCCCACCACCATGTCCGGATAATTGAGGTTGGACTGTATAGTCGTTGAAATACAAAGAAAATAAAAGGGAAATTATACTTCTTGAAATCAAATTTTGAGATTCAAAAGTTTGATTTTGTTCAACAAGACAAAGCTTAGAATTGTCTCTTTCATCTGATGTCTGTAAGTAATAGTTTAGATTACTATCATCAACATATCTTTATTTAATGTGACAGCTAGATCTCATGTGTCACATCAAAATGGACATGTTGGTAGCATGAGTCAATTTTGAGTTATTGTCATGAATTGGAAGAACACATTTTAAGCTTGAAAATGATACCATGTTGAAAAGTGATCGGACTTTTTAGTCACAAGATATGATTTGAAGAAGCATATTTTTTCTATTATTTCCTTTATATTTCACCAAATATATTGGCCTCTATCTCAAAACTGTGTTTGCCGACAACATGTCCTTTTTGACGCGACTGGTCACATAGTGTTTGATATTTTATTTTTTACAAGTGCAAAGTATGCGTATATATTTTTTGTAATTTGCAATATGTATAATTTTGCTTCAAGAGTGCAAAAACAATGTAAGTATAATTATCTTTTTTTACATCCACAATGGGGGAGCGTGTTGGCGCAGCGGATAGTTCCCTCGCCTTGCACCAATGAAACCCGGGTCAATTCTGTGCACGACCGCTGGCTTTATGTGCCTTTGGTTTATCACGATCCATGCACGCTCTCGCAGGTTTTCTCCAGGTTCTCCGGTTTCCTCCTGCTTTCAAAATCAGTGTTTAGTTGTTTCGGTTATCAAAAACTTCCTTGACCCAATGGTATTTGGGGAGATGCGGTAAAAAATGGTGGATGTTACAATCTAAGTGCGGATAGGGTAGCGCAGGAAGTACGCAGCCCCTTAGTTGATGCGACCTGATTCTGATGATTCACCAGCAGCAAAATAACAGCGCTTTGATCTTCTGCTAAGGAGCTATATAAATGCTGATTATTATTATTATTATTATTATTATTATTATTATTAATTATATACATGTATATAATGAATGTATTGTTGATCTCAAAACTTGGCCAAACGAATAATTGTACACACTGTCCTTTAGAAATATTGGCTTGTAACTGGCCAAAACTATGTAACACCCTAAAATGGGAGATGTGCAGTGACTCTATCGTACCAAAAATATTACTTACAATATTATATATCTCAGCTTTATTGACCCAATCTCGTCTGTACTAGTCTATGGTGCATACAATGTACATGTTCGTCTAGACGCGCCTCTTTTGAAATGCTAATTAAGTGGCGTGACTGCAAACTAACGCTGTTAGACATACAGTTTGGAAAACGAGGCTGTCATGTTTTTGTGCATGCAGAAACACAATGTAGACTGGCGTGCAAAAGTGAAAGCAAAGTAGGGGGTCTGGCAATGCGAAAATTGTACAAACTCCTTGTTCTTGACCTACTTACGGTAGTTTTAGAACAAAAACATGGGTGTTCATAATGTTCATATTAATTATTATTAAGTGCCTGCTACACTACTTTTTACCAATCTGCCATGAACATTTACTGGTAAATAAGTACTTTGAAAAGTACATAAATTCAGTTTTTACAGTATCAAAAATACCATCTGATGCTAGATTATGATTTGAATTTGATTGTTAATAAAACAGACCCGCCCCTTGAAAATGATACCAAACACGGCCTAATTAGATAAAGAAAAATTGTGAAAATTGAAAGAAAGAAAAACACCTTATTGTTTATAAAAATTCTGTAAAGTGTCTGTAAGCTCCTGTTTGCAGGAAAACAAAACAAACCACTTTTTTGGTGCTTGACTACTGATTGAAAACCAATAGCCGCGTGGAAAGTGTTAAGGTCAAGTCAAATCTTTTTCCATTAAAGAAATTTTTGTATTGATTGGTTTTTTCAGATCAACAACAGGTTCATTAGAAACGTAATTGCTTTGTATTATACCGGGTGGTTCAAAATAAAGTTGACCCAAGTTCATGGTAATTTTTCAACCACATTTAAAGTTTCAGAGAATTTCTGTTTACTTAGTCTTGATCAGCAGTAAGTTTTGAAATTATCCTGATAAAATGGTACATGTATCGTGGTTGGTTCTTCAGATATGGTTAATTATAGAAAGCATGCACAAAACTGCCTTGGCCACAGGAGCGTCCTTTAGTAGAGATGGAATGCACACAGTGGACTTACACACGATTGGTCACAAATTGTAAAAATAGGAGAAAAAGAAAAAAGGAGACATCTGAAACATCTGCCTGGTGCTTAACATTACCTACCTATACGTATCAACGTTTCTTTGTTGAATGTGAATGGCACATAAGCATAGAAATTGGGATACTTTGTCAGGGCGGGCTTTTCAATTCTGAAACTAGAGCATGCTGTTTTGTTGAAGACAAAAACTAAATGATGCTTCCGTGGACAAGTCAGTTTTGTACATGTTTTCTGTAATGAACCATATCTAAAGAACCAAACAAGCTAAATGTGCCATCTTTTCAGGATAATTTCATAACTTACTGCTGATTTAGACAAAGTAAACACAAATTCTCTGAAACTTTAAATGTGGTTGAAAAATTACTTTGAACTTGGGGCAACTTTTTTTGAACCACCCGGTAGATATGATTCTGTAAGTAAATAATAACCATGGCTGAAACTTCTATCGTGTGCATATGGGTGCTGTGTGCGAGTGTACAATATTCAATACTCAGTTTTATGAGAGTCTCTGTTTTGTACCATTTTTTTCTAAACCTTATATTTCTTTTCTATACCATAATTGAAATAGTATAGTCTCATTTTGATACATAATATATGTGTGGTGGTATGGGAAAACCTGTCGGAAGTCGCTAGTGTTAATATTGAGATATCTGGGTCATACCAAAATATTCATAACAAATGAGTTCCAAGTCAATTTTCCAACTTTGGTCCCAAGATAGAGATTATACCTTGAACTTTAGTCTCCAGGAGTCTTTTATGCAAAATTCCAGATGTGAAGTTTATTTTAGTACTTTTCTGAACTTTGTTTATCAAATGTTATGTGTAAAATGCTATGTTTACGTAAAATGACATTGTTACCATAGTAACCACTTGTGAAATCCGACGATGCATTGTAAAGATTTTGAAAGTGAAGAACTTACAATTGTTAATAATATCGCAAAAACTAGGTTCATACCAAAAGTCCTTTTCATATGACAAGCTATTCTGTGTGATATAACAATGTAGTTTTATTATTATTAGAGCATTTAAAAGATTTTGTGTACACCTTTGAATTGTCAGTTTCAATTTTGAGTGTTGCGTTTACACTTGCCGACTTTTAAATACTATAACTGTAGTTCTAGATGGAATTTCTGAAAAATTTAAACAGTTCTATACTCAGTAGAGTATGAAGCTCTCTGCCAAAGAAAAAAACCTAGTTGCTAGAAAATGACCATGTGAAGGGTTTTCCCATGCCACCACACATATAGTGAATAGCTGAAAAATAGTATATTAACGACAGCTGAAATGTTTTATACCATTCTATTCCATGTTTGCCTAATATTTTACAATAACTGAAATAGTCTGTAGTTCTATTAGGGTTTTTTTATCTCTGTATATATTGACACATTTTTCTCAAGCATTTCAGTATTTTGTATCAATTGCAATATGATATTACCATTTACCAGGCAATAAGTTAAAAGCATTTTGTGCAGTTATAAATTATGTGTGTGAATAAATGATTGCAATAAAAATCCATAGTTTGATAAAGCTGTACACCCTAAGGGAGTAGAATTTAACTTGAGGTATGAATATTCATGAGAAATCTCTTACAAAGATTTGTTAATACCATCACATACTGCACCTACAGTAAAGACAAGGTGCTGGGATTGTTGTAGAGCTTTTGCATGTTAAACCTTGCAAAGTCTCATACATGGATATGTATAAGGTATGGCCATGCATGTTACATAGAGAGATGCAATAGCGTCCATGATTCAATCATGTTATGATTGATGTAGAGTTTATTTTGTAACCCATGAATATTTATGTAAAGTCTCTAACATAGATATGTAATACTGTTACATATCGTAACATAACTATAGTTCGATCAGTTCCAAATTGGCATAGCCTTCTTACAGCAGCAAATGAATACAGAAGGACCTGGGCGCACTGAAGGCAACAAGAGCACTGTACTTCATATGCGTGATGCGTGTGTGCGGCAAAAAAAAAATGTGTGTGTGTGGCCATAATTGCACACATACACTTTGATTACTTTTGCGCGTGGAGATATAAAAAACAGTATTTCACGCAATTGGGAACTGATTAAACTATAGTACTAGTAGTGCTATGTAAAGAGTTAGTAACAGATTACTCTACCAAATACACATTGATACATGTAAAAGACATGATCAGTGAAGAGATTTGTGTTGTCTTTTACACAGATATGTAATCACAGACTTCACAGTCACATTGTGCCTAAATGCATTGAGAAGCAATCATGTTAAGAGTGATGTAGAATGTATTGTGTAACTCAGGAATATTTTACTCTTGTTGGGTCACATTTATGAAAATCTCTATTAAACATAGATATGATATATTGTTACGTATTGTAACGTAACTATAGTTTGATCAGTTCCAATTTGGTGAAGCCTTCTTACAGCAGCAATATAGACACCCCTCTGCCACATGTTTTGAGAATAATCGTTTTCACATAGAGGGCCATGAAGTTTGATAATATATTGATCAATGTCATAAACAAAATCAGTTTATACATTTCACCAAAAACACAACAATTTCAAATGACTCCTTTATATAGATAACCTGTCTTGAAATTTGAATGATTTGCGCAACGGTGTGCTGAATAGATGTGGCAGATTATGTGTTTCCATGACCATCTTTTAATGTCAAAACCACTATTTCTTTAACAATTTTAATGTAGCGTTACCGTTTATTGGGTACTGTGTGATCCATGCACTGCTTGAATGAGCGTAGTGCGGTCTGCCTCAAGCTCCGCCAACACACACTATACCACTGCATAGTATGCGTTAAAAGAATGGTGTTTTTTACTATACAAACGTTGAATTTAAGTACACTATATATATCCTTTAATAATTCAAAAAGCTATAGTTGATTTTTAATATTTTTTTAGAAGAAATTATAATAAATTTGCCCACTGCAAGCCATGTTTGTCTGTTTTATTCGATTCTTTTATGAAGCACCTCCTGTTTTTAGTATTAAGCACCCCCTGTTTTTGGTGGTGTGCAAACCACCCAATCATATATGAAATTGACTTGGGTCCATAAGTTACTTCTGTTTATGGTAATAGCATATTTGCAGCCCTTGATTCTTCAGGGAGAAATATGAGATGAAAATGAACTGTTTGTATCTCTAAATTCCAACAGCTTCTATGGCTCTACCCCAAACCCTGTGCCAAATCACAATAGGTTTACTCAGAAGTACCCATACACTGTGGAACTAGAGAGAGTCAAGGAATTCAGTCATTTTGGCAATTTTTGAAGTGCCTGGAAAAAGAATCCTGAAATGTAAAGGAATTTTGTCTGCCTTGAAACCCAATATTGGAAGCAAATGTGGGTTAAAGATAAACATGGGAACCTTCACTAATGAGGTCAAAAGTCACCAGTGGTGGAACTTCAGATTTGTTTCAACTAGCCAGTCGGGCAGGTAACTCACAGAATTTACCTGCCCGACAAAAATTCCACCAGCCCAAGGTTTTTTCATCATATTTTGCAGCAAGCAATTAAGAGCAAGACTACTTTTAAATGATGATACAATTACATGATTTTGTCTTTATTGTACGATATTCCATTGTAACCCTAGCCTGTAACAGCTCCTCGTAATTATCATGTTCATCAACCCAATACTCTCTTTAATCTCCTATCAACCTGATCTCCTTTATCATCATGACACACATCTGATGATGAAATTACCTTGAACTTACTGTTACCAGGGAGGTTTCTATTGACACCTCCCTGCTGTCACTTACACTTTGAGCTTCAAAAATGTTACCCGCCAGTCGGACGGGAACCTTTGCATCTTCACCCGCCCGACACGAAAGTTACCCGCTATAGACCATTTCAAATCCGAAAATATACGATCGGTTCCGAATGTTTCCGATAGTCGAGTGTTTGACACTCGGTTCCATGACCTGTCAGCTCCTGACAGGTCATGGCCATGTGCCGGAGAAAAACAACGTGTTTTTCACCCGTCTGCCCGTGTGGTAGATTGCGCTGGTGTTGGTGATAGATTGTATCCCTCACAAAGTTGATGTTGCGGCATTTCAGTTACAAAAACGAGTGAGATGAAAGAGATTTGGGGTAATATTTTCACTTTTTACCGTCTGCTCGATACATTTGGAATTTGTCCGTCAGCGCCTTTGTTGATAAAAAAACAAAATAGTCTCGTTCCACGTTTTACTTCTCATGTGTGCACGCGTGTATGTAAACATAGGCGGACAATCAACTAGGGCAATGCTGTGAACGCGATTAACTGTTGAGAAGAACGCGCAACGCACCTACTCCACGTGACCTGTTTTTCCGAAGATTTCCGATCTCAATTTGAAATGGTCTATGGACGGGCGGGCGGGTCTTATTTCCACCCCTGAAAGTCACATACCCAAGGTCAAAGGCCATTTCAGGTTCAGTTATAAAGTAGGCTGAAATTGGCCCTTTTGAACAAAAGGTCTTGGTTCGGACAAAAGGTGCATGAATAAGTATCCATGAGGTACATGATGAATATTCACAAGGTACATGATGAATATTCATGAGGTTAGTCTTTAGCGATATCAGAAATATTCGATAATCGAAAATCGATAGATCAATATCGAGGTTAATCGATTAATCGCCAATTATCCACTTCAGAAAAAATATCAAAACGTTGCCGACGGGTACTTTGATGTGCAGCGTTATGCTCAATTATTTTGAGGCATCAATCACTTTGCGTCAATCATGTCAATGATTTTAAAGAACTGCCACAGACAATGAAAATGATTGGGGCTAAGCAAACTTAAGGCTAGGCCTATCTATATATTGTAAACATCATAGAATAAATCTGTTATTGACAGGTGAAAAACTGTCACTTTCTACGCATCAGTTAAAGAAAGAGAAGTGCCGATCTCTGTGTTGTTTAATATATCATTACACTTTCCATCTCACTCCATCGATCGACCGGCCAAATTTCAGCCCGTACTATTTTGTTGACTTCCTTACCCCCAAAAAATGATTAAAAACCGATCAGTCTGGTTGTGGTTTTGAGGAGAGGGGGAATTATCTTGGGAACGAGGTCAAGTGCCTGAGAGCAACCAACATTAGCCCAATTAATACACCACACCCCTGGACACTGCACATACTACACGTGGGCTGGGGGAAATCCCAGGGCCTTTGCAATGTAATGTAACTTGATGGGAGGATCGATTGATGATTAAATCAAAGACGGAGCTTGAATAATTATCGCATGGAATTCCTGGTATTTTTTGCAATTATTAATAAACCTGTGAATATAAATGATGGATTTAAACGCTATGGATTCTTTTATGACATGACAAGAAACTGTTGAAAATAAATATAACTTGAACATGTTAGTTTGATGGTTTAAATGATTAATTTAACAGGATATGTCAGGTAAATAATAAAAATAGTAGATGACTGTTGAAAATTTGCTATTATTATTAAGGGGAAACTCCACGAAACCCACCGCCAATATTAATATTATATGACGAAAGTAGAGGACGGGTACGTACATTTGAACATTTAAAATACATTTAATTAATTGTCCGACTCTACCCAGCTCCCTCCCCCCCCCCCCCCCCCCCCCCCATTTCTCTTCATAATTAGTTAATTATCGTTTGCGCAAACAAATCCTTATTTTAAATGGGCCATGACTGGTGACTGGGACTTGACCAATAACCGATCCCAACACCACATGGCAACCAAGCCCCTGGACGATGGCAGTGTGTTATATGCAGCATGTTATGCACCGTACTCCATGTGGGCCAGTACAGCGCACGCGACGTGCCTGTACATTTCAACACAGCCGTAACTTTTGTTATGATTTGGGAGACTTTCTGGAGTTATTTGAAATATTAAATTGATTCCCTGTGATGTGAATACAAGCATGGACTCGTTCGCTACTTTATTGGATTATTTTATGACATGTAAAGATAGCTGAGATGACGAGAAAATGGTAAAGAATAAATCACCCGATCATGGTTAGTTTGATTGATTGAAAATTACTTGTCATTGCATCTGAAACGAGTGAGAGACAACTAGGCCTAATATATTTTGTTCTTAAAATATCTGGAGACGACCAAGGCCTAGAGTTTTATCTACTGTTCAAGAAAATACCTTGGTGAAGCATCGTAGATATACGAACTGTGATTTTATAATTATTGAAATTGTAAACAACATAATAATTCGGCAAATATCGTAAATTCGGCTTGAAAAAAAAGAAGAAAAAAAGGGCAACTATTGAAAATTCGGAATGAAAAAAAAAAAAAAAAAAAAATGTTTTTTTCGATTTTTCGATTTTTTAAAAAACGAATTAATGACGAATCGATTATCAAAATAAAATCGATTAATCGTTTAAGTCATTTAATCGCGCGAGCTTACATGAGGTGCATGACGAATATCCATGAGGTACATGAATATTCATGAGGTGCATGATGAATATCCATGAGGTACATGATGAATATTCATGAGGTGCATGATGAATATCCATGAGGTACATGATGAATATTCATGAGGTGCATGATGAATATTTGTGAGATTCATGATGAATATTCATGAGGTAAATAATGAATAATAATGATTATTCATGAGGCCCATAATGAATATTCATGATATATATCGAGGGCTCATAAACACAAGGCCTTATCTCCATTTTGACCATTTTGAGAAAGACTATTGAAGATTTGTAAACACATTGGGGAGATGGAGATAAGGCCTTGTGATACTGGCTATAACTTTGAAAGGGGTGTGTTATGGAGATAAGGCTGGTGTTACTGGAAAGAGAATTTCTTTTTGAAAAATGTTGATACATTTTGAAAAAAAGGAGATGAGGCCTTGCGTTTCTGAGCCCTCGATATGATGAATATTCATGAGGTTCATGATGAATATTTCTGAGGTACATGATTCATGATGCATATTCATGAGGTGCATGATGAATATCCATGAGGTAAATGATGAATATTCATGAGGTACAAGATCCATGATACATGGTACAACCATGATTATTCATGAGGCCCATAATGAATATTCATGATATACAATACAGCTTGAATTAGAGTGAACATACCTTGAAGCGCCACACCATCTTCGTTGTTGCCGAAGTTGTGTGGCAAGGGTTTGGCCATTGGCTGGCTTTTTAGCCCATTATAACCCCATTGTTGTTGCTAGTTGCTTTTTGAAGCAGAGGAGTGGGCAGCGGGTAACCTTCTGGATGCATTGCATGAATGTTGAAAACAATATTTTTGTGTGTTATAATTTTCGCGGAAACATATTTTGCGCGAAAATAAAACCTCCGCGAAAATTTCAGCTTTTACAGTATATATAAAAAGGTCAACGAGTTGATGTCCGTTGATATTGTTCATTCTATCTAATTCAAGCTGTATGGTATGATAAATATTCATTAGAGACGCTAACTGAGAGGTCTGTTTTCCCGTAGAACAAGGTTTTTTGTCTCCTAAGCTTACAAATTCATTGGTGAGAGTAGGGACATTTTAATTACAGGGAGTGTTATTTGACAGAATATGGTAATTCAATTTACTTATAATATTTCAAATAAACAAGCCAACATACAAAAATGTACTTTATAAATAGACATTTATTTAGTTTCTCCTGATAAATCTATCACAAACAAACCAACAAATAATGTCATCATTTATTACAGATGATAATAATATACAAATCTTGTTTACAAAATGTTTCTTACAATATTTACACAACTTTCGCATGATGCAGTCTTTCAAATTGATAATCATATTTTATATATTTTTAAAAACACTGCGCACTTTCAAGTACACTGCAGATACTAAAAGGCGCAACATCTTTTTTTTTGCCCTGAAACAGATACATATTGCTGAATTCTGCAACAACTAAACCCCCTGAATTCTGCAACAACTAAACCCTCAAAAAAGTTCAGAAATTGTTTTTAATCACATATCTTTCATATTGCGTTGAAGACATATCGTTGTTGTCTGTACGTGGATCATGGCAAATTCTTTGTGACCCTAGTGATGATGGAGCTTCATCGTTGTCTATTTTGTAACATATAAATATCAATTTTTTGTCTGATATATTCATCTGTACAATGATACAAAATTTGTAACAATCACTTGTGTCAGTGCTCAGCAACTTGCTTGAGAATATGGATAGGTTTATATCTGAATGTGCCAAAATCATCAATTTTATGTGTTCTAAAGTCAATCACAAAGTAGTAGTCATTGTAACATTTCATTGAAAAGTTGTTCTTTTGAGCATGAAATAGTGGTGAATTTTATTTAGCACATTTTTAATGAGACCTCCCCACATTCTCAAGCAGGTGGCTAAATGAATAAGCACTGAAACAAATAGTTGCTACTAATGAGCTATTTATTGTTGGAAAGAGGAAGACACCAGCGTTTCATTGATATGAAACACAATATGAATATATCACAAAATATCTGACAAATATGCAATTTAAAACAATTTGAGGAGTTTATTATATACTTTTCTTAGCATATTCTGTAGTTTTGCTGGCATGCGTATCTGTTACAGGGCAAAACAAAATTGCCAGCATAGGATCACCTAGGCCAAGTACAATTTAAACAATTACAAGTATATCGTCCAGACTGTTTCAAAAATTGGTGATGGAGAGGCCCTTATTTGTTATTTTTGTTACTATTAATTTGTGAGTGAAATTGCTTTGTCCTCATATTGTCAAAATGATGAGGCCCTCATTATTGTTTGTTATTTCCTTATTTCCCAACCCATAGCCTGGAGAAATAGTGTGCAATAATACTGAAAGACTTCTATGCATCTTTTTTATGACAATAGAATATGAATGAAGCAAATAACAAAAATAAGAAAAATATTTAAAATTCTCCAAAAAATCGGTGAGGGCACAGACGATATACTGGTTATTTATTTTACTTGGCCTTAGAAGTATTTCATGGTTAATTTGGCTAACATTTCAATTATAGACACTTCTCATTTCTTCTGCATGTCTGATGAAAGTTGTTAACTGAGCCAGGTGCATTATGTATTTTTGAATATCTGTTACTTAAATTTGGTCCTACTTCACTTGACAGAGAAATGTTAACATCCCGAAAACTATAGCATGGGGATGCACAGTTCACACATCTTCAATTGTCTCAAAAAACCTAAAGAAAGATCAATTGAAAAGGCATGGTTGTATACCTGGCCAAAGAAATATACATTTACAAGGTGCCGAAAATGGGTATAAAACAACAACGATCAGCTGCTAGATTATGGGGTTTGATACAACTGTGCCTTGATAGAGAATGAGAAACATTCCAAATTTATGACACACAGAAAATAATATTTATTGCTGATAGGAATCATTTGAAATCTTAAAAAAAGATAAGTTACACTACTGCATGGTACAAACATTAAATGAAGAACATTTGTTCCCAAATCATTAATTACATCCTGGTTATGATAAAGGCTAATGACATATCGTCGTTGTTATGTCAGAACCTCATATCTGCATCCGGCCCTTCAGCATGTATAAAGCAACACTTCATATAACCATTGTTCACTTCTTATAACCATTGGTTCGTTTTACTTTATAAATATGCTAAAGGTCCGGAAAAACATACAAGGTTTTGAAAGAACAGCGAGTAGCGACGATATACAACTAAAAACCAGATTCTTCAAAAAGCCCTCAAATCAACTGATATGTAGTTACGTAAAGGGGTCAACATTTTGCAATCGTGTGTATATTCTTGACACGTGGCAATCTATTCATTTGTATTAATAAACCCAATTTCTTCTGTTCATAAAATACAGACTTAATTAATGTCCTTTGCTCTCCATTGTTCTCATGTTATTTAATTTGGCATTGCTCATCTGAATTGTTCATTGTCAATTATCAAGGCATATGTGGTGATAATGTTTTTATTTAAATACAACTAATTATAATATTAATTGGTTAAATATTTTATACTGACAAACATTATAAATATACATTTGAGATTCAACCATTTAATCAGAATTCTAGTTCATTACATATGAACAATGATGCAATATAAACTCCTCAAAAAAGTTTGGAAAGTTATTTCAATCACTAATTTTCCAGATATTTCGTAATGCATTCATATTGTGTTTCCTCTCTATGAAAAGCTGATGTGTTCCTCTTTCCAACAATGTGCCAAAATCATCACTATTTTGTGCACAAAAAAGTCAATAGAGCATAACTCTACACTGTAGTTATCAATGTAACACTTCAGTGATCAGTCGACACAGTTGTTCTTTTGAGCACGAAATAGTGGCAATTTTGGCACATTCAGATTATGACCTCCCCATGTTCTCAAGCAAGTTGCTGAGCATTGAAAAAAAGTGATTGCTACAAATGTGGTATCGTTGAAAAGAGGATCACATCAGCTTTTCATCGAGAGGAAACACACTATGAATACATTGCGAAATATCCTGGAAATTGGTGATTGAAAAAACTTTCCGAACTTTTTTTGTTTTCAGGGGATAAAGAAATGGTACTGTACACTTCATTTGCAAGTGAACGTGGAGAACACAATTGTGATTGTTTTGTTCAAAATAAAAATGTGTTCAAAATTTAAAAATCCCAAATTCAAAATAAAATGGGGGAGGTCAGGTTCATAGAATTTTTTGTATGATCTTTATTTAGGACATTATTTTTGAATTATAGCACCAGGGCAACATAGAGGAGATAGAGGAGTATACTGAATTGTTGAACTAAAAAAGAGTATATCAGTTCTATAAATGGCAAAATGGTGGTCCTAAATATTTTTTTAATTACCGTAAGGGATCTTATAGAAACAAATACAAAATAAACAGTAAGAAAATACCCATAAACTGCCCTGTGAAAAAATATATATCAAGTAAACGAAAATATTTATCCTTCCTTTTTTGCAGGAGGAGGAGAGGGTTTGGCATACCCATTACACCATACATGCATCTTGTTGGCAAGACTTATTTTGAAATTTAGAGCAAAATAAAAAGAAGTCTATACATTCTTTCACATCAATTTTCAAAAGTGAAGCATCATTGATTTTTTCTCAGATTTTGTCAAAATCTCTATTTTGGATATATCTTGCTAGACATTCCGTACGTAATAAACTGTGTACAACTACGTGTACAACAGTCCCATTTTAATTGTTGTGAGCATGTGACATCAGTAACGGGACGTCTAGCAAGACATTGCCCTCTATTTCTTTCAAAGTAGACAAGATGTACCCTTCATCTAAATGTGGAGAAAAAACGCAACTTATACAGCACAACCAAAATACAAGTATGCACATTAATTACACCGTTCAAACAAGACAAGCAAAAGATATTTCGCCAACGAACAAACTTACTGGAATTCTAATAATTATATCTGTAATATGTTACATATTTACAAAATCTTGTATACAAAATGTACAAAAAGTTTATTTCATTAGGTTTGAACCCAACCTATGTATAAAATACATGTCATGCACTGTACATACAAGGTACATTCTGTTTTATATGATGATACCTTAATAAAAGATCCTTGTCATTTGATTGGTAGATTTCATATCATGTGACATTTGGTGTTTGTCCCATTTTATATATACTGTGCATTTTGGTTCCATAGGTTTTGTACCAATGCATGACTCCACCCCATTTTCATACGTATCAATGCAACTAGCTGTAATAGCGGATGAACTTTGCCTCGACTATGACATTTGCGATTACTTAATTTGTTCGCGTAACCGACACTTTCTGATGTGTTGCAAGCTTTAACTGAACATTTTAAACCGACATATCGGAATCTTGGTTTGCTTTGCTTATAGATGATGATCTAAGCTATCTGATTGACAGTGTCAATTTTTCTAAGAAGCATACCCAGTGTTCGCTGGGATGTCTCTACCCACAGTACAAGCCCTATCAGATGAAGAAATTGACAAGTTCTTATCACTTTTTTACGATGCATTGGGGAAAGCAGACATCAATTTGCTTACAGAGAAGTCAAAGCATGGCATCAAATTTTATTTTAAAATACGTGTATTTCGACAAATGTAAAATGAGAATAGAAACGCTGATGGCACACCCTCACCAGAGCAAGAACAGGCCATGACGTTAATGTGCAATGCTAATTATGAGTTGAATACAGCGAGAAAGGATCACATTAAACCAGAACTCAATTCAGCATTCGCACACTTGTGCAAAAATCCAACAGGCATAGACTCCCTCTTTGGAGACAACCTGCAGAAATACATCAAGGACATTTCTGAAGAAAAGAAAGCTGTCATGGCATGCACAAAACCATGGAAGAAGAATTATGGACCAGGGCCTAATTATAAAGGTCAGAGATTCCAACCATACATGCGCTATAGTTCAAGAAGCGGCAAAAAATTAGTCTTTTTTTAGGGAACAGGGGAGACCAGAACTACCAGGCCTACCCGCAGTATCAGCACCAAATTTCAGGGGAGCAGCTTTCAGAGTGGCCGAGGGAAAGCCCCATCAACAGTGACAAGACCCAGCCAGTAAAACTTCATGAAGTAGGTGAGATTTGCTCAGATATTAGAACAAATGTGATTGGGGTCGATTTAATGAATGGTATAAATATACATCTGATCCATCAATCAATCATCGAGGCGGTTCAAGAATACTGGTTACAATTTACAGACGATATGCCACCAATTCAGGTGATAAAACCACACCCTTACAAATTATAAGAAATTGAAACAAGGGAAATTGTAGACAAAATTATGTCACTGCTTCAAAAAACAGGTAATTGAACCAACAATTCCAGAACAAGCAGAAAAATCTAACTCAACATGAAGGGGGGCCGTCTCATGGTTCTCTATGGAGGTCATATGCTGTCCGTTGTTTTGTTCCATCGAACATCGAACATCGTGATCCTCCTGGACTTTGCCAAGGCTTTCGACAAAGTCTCCCACAGACTACTCCTTCACAAGTCCAAGCATTATGGAGTACAAGGCACAACCCTAAGCTGGATCACTGATTTCCTCCACGGCCGCACCCAACGAGTCTTGGTAGATGGGAAGATGAGCAGTGAGGCAAACGTCACCTCCGGTGTTCCTCAAGGTAGCGTGCTAGGTCCGCTTTTGTTCTTGATCTTCATCAACGACCTCCCTAGCTGCACCAAAAGCTCCACTTCCAGACTATTCGCTGATGACTGTCTGCTCTACAAGTGTATCTCTACCAGCCATGACGCCACTCTTCTTCAAGAGAACATGGACGCTCTCCAGAAATGGGAACGAACCTGGCTAAAGGAGTTTCACCTGTCTAAGTGCAAGGTAGTCCGAGTCACCAACAAGAGGAAGCCTACTGAATCTACCTATTACATCCATGGAGAGGTCCTTGAGGAAGTTAACTCTGCTAAGTACTTAGGCCTGCACCTATAGCTAGACGCCAAACTAAACTTCAACACCCTCGTGGACTCCACTACCAAACGAGCCAACTGCACACGAGCCTTTCTGAGCCGTAACGTGTGGTCGTTAGATCAAAGAGGCAACCTATAAGGCCTACATCCGACCCATAGTCGAGTATGGCACTGCTGCATGGGACCCCCACACCCAACGCAACGTTAAAAAGGTGGAGCAAGTTCAACGAAGCAGTGCCAGATACGTCACCGGAATCTATGACCACAGACGCAGCGTCACGCCAATTGTGGAATCCCTCCAATGGCTTTCGCTGCAGAGGAGACGTCTCCAAACCCGGCTGTGTATGCTATACAAAATTCGCTACGACCTGGTTGACATTAGCTGGAAAGACCACCTCACAGAGGCCACATCACAAACCAGAGGACATAACTCCTGCTTCTGGACGCCATACTGCTCAACTCAGAGGTACTCCTCATCCTTCTTCCAACACACCTTACGTGACTGGAATGCCCTTGACAAGGATCCTGCTCAGTACCCATCCCTTCAAATCAGCATTGAGGGGAGCGTCCAGATAACCCTGCCAGCACCAACCGGATTTTACTTGCACCTGTATATGCACGAAACAGGATGGCTGCATCCTTGTTTGAATAACATGCGCGCATCCACACTCAGTTCGACTATCTTCAGTTACTGAAGTTTGAACTTTACGAGAAGAAGAAGAACAGTTGCGGCTCCATAGGGGAGTGCGGAGCATTCTATACTCATTTATCTTTTTCCTGTTCTTATTGTTCTTTCCAGAAAAAACAGAACATGTCCGAGAAAAAAGTGCCGAGCTTGTAAAGGATGTCACAGATTTCTACCTTGGGAGGAAAAAGAGTGTCACTCGGTTTACCCGTTCTGTCGACCCTGTTCCCAGAAGGACCCATATGAGTAGGACAAGGACTGGACGGAAGCCGAGTGGACAACCTTCGAGTCGGATAAAAAAGCCAAGCGAGAGACGGAAAAGCTGCAGTAGGAGCAGCATAAAGCCAAAGCCAAAGTCGCTAAGGAAGCCACCGCCGCTGCCAGCACAGCTAGCAGTAATGTCTTCCCGGAGGCAGAGAAAGGAATCTTCTCATTCATCAGGATTGTCATCAAGCTCCTATTCCCCTAGCCGATGCTCTGACAGAATACTTCATAATCATCAATTTTATTTTCATGGACCTGACCTGTTACAACAACAAATAGACTGATTCATTTAAGTTAAATATTTACGAGTGACTGTTTTGAAATTTTATGACTTAAATTTTATGGACTGTTTGTGAACAATTGACAAGCTGACTGTTAACAATATTGGATTTTCCAATTTTCAACGCAAACGTTAGTTTTTGAGTGTTTACTTTGGAACTGCTGGATTTTGTAGGACACAAAATAAATGTAACTTGATTTTCTCCTATTTTTCTATAGAATATCAAATGACAAGGATCTCTTTTTAGATGTCATATAAAACAAATAATGCATGTCTTTTCATTTGTGCAATGGAACAAATATTTTAATTCGTTGAAAGATGGAATGTTCCATTCAACCAGGCGAAGAATGGAACATTCCATCTTCCACCTCATAAAAATATTTGTACCATTATACTCGTAAACATTCATTATTTGTGTACTATGCCATAATCTCACTATAGTTCATACACCATGAAACGAAACACAACCTTTGCTCATATGCATTATTAACAGGTAAACCATGCTCCATCTTACATTGAATAGAATAACTTTTATACAGTCCAACCTCGGTTATCCGGACACGATGGGACAAAGCAATGGCCGGATAAGTGAAAAATCTTGATAAGCCAATTATGTGTAATTCTGCATTGACTGCCCTGAAGTGCTCAAATTGGAACAATAGAAGTTTACTTATTTTCTTTGGGATCATTCAGCCGGATAACAGAATTATCCGAAAAAAGAAGGTCGGATAACCGAGGTTGGACTGTACTATACTTCATTCACTATGAAATAAAACAATTCCTTTGTTAATATGCATTATTCACATGTTAGTCATCTTCACAGCTTAGTCATGAACAGAGTAGGCCTAAGTACTATTCTTCATTCAATATAAAATGAAACATGATCTTTGCTAATAAATATGTATTATGAACAAGAAAGTTATGCTTCCATTTTACATTGAATAGACTATTATAGGCCTATATGCTATACTTCATTCATTACAGAATGAAATATGACCTGTGCTATACATTGGGTTTACACTTAAAATGTCAAGACCATGCTGCATCTTACACTGAACAAACTTGATCAACCAGTGTTACACTATCCATTATTTGGTGGCCTAAATGTCTTCTTTAAAATACCAAAAGTGTGCACTGTTATAGTTTGTTTCATTTCAAAAGATATTAACTACACCATACAGAACCACACAGCCAGCAGCACTTCTAGTCACATGCACACAAGTTATATCCCAGGGTGCACTAAACCATGGGTATGGTCTGCGAAAATTTAGCCTAGGCAGCCTAGCATTTTACCCAGAGCCAGGCAAGCGAAATTAACTATAGATTTAACATGATTTTTTGGCAAATTTGGCTACTTCTCAACCGACTTCCATCATAAATATTTCAGTTTCATGACTTGCCTTCAGACAATGACTCTTATCCTTCAAATAGCCGGCAAGTCATTTTGAAAAGGTGCATTTTAAACGTCACATTCCTCACACAATTGAAACAGGACTGACATTTTCATTGAAACCATAGTATATCCATTTCAGTGGCGCATCTAGTGTGTGTGGTGGTACTATACTCATCAAAAAACATTCATCCACAAAGCTGAAAAAACTCGAGAGTAAGCACATATTGAACAAATCTGAACGGGTGGGGGTCAGGAGTCGGGACTATATCTGGAGCAAATTGTGTCAGTTGATATGGCATCCCACGCCCTCTCCCCTAGAAGTGGCACGAGGACACATGCCCCAACCCCACCTGCATCTATTTGCCCAAATTTGATATATTGGGTTGCTACAAGACATTCTAGGGTACACTGACAGATACATATACAATATTAATTGATAAAAATCCAACAAAACTATGAAGTCAGAAACATTGTTTGAATCCTTTGCAGGTCTAATGTAGCATGATCCCTCTTCTCCCCTGATCAATTTTGAATCACACCAGGTCACTGATCACACAATTTGTCCCCCATCAGCACATGGCCTGTCAACAATGATCAGGGAAGGGGGAGGGGTATGAGGAAGTAGAATCTACAGGATAGGTTCTATTATGAAATGATCTAAACAGTTCGGACATTTAGGTAAAAATACATGTCAATTATAGGCAGTGTCAACACATTTTTCTATGATTGTAGGATCGGTTCAAGTTTTGGCGAAATTTGTATTGCGTGGTTAGTTTTGAAAACTGTCTGCAAAAATTGTCAACCCACCTGACCTGTCCTTTTTAAATAGATGTAAAACAAAAAGGTTCTTTTGATTTTGAACATGTTTTGCTACAAAGGAACGGATTGACTTTGATTGTAATGACCAAACAGGACTTATTCATTTCTGTTAGAATGAGTGTCATATTTGTATCTTATATCTATTTTACATAAAATTGTCCAATACACAGAGCTTACTAAAATAAATCTATTTTTAACATATGTGCTACAACTATAAATTTTAAGATAGGAGGCAACCGATTGAAAGAAAATCAAATTTGATGATGCGGCTATACAAAGGTGTATTGATCCAATACATAATACTATCAAATTTGGTCACAATTTCTTAGAAATTGTACTATGAGGTCATTCATTGGCCATAACATAATCCGCATATAATTTCTTGGCATGCCCTTATGGCTTTTAAAAGTTTGTTTCCCCTATGCGACCGACCCATAAAATCTATAAAAACTGGGGTTATTTCTTTCTTTTTTAAGTCAATTCTTTTGATGGTGAAAAAAGGATATATTAAATGATATTTTTATCATCACAATCTAGAAAGACAGGACATGTCAGACCATCCAGCATGGTCTGAGAGTTTGTATTACGGGCTGCAAGCCTGTCACCCTTGCATTTAACACATTGTGTGTGTTTATTTGTGTGCTTTCACTGAAATTCACTTGAAAAAAGGTAATCGGCCGATCGACCCACTTTTTTTATTCCAAGTATGGGCATGTAATCCTTTTTTGAAAGGCCTAACACATACAAAACTACCAGTCCACAAAAAAACATAAAAAGACCCTGAAAATAACTTGACGTCCCTTAAACTGTATAAAAATGTACACAAAAATAACCTCTTCCTACGATAAGAATAAGATTTCAGAAGGTTTCTCATAATTTCATAAAGAACAGTACGCCACGATGCACATCTGGTGCACCCCAGCCCTAAAGACCTATGGTTATTCATAAAGCATGATATAATTTGTTGCACTCTCACAAATAAATTGGTACATCTTCAGCTTTACTTGCAGTGCAGAGTTCCATGTCATCATTTTAAACCTCTTGTAAACATTGTTATAAATGATTGGCAGTGATTAATAAACATTTTAAGTCCTGTGGAGTTGAGCAGATGTTTCCAAAGATCACATATCAGTCCCTAAATATTTCACATAATATTAATTGTTCTTCATTCATCTAACTCTGTGCACTGACGTCAGAGAGTGTATTCTAGTATTGCACCGTATTATCAAACGTGTGATTGTAATTAGCAGGTGTTAGATGCCATACGATCAAAGACTAATCCCGCTACTGTTGCGTAAATTCTACATTGATCACTAGAGCACTCTCTTACATCACTGCACAGATATAGACAGACAAAGTATAGGGTGTAATCTTCATGAATATTAATGAGAAGTCTCTTAAACATGAATACAAGATACACTAATGCATTGTACCTAACCGTTTCCAAAAGCAAAACAGTGTTATTATCAAGGCTCAAGATAACAGGTTTATTACCAGGAGCTACTTTTTTTCAAAAGTAGCGCCCAGATCATGGAATTTATTGAGAACCGTGAGCTACTTTTAGTCTACCGGGAGCTAACTTTTTTCAAATCCAGCGTGGCAGCATTGTGAACTCAAAATTCGATGTCTTGGGAAAGCTACCCGATTGTCAACGGGCGCTGTTTTGGACAAAATATCAGCGCTCAGTTGTTTATTTTTCAGCATTACCGGGCGCTATGGAAGAAGGACCGAGGGGTAAAAATCGCCCAGCGCCCGCTTATCTTGAGCCTTGGTTATTATATAGCCGATGTAGAGTTTAATGATTGCTACCAGTGATCCAGATGAACTGCATTTCCACTGAAACATCTTAGGATCTTACACACTTCTCCTTTACCATCTGATAATGTTGTTCTGCCATCATACTGGACTGGACGAGTAGATGGAAAAGTTGGACATATCCAAAAGCAAAATATTAAGCAACATTATAACAACAGTATGCATATGCAGGAACAGGCATCCCTACGCTTACCAATATTTCAGTGATAACCGGCACAACAGCTTGGGCCATCTGGCAATTTTTGCTGGGCTTTGACACCTACGCAGTGACTGGAACAGGCGTGCCTGCTGCGCTCACCGGTGTTGCAGTGCTAATGGGCAATGCTTGAGCCATCTGGCCGTTCTGCTGGGCTTCCGCCGCCACACCAGCCTCCGGTTGTTTGGCACCTTGTTCACCGGGTGTACCCTGCATGGGTTGGGGTGGCATGCCAGGTGGCATAAGTAACGTATGATCAATGGTCTGGTGCAGCATGAGACCTAAGACACCAGCCCTGGTTGACATAGCGATACGGATGTTGCGCTCTTGCTCAAGCAAGTCGTCCAACTTCAACCACTGTGTAAAAGAGAAACGGTAAAATTGATTGTACTGTTATCTCCTGTTTTCAATCTAGAGAGGATTCATTGGTCAAGCTGAAATTGTTAAAATATATAGCTAACAGAGTATTTGCAAAATCGGTAAGAAAATCTCATGTTTTTATAGCTTGTGTGCAAATTTGTTTTTCTTACAACATCTATTTCATTTCTACTTTATCATGCTGTTTATTAAGAAATGTCATTAAACTCAGAACTTCTATAATCCATCGTAATGAAAATTGTCCACTTCTTTTACCTAAAAAATACACAAATACACAAACAAACAAATTAAAAAATCAACAAATCAAAACACTTACCCATCTGACCCTCTCTAAATCAATCTCTGCCCTCCTCAATTTTTCCCAGTTGTGATGTTTTGTGCATTTCCTCTTAGCCATCCTACAGTATGACATGGTCTCCTTGAACACATCCGCAATCAACGGACATCCGCAAACCTCATTCTCTGGGATCTGAAAGATGAGTGATGAGTAAAGATAGTTTGTCGGGGTAGAAATTCATCAAACAAGAATTCATAAGGATTCTCACTACTCTATTTGACAAGAATCCACATATTATTACCAAAAAAACTTTGGATGAAAAATGGAATGGTTCACAAATATATACTGTAATTCCACTTAATTGTGCACATTTCTCAAGGGATGCGCATTCGCGAAGATAAATACCCGCGAAACTGACAATTTTGAATTGATACTTGAAAGTAACAGTAACATTTCCAGATTCGAGAAATAAAGTATCCGCAAAATTATAGGATTTTACAGTATTTTGTTTCCTAAAATTCTGTTGAGGAAAATCTATGCCATGTTTCTGAGCCTGTTTATAAAAAGTGCTATACTTAAGATCAAAATGTTAATGTAATTTCTAAACATTTAAATTATATTAAGTATTTGCAGCAACCTGGTTTTAAATCCCTACCTTAGGTTCTTTTGTGTGTTCAGGACAGAGCACTTTTAACCTCTTACAGTAGGTACTCTGAGATGCATTGAAGAAATCACAGAACATGGATTCCCTGAAATAAAAATAAGGAAGGCAAAGATGAGACTCAATTCAGAATATACTTTCTTAACAACCAACAACGGCTTAACCCTAACACTTTTGGGATGAAAAAACTATCCGGGGGTGGAAATGGGCGAAATTTAGCAGGGAAAACCGGATTTACCGGTAACAGGATTCGACCCAGGGTCCACCAGCATGGATCATGTCTTAGTCCAGTTGGAAAGGGGTCATGCACCCGCAATTAACGATTCCTTGGGCATTTATCACCCACCGTGAGCAACCGTCGAGATAGATGCATGCTGCCAGCATAGTTTTTTAAATAGGATTACACGGGGTTCGGGGCTGACAGTAATGGCTATAGTAAATTTTCACAACTCTAATTAATAATAATAATAATAATAATAATAACCATATTTGTATAGCGCCTAACATCGAGATCCCTAAGCGCTTTAACATAAAAACATAATAACAAACAAATACATGGATATGGACTATAATTAAAAAGCCTTTGTGAACAAATGAGTCTTTAAGGATTTCTTAAACTGAAATATAGTCTCTGCATTTTTCACATGAAGTGGAATATTATTCCAGAGTTCTGCAGCTGACACAGAGAAGGAACGTTGACCATACTGAGTGGACGTTGAAGAACAGACAAGACGCGATAGAGATGAAGAACAAAGATTGCGTGAAGGTTTATTTGGTTTGATTAGATCTTGAAGATAGATTGGCGCAGTACCATGAAGACATTTATAAGTCAGAAGTAATATTTTATACACAATACGATACTTGATAGGCAGCCAGTGCAGATCACGGAGAGTTGGAGTTATGTGATCATGTTTGCATGAAAGAGTGATTAATCTTGCAGCAGAGTTCTGAATTCTTTAATTGTTGAAATTAGTTTTTGTTTATCTCTCTATTACCCTCCATCTATTCCTTTTTTTATATCTCCATCAGATCTGCATATTTATATGAGGTCTTTTTCAAATCATTGCTCTTTGTTGCTCTTATTTTTATTGTCAAGATAAATTTGAGCCCTGACAGAGCTCACATGTTTTAATTGGAATGCTTGTTTATCAAAAACAAAGTTAATTATAGCAATACAATTTTGCAGTAACAAAAGAAGTTTACTCTAAAGTTTAATGAGGAAAATATTCGAATGATTGTTTAATCATAACAATAGAACAATCTATTTCGTATATAGATTAAGAATTTAGATTTGGAGACATTCACTTAATATACGCAAGCAAGATAAATCTACTCACCCTACTATTCTTGTCTTGAACGCAGAACCATATGAGGTTTGACTTTCATACTGAAATCACAAAATATAAATATATTTCAGTATCTACCTTTCTTTATGCGACTGATGCCAGAAAACGTTTTAGGTATATTTGATAGTAGTCGGCATAATAATGCTATGAACAAAATTCCCTTGGTGGCGCAGCTGTGCGTTAAAAATGTATGTTTGTTACGTGTAGAGAATCACTTCTGTGTTTAAATAGCAGCTGGCCTGTTTGGAAATTTGTCCAAAAGGTTATGATGGTGAGTATAGGGTAACTCGACGACAGCATTAACATTGAATGAATAGGTTTCAATACATTTGAGGGAATAGTTCCACAAGGCCATATGCTGAGTAATTGCTATAAACTGACTGATACTCAGAGCAGCTATTAAAGATATGATCTGGTTCAGATACCCAGTGATGTGAAAAAGGCATTATCTGTCATAGTTGCCATATGCTATATGCTTTTGATGCTGTATCGTGCAACCTAGTGAAAATTTAACTTTACATATAGCACCATTGTAGATAAGATTTTATGGCTCCAAACCCTAGAAATGTAGATCACAAGATATTGCAGCATTGAAGACTGAGAATAAGAGACATGTCTCGGGCAGTATTGACTGCAAACACCAACAGGTAAAGGCCATTAAAACAATTGGGGTTCAAATATGAAATAGAGGTATAATACGTTAATTGAGTTCTTGTATTTAACGACTACTTATAGCCCCAGAGATGGCTTTTAAGATACTAAAAAAGATATTTGAAACCCAATCTAATGGTAAAAGCTTCATTGGCTATCGAAAGATCTAATGTAAGATATGTCATTTTTCACTTACTTTGCTATAACACTTGCTCATATGCCTAAGCGCTCTACTTGGGTTGATTGGCTGACCACACGATACACAGTATATACTCAATTCAGCTTCTTCTGTCTCGTCACCGTCACCCTGAACAAGAAACAATCAAGCTTAATAATACCAACAAGACAAAAAGTAGTGCCTGTCCACCAGCATAATGAAAAGGATTGGTAAACATGTATCACATTTCCGGTACATTTGTAGAAATGTTTAGAAAAATTAAAATCAAAACTTAAAAATCAAATGGCCAAAAATAGGTTTCCATAGGGGTCATTTGTTACCTAGACTGGTGTAAAAGTGACATTATTTGGCAAATACATCACAGTGACCTAATATCCACTGAGAGTACACCCCCCCCCCCCCCCCCCCCTACACACATTTACCAAACACACTTTTGAGATCCAACAATGTAAAAATATGTTTGTAATTCTCAATAAAATTAGTTGTATGGGACATCATTTTGACAAAATTTATTGCAAAATAGACAAAACAATGTCTCATACTGAATGAGTGACCCGGTTGAGTGGCTAACCTTTTTTATAATGAAGATGGCATGTCAAGACAGAAAAAATTGCACATGCCTGGCAGAACACTTAATAGATAAAATATACTAAACAAATATATTGTAAGGTAACTAACCTCTTGTTTTTGTGAGATGGGAATCTTCTTGGCCTTGTCAATAATCTGCCTGAGCTGTATAATCTTGGCGTCTAACTCCGCAATCTTCCTCTTAGCCTCCTCCATCTGGCTACGCATCAGCTCCAAGGCCTT
Organism: Ophiura sarsii; assembly: GCA_035610835.1. NCBI lineage: Eukaryota > Metazoa > Echinodermata > Ophiuroidea > Amphilepidida > Ophiuridae > Ophiura > Ophiura sarsii. Next base: position 43,790,303 of record CM069445.1, on the reverse strand, counting down.
CTTGTTGTTCTCCTCGGCGATGCACGGACTCTGCTGCCACTGCTGGATGCGCTGCGGTAGGAACTCAAAGATACGCCTAGAGAAGTAAATAGAAAAACAATACCAGTTAAATCAGCAATATACTTCCAGGGAGCCCCAATAGCCAACTTGTCACTAATCTTAATCCAAACCCTTATCCCTCAGTCTTGAAGTTTTGTGGATCAAATGCAGAAGACAGTTTAACACTTTCCATGCCGCTATCCGTTTAACCATATACAAAACATATTTTTCAGAAAACTTTTCCAACTTTCAAAGTCTATCTGAAGGATTATTGAACCAATACTAGGCATGTGTGTACTTATTTCAATGTATTTCTCATGATGATTTCAAATATGATAATTAAATCCAATAATTTTGACATTTTTGAAACATTTTGTGAAGTGTTGGAATGACGTCTGCAGACGCCTGCCTTGTGGAAAAGTGTTAATACTTACGTGGTTGCTAGCTTCATGCCGCAGTCATCCGTGCAATATTTGCTACCAGATCTAGCTGGTTTAGCACATGCAGGCCCATGGCACTGTTTACCAAGCTTTATCTCCTCAAGTTTCCTACGTTTAGCATCGTCGTCGGATTTATCCAGGATGCGAGAGCTGCGCCGTCTCTCCTCAAGGCGGAGTTGTCTTAAAGCTTCCCTCTCCTGGTGACAAAGCGACAATACAGGCATTTTTAATGACAAAAAACAAGGAAATATTAACATACTAAACATTGCCAAAATAATTATCCTATACAGGGTGTATCAAAAAAAACGCAACACTTTTGTCGCGAGCTCCCCGATTACGGCAAATCACAAATCACTCTGAAATTTATATATACTGTTAGGTGTACTTATTGGCTATCACATAGTCAAATTACAGCGATATCGATTATTGATTCGCTGAGATATCAACGATACACGTAGACAAGTGCAAAACACGTTTTACATCGTTTATCCTGTATGCCTGATTTACTTGTCAGGTGATTATTAGCAAGACACTTTAACCCTTTGAACCCGGAGTTATTATAAGGGTTCGGTACACCCACCCTGACTTCTCCGGGGGTAAAATGGTAAATATAGTACACCTATATCATCGGTAATATATGTTACCGATGATAGAGGGCAGTATGCCATTACACTACACGTATAACGTAACCTATTTATATCATAAAAACGTCCGTTTTTATCGCCAAAATTGCCAATCATGACCGTAAAACAATGCATCCATGTCTACCTGAGTACCATATGCGCCATATTGGGTTGCATATTCATCCAATTTCGCGCTATTTTGACTGTTTTCTTCAGCTAAATGACATCAAAACACAACGAAAACCTTGCTAAACAATGTATTTCACATCGGGGGAACATCACATGACTTTCAGGTCACCTGACCACTCAGTCATATGATCAATGTGTCATCTGTTCGCTCAGGTCGATTTTTCGACCTATCGGGTTATATGGCGTTCCCCGATAGGTCGAAGGGTTAATAATTCATTGTACTTAAGTAATTGGAATCAAACTCATTATTCTGAGAAGAAAATGTCATGTTAAAGCAAGCGTGTGCAACCTGCGGCCCGCGGGCCACATGCGGCCCGCCGACCTCTAATCTGCGGCCCGCGAAGCAATCCTAAAATTCCCATTGATGCGGCCCGTTTTAACCGGAACTCCCTAGTTTTACACAAATGGTGGATTGATTTAGTGGTGTGCTCCCTTATAATTAGTAGGGTGACGCGCTGCATTAAGGAAATATAACTCAAGGCGTGATTGGTGATAAAATCCCTGGTTAAAATGGCGCTGCAGCAGCAACAGCGAGTAAAAAGAGGAAATTACACGAAGAGAAGGGGGTATTCCATGAGCAATGGACTTCCCCTCTCCCTATTACTCCTCCTCCGGATGTGTTTTGGAATGTTTGACAATCACTGCGGCCCGTGAATAGATCTCAAAATCACAATGCGGCCCGTGTGGTAGAAAAGGTTGCACATGCTTGTGTTAAAGGTATCAATTTTCTGGCTATTACAGTATCATATCAATAATAATTAAATCTGGCAATAAATTAGTTGAATGACACAACTTGAAAATCCAGATTACAAAGTCTGTTTGCAAATCCTCTCTCTTTTTCTCTCGTTAATGTCATAAATAAAACAGTATGGCACATCATTCAAAAGATAAACAAATGGAATAGTCCAGTGAAGGTAGTAATTGTCTTGTATGAATCAGTAATTGTTAGTCTGTTGTGAATGGGAATGGGACATTATGGTGCTCCTCGACCCTCAAAATGCTGTCCTTGTTTTAAGATGCATCGATTATGAACTTTAATTTATGAAAGAACGTACCATAGACATGTGGCGATCATAGCAATCGGTGGTTCAGAACTTAAAAAGGGTGATTGACGTATTCAAATGGTCGAATGATTATCAGATTACACGATTCAATGATTTTATTTACCACCTTACTGAAACAAAGGAAATTAAGATATACCATTCCAGACATTAAGGTTACATAGTTATTAAACTGTTAACCCATAACACTAATCGGACAGGAAAATCCAAGTTTTTAGAACGAACGATGTAAAACGTGTCTTGCACTTCTTTATACCTTTAATATCTCAGCGAATAAATATTCGATGTCGTTGTAATTTGACTATGTGATAGCCAATAAGTAGACCTAACTGAATATATAAGTTTTAGAGTGATTTGTCTTTTACTGTGACCGTACAGCTCTCGACAAAAAGTGTTGCATTCTTTTTGATACACGCTGTACATGTACACTAGTTCCCTTCCACAAGGCAGTGGTGTCACCGTGTCTTTGATTGATTGCAGCACTAAAGAGTGCACAGCCATTTGTGGCAATGAAGCATACATGTGAGATCCAATTAAGAATTCATAAGAGCTGTCCTATAAGATAACCTGAGATAAATTGGTTCAAAATTCTACCATGTGCTAACAATATATGAATATGCTACATGTGATCATATTATCAACAAATTTATGATGACATTTACTGAAAGATATCATTTAGTTTCACAAAACAAATGTTTGGTACATACCACCCCCAAATAAATGAAACCAACCTTTCTATCTCGTTCCTTCTTCTCTGCTTTCAGACGTTTTTCTTCTTCCATCCTTTTGATATATTCCGGATCTTTTTCAGGGAGTTTACTGTAATCATAATGGTCTACCATATGCACGCTGAGTCCAGTCTGTGAGATTGTGGTGAACAGAGAAACATACCAAGTAGCAGATTAGTAAATCTGTAATAGCATGAAATCTTTGCATGCATAAAATGTCACAATTGGTAATGACTAAAGTTTGATCAGCTGCAAATTGGCGAACCTCTTTACAGCAGGGAATTAATACAGAAAGGTGTCAACACATATGAACGTAACAATAATGCACTGTGTGCATAAAATGCATGACACATGCGTCTGGCATAAATTGCGTGTATATGGCCAAAATCGTGCGAGTTTGCTTGGATTGCTTTTATATGCAGAAGGTTATAGCAAAAACAAATTTCTCGCCAATTTGGAACTGATTGAACTATAACAAAGTGTTCATATTTACACATTTTTTTTATTATCTTATCAGGTATTTATCTTTTTTTAAATTAATTTAAAAACATTTCATGTGGGAATATATATATAAATAATATATAGACTCGGACAAACTGGCGAGAATTAAATTAACAAAGACCTTAAAAATACACAGCCTCGAACCCGGTCCCTCTCGCTATCGCGGCGATTGGTTACTCCACTAGGCTACAGGGACTGTGCCTACATGGATACCAGACGAACGAGCTATTATGTATACAAAGTCTTTATTGAAAGCCTCTAGCAGCCGAAATACATGAGTAAATAATAACAATTGATGATGGCCTATAAGCATGATTCTAGCAGAATCTATGACGAGCGAAACTTAATTAAAAATAAACGAGAGGATCAAGCAAATGATACCAGCCGAGTAATTGAAATGAATAAATAATATATAGACTCGGACAAACTGGCGAGAATTAAATTAACAAGTATATATATGCTAATTCTTTTTGCAATCAGGGTAACTTTCTATTGCCTGAAAGTTTCAAGGATTGTATCCCGAATAGTGGTAATGTCCTAAACGATCATTATATTATTTGTAATGTCAATTTCAACTACATGAAACACCATGGTTTTGATAACTAAAATGAATTCACTTCAGTTTGTCCAAGTCTAAATATTATTTAAATCAAAGTCATTAAAGGCAATTGAAGTAAAATAAATACAACTTTTACTCTGTCAGTAACACTTACTCGCTTCTTAAAGTCCTTCAGTTTACTTGCGATAGATTTACCGGGTTTCTTAGTCTTGGACTTCTTTGACCTCGGCCTCCTGTCCGAGTCCGTGTCCAGTCCACCAGGACCTGTATCCATACTAGTCGTAGAGTCCCAATATGATAAACTAAAACCACCTCTATCAGAATCCGATGTAGTACCTGGTGTTGAGTGCCCATGACTGTGGTAACCACGCTTTACAAGGTGCTGCAAAAAGGGATATTCGAATGTCAGCAGGTTGGTTATAAACTTGACCTTTAAATGAACTTGTTTGTTTGTTAGCTGTAAGGCAACAAGAACAAAAAAGACCTGTTCTACAGGTCTGACTGACCCTTTGGTGTTTGTTTTATTTGAGATTGTTCTGGAAACGTTATTTTGAAAATTATAGGAAATCTTTTTTGTAACTGTTGAAAATTCACTAACATTTTCACAACAATTTTGAAAAGAAGAAAAAAAAATAAAAAAATAAAACGCCAGACCAACCGACCCTACCGAGGGCCCGTAGAAAAGGGTTGGGTTTATTCGTCGCCTAATGAGCAAATATATTAGAATTCACTTATTTTTATTTGAACTTACCGATAACTTCACGCACTGCTTTAATCTGCATTTCTGTCTGATTTTGTTTGGTCCACCAAATTTCTTCATGTCCTATTATTATATCACAAAAGTATAATGGTTAGTGAAATATTTGAGAAAAGGGGGGGGGGGGCGATGCAGGAAAACATTTTGAGGAGGGAGGGGTAGAAATTGACCCCTCCGCAGAGGCTGGATACAATATTCCAAATTTACACAGATAACCCATTATTCATTTGTCATTTTACGATCATTCTAGGATCTTAGACGAATCCAATAAACCAGGAGCTGGTCAGGTTTGGTTCCCTCATTACTTGGGAGAATCTGCACCACACTGGATGTTATGATTGCCCAATTTGTTGGATAAGATGGGCTTCATGAAACCATCACATGGTAAGGTCTATTAATTCTTTTGTCAATCTGTAACATGGGTTACCATTACCAATGCAGATTATAATTCATTCAATCAGCCATCAATAATAATAATAATAATAATAAAAATTTAAAAACAATAAATAAATAAATAAATAAAATTGGAAAATCGTACCTTACAGAAGTCACATTTGCCACAGTCTTCCTTGTGATGACATGCATCACACGACCCACACCGCCGAGCTGACCTCTGGATAAGCAACGAGAAAACATAAAAATCAATTTGCGATATAGTCACATTCGATAGTTTAAAAATAAATATATAATTTTAAACCTTGAGATTTCAGTTTGTTTCAATGTGTACCATCCATGTCACTCCACAATCAAATGAAAAAGTTGATTTTGCTTTCTTCACCAAAATGATCTTATATGTAAGTTTAAAAGTACCCAATAAGATCAGGAAAACATCAAATACGAATTGTCAATTTATGCACATTTAAAGTTTTTCTTTTGGATACTAATCAATGGAGTAAATGAAATGAAATACCTCCAAATGTAGTTTATCTCTTTATTTTCATGAATTTTTTGTTGGATGTATTCAAAGATCAGAAATAAGACTTTTTATGAATTTGACTTATTATGACCTATCCCACTGTGCCTTATTTACTCATGTTGGGTCACATTTATTTGATTTGATACAAAAAAGAAAACATTGGCATATACATGTCTACCTGAATGCTGGACATATCTTGGAGAATGTTTTTTTCCCCGCTTTCCAAACAAATACTCACATGAAAATGCTTCCCACTGCTGCCATCACTGGAATAGCTGCGATGCTTCTTGTGAGATGGTTTCAACTTCTTTTTCTTCTTAAACTTCTCCTTGCTCAATTTCTTCTTCTTTTTCTTCTTTTTGTCCCGCTGTTTCAGTTTATCTTTCTCCCGTTCTTTTTCTTTTTCCTTCTCCTTTTCCTTCTCTTTTTCCTTCTCTTTCTCCTTCTCTTTCTCTTTATCTTTCTTGACTGGCGGCTTATCCTTTTTCTCCTTGTATAAAGTGGTGTGGTTGATTGGATCTTTAACTGTAATTTGGAGTTAAAATTAGTTGCACAATTATTTTTAAAATATCACAAAGCACACAACATACACATATACAATTTATTGGGATCATTTCAAACTAGAGTGATTAGAATTTTGTGTTCCTAGTGATAATTCTGTGATCCTAGTGATGATCGTTATCACATGTTTGCATTATTGTGCGGGCAAAGTTACAGCAATCATATTGATATTTGTTGTCGGCAACAAGGAGAAACTATTGCTCTCAACTGGATATTTAGGGTCCACCTTATTGTCATACAATTGGTAGATTAGATCTGTTTTCATTTTACTTATTACTTTTTTATTTAGTGACATAACACACAGGGCTAGAAATAACACTCGCCCATAGCAGGTAACTTTTGTGTGTCGGGCAGGTAAATTCTGTGAGTTAAAACTGCTTGATTGGCTAGTTTTGAAAAATCAGAAATTCCAGCCATGTACAATAACCCTGATAACACAAAGTGATTTTAAGTCCCAAATATTACTTCTATGTTAAATGAATTGGATAACACAATTTCCTGTAATCCTGTTAACACAAACTAAAATAAAAGTCCCCACCGATTTTGTGGTAAGAGGTTCCACTAGTACACTGTATATCAGGAGAAAATGGGAAGCCATTAGAGGAGAAGACGGGGAGATAGACGTTATTCATAATTGGCGATTTCATGTTTAGAGGGAGTAATATTCAATAAACATACAATCTCATACTTTTACTGCAATGTAATGTACTGTGAACTTCTACAATTTCCTAGATAGTGTTGGTTACCAGCAAACATTTCATTTCAAACTAGTGGAATAGATAGTTAATACGTTCAAGTTTATTTCACGAATGTAATAAGGTCAAATATTGAACAGCTCAGAAGTATGAAGCATTTTTATGCTCAGTTGGCTAGCACGGCCTTCTTTTGACGTGAATGCGCCAATTTTGAATAACGTTTATTATAGGAGTAGCTTGGGGCTATTCAGTTTGTTAACATTACCAAAGAAATACAATATATAATAACATGTTATTTTTCATCATTTAAAAATAGTTGCACTCTATTGTTTACTGCAAAACAAAAATTATGAAAACATTCGGGCTAGTGGAATTTCCGTCAGGCATGTAATTTCTGCGAGTTACATGCCCGACTGGCTAGTTGTTGAAGTTCCAGCCCTGATAACACATCAATAAAAAAGGTTTTACTGTACCTTGACAGTTGGGGCAAGCATACCGCTTGATGTTCTTTGAAACTGTCTGTTCCACACCAACACATCTACCATGAAACCACTCCTCGCAAAAGTCACAACATCTGAGGAAAAGAACAAAGACATTCAAAACATTCAAACATTGCAAGGTTATAAGCCTACTAAAGGATTTATTTTCCCCAGAGTGTATCTTAGAATAAAGAATTGTTTTTAATTGGCCTTATTCCAAATAAAGGGGGCGCACCACCAAATATACGCTTCATGAAAATTGAGTGTTGACAGTCATGTTCACGGTGCTATTGTGGCGCTTTCTGCAAAACTTGAGATATAGTGTTTGATATCAAATTCAAGCATTTGTCTTCAATTTTTTGAATATTTTACCAAAATTTGGAAAACCCTGTTGAATATTTATGCGTGGGACACTCCGTAAATTATACGCGGCGCATTTTCAGACGTGTTTAGAGTCATTTTCATGGTCATATTTTGAAATATTCTGCAGTACTTGAGAGACACTGTTTGTTCTCAAAATACGGAAAATTATCTCAACTCTCTAAATCACCGGTCAAAACATGGTCCTATCCCTTGACTTTTCCCGCTACAGCGACAAATAGCGCCGCAACCCTATTTTCAATGATACACATCACTCATATTTGGGTATCGGCTGTCGTGAACATCCGCGTGCCTATTTTAGCTTAACGTTTTCAAAATAGTATGATTTGTTAGTTATATAATCTTAACTTATATCTCAATCATATTGCCGAATATCGTGCAATTTCAAGCCTATCTTCTTATTAAAATCGTGACTTCAATGTTAGAACTTCATTAACCGAATTGCGTTATTACATAAATGCGGAGTGATTTGGTGGTGCGCCCCCTTAGAACCACCATAATTTTATATTTTGACAATTTCATCTCTTTTATATTGTTACCAACACAATTCTAAACAATACACATCAAATTTCATCAAATTTCATGCACTACTTTTAAAACTACATCCATTTAAAGATCGGTATTTTTACCCCAAAAATAGCAATAATTTAACAAGCAGGCTGTTATCTTATTTACTTAACAAATCGAATTCATTTAAAAACATATGCATGCTTTGACATATCTAAATCGACATTAGATCAATCTTCAAACATATGTTGTCCGTCCATTTTTAAAACATAAATACTGTTTGTTTATTTTTTATTTTTTCTAAAATAAATTTGATCAAAACTTTGTAGGCCTAATGTTACCGTTGGGTACGCATGGTCTATGTGCCCCCTAAACACGGTTCTTTCCTTGGATATGACCTATATAATTTGCCGGCCACATCACACACTGCACTATTTGATGTACCACTTTTTTTAAGAAAAAATATTTTTCACTTTGAGGAGAGATCTATTGTAAGTTTAAAACCATATTAATCAACCTCTTTAATAATGCTTTGCTTTCCTTCACTAAATGTGTCAAATGCAACACACTCATTTTGCATAAGCCTTAAGTATGCACCATCTGATAATAACTCACAATCTTAATATCTTGATATAATTTCAAATATCCTTTAAAAATTAAATTAAAAAGAAGCATTTTCAGAGATAACCACTAGATAGTTTGCTCTGGTGCTCCGCTTGTTTTGAGCACTGAGCACTGCTACGTTGAAAGTACTCACATCATAAAACTGGTTGAGTCAGAAGTGCGACAAATACAGTACAGCTCCTGGTCTTCTGCCTCTTCCTTCATTTCACCTTTCACCTCCTTCTTGACTTCCTTGTCCTTTTTGCGTTCACCATGACCTTTGACCTGTGTCTTTGGGCTCTTCTCCATCATGCTAACCAGCGTTGATACTTTAGCTTTCCGTTCTGGTAGCGAGGAAAATGAGCGAGAAAGCTCCCCTTGCTGTACAAAGAGAATGCATGTAACATTGGGCGTGAGCTTCAGAATCCAGATTAATGAGAGCATTTTACCCAGCATTTTGGCAAGAATCAAGCACTAATTTGAGTGACCTAAAATAAGTAAAACTTTCTGAATCAGACTCCAGATTCAAACCCTTCACCATTGATGTGATAAGATTAGAACTTGGTAGTGGGTACAGAGCAAATTTAGTGGGCCTTTGCAGGTACCCATCTTATTTTGAGCGCTGACACTCATGACATCAAAAGGACAATACTATGCCGCTATGATTCTGATCTTGCCCTACTTCATGTTCTAGAAACACCTGGCCTCTTTGTAAATATTTGGTATTGACCAATCAAATAGTCATTAACAAATTCAACAACTACATGTATCAAGGGACATTTCAAAGGAATGTTAACATGAATGAGCCTGTTGATTTGTTATTGTCGAATCTTGAGTACTCTCTGACCAAGTGCATCATTCATAAATTAATTTTCACTGTCAAAAGAAAAACAAACACAATTGTAAGAAACCACCCCTTGAGGGCGCTTCTCCTTTGGGATAACACTTTCTAAGGACAATGTAGCCTAAGCTTGTGAGACAACCAAAATGACAAAGGTCCGCAACAAACGTTGTATTATCTGTGATAACCAACAATTCCCTGTTTTATTTGGGTAACTTTCATACAATAACTGCTGCATCAACGTATCTATAAAATTATATAAAGCACCTCAGGCTCAGGTTAAATGAATCTTAGTCTGAATTTATAGCTGAATAGTGAATGGTAGTTATTACAAGAGATTATCATTTAAAACCAGCAACAAATCTACTATCAAATATGTAGCCCCTAGGCCTATTTATAAATGGACTTGAGTAATGTGGCCTTATCTTGCCTATACCGAAAACATAACAATTCTGATTCCTAATTCAAAGCTCTATGTTGTTCGTCAAAATCCTCAGAATTCATGGCCGCAACCTGAGCGAACACGTTCAATTTAGGTATTCGCTTGCACTCTTTTAATTTTTACCGACCTATTTTTCGGTCGTCACATGCTTGCAGATAAAAAAAATGGTACATCCAAAAGTTGTAAGCGAACACTTGGTTTTTGGAAAGCCTACTAAATGAAAATAAACATGAAAATGGACATTTCTTTAGCAACAGATTTCAAAGTGAGCATTCGCTTTACAGCGATCCTTGTATCAGATTGAACTGACAATTCACTACATTTTAGCATTGCAGATAATGTTTACAACCAATTAAGAAAAGCGAGATTACAGTGACCTAGCGGCTCTCCCTTTACAGAGAAAACCTCCAACATACGATGCTCTCCTTACAGAGAAAATCTTGCGCTGGCCACACCTTTGCAGGTAGAATTGACAATGATACATGCCAACCTCGGCCAACGCTTCATGTCTTCACAGATCGCAAACACTCATCCACCTTGACTGATCACACCACACACAACGTGAACGTTTGTTGCTTTAAAGAAATAACCTACTCTTTATCTAGACTGAATTAATATTAAAAGAGTTGTCGTCATTCTGTAAGTATCCAATCTGAAATGATACAGGCAGTTAGGAACGGCCAAATGTTCGGTAGGCCTATCTGCCTATGCCAAGCTTTTTGGATGACACAGAAACACGTCTAGCCCCGATGAGGACTTGGACGATTCTCCCCGATTTGGAGCGATTTTTGTTATTCCCCAGAATTACCTGAATGCACCCGATTGGCTAAATCTGTTATGAAATCGAACACCTTGAACGCCAGCTGATTGGATGCCAAAAATGCATCTTTTCTGCGCCTAGAAATTTGATTTGATTGGATCGCGATAGCTGCGCTACGCGTTGACCTCGATCGCACGATCCAACTGGGCGTTTCTTCTCAAAAGTTGTTGCTATGCAAAGCTTTTAGCGCACAAGGCTCACATTACTATATTCACTGTCTTGCTTTGTTTACGTTTTGAACTTGGGATATCAAATCCATCGGTACTGCACAGCAATCCCAGAGGCTCTATTGTTATAATATAAAGTGATACACCATTCTAACACCTGTAGCAAGATCGGGATTACCATAATTTCTTTAGTTGTGCAGATGACCAAACACAATTAATTCCTTAGAGAAGATGTCAGCTTTTTCAATATGTTAGCGAAAAAGTTATGGAAAAAAATAAAGGGAAAAAAAAGAAATTATAGAATTCCTGAAAAATGATGAGCGAGGGAACAAGAAACATCATTTTCAGGAATTCTATGAAAAGAAAATGTTCCTTTATTTTTTCCATAACTTTTGGGCTAAAATATTGAAGCTGACATCTTCTTGATAATAAATTTACAAAATATCATATAGAATATGAACTTATGTTTTACTTTAAGTTTAACTTAAGCTTACTAAAACAGTTGAAAATCCCAATTAATTGCACAATAATGCAAACACATACTGATTTCATTTGTAAATCCCTCATCACTAGGAGCTCCACTATATAAACTGCTGTCACCAGATGACGGTGGACACGAAGTGTAAATGTGTAGTGTATTTAGTAACCGTTTTTTAGTGGCCTTTCCGTTCGTTTAAACGCTGGATGAAACGTGTACTTAGACCTAACTTCAGGTCCCTCAATTTGCTAATTGAGGGACCTGACAAACATTATGACTTAAACCACCGTTGGCCTGTTTTGAACAGGCCAAAACAGGCCCAGAATAACCACATAGCAAACAAGAAAAATACTCAATAACCAGAACCTATACTTACAGCATGGGCTTTACAAATATATGTTCTCCTTAAATAGTCCAAGCATACACTTGATCCTTGCATTTGAAGGAAAATATGGGCCTCTGATCATAAAATGCCTACAATATTTGGACCAAATGTACATGTTCAATTTGAGCTATAGTAAAAGATGCACATGTGTTACCATCTAGGTGCTTTTTAGACCATAGACAAAGACAAACAAATGGCCCAATGCTGGGTAATCCCATTAGAAAATCCTACTTGAGCAACAACATATTTTTGTTTGGAAAACAGCACACAGTTTAGAATGAGCCCAATTCACTGTTTGCTGACTAGTTTGGCAACAATGTTGGTCATCATTTTCATTGTGTCAACCACAGGTACTTTACATAATCTATCTAGATCATAAAAGATTTAGTCATGCAGCCTGAACTGACATTCCTGACAACAAAAGGGAATTGCACCTGGACTATAATACATTCAATACGAGTTGGTACATGCCAATCACAGCTCACAGCAATAAGAGTATCAGCTGTCAAATAAATATAGTCAATATCTGAAAATCTTAAACACAGTTTATTACTTAACCAATCACATGCATTACCTGTGGTCATTTGATAAAAAATGGGTGGGGCATATGACCATTCTTCATGGGTCAAGGGTTATGAACTGGATATTTTCATTCATAAATACACACGCCATGAGATGAAGTCAGAATTCTGTTACCTCTAAAATATATAAATATTTTTTTCACCATCAAGAATTACTCCATTTTTTATGAGATTTTAGATGCTAAATGATAAATACCAGTGATAACTGATTAAAATATGTTGAGGTGGATGCCAGTAGATTAAAGTGGATTTTACAAGTGCCATACATTGACAGTGCAGAAATTGTGACTTGGGTAAGTACACTGGTAACTGGGACTTTGGTGTGTAACGTGTACTCGTCCCAGACCCAGCACAACTATTCTGGACAGTGACACTATTCTGGACAGCTGACGACTGTGTGATATATCGTGAAATACATAATTCATTTGATTCTGAGGAGCTACAGTCCGACCTAAACACACTGGTGAAATGGGAGAAGGATTGGCAGTTGTCATTCAACCCCTCAAAGTGCTTTGTAATGAGACTCACACATGCACGTTCCACAAAGCGCTTTGAGTACAAACTGGGTGAAAACATACTGAGTGAAACCGATGGACACCCCTACCTTGGAGTCTTTATCACAAATAAGCTCCAATGGAACACACACATCCATCAAATAACAGCCAAGGCAAACCGGTCCCTGGGTTTCATCCGTAGAAACCTTTACTCCTGCCCAACAAAAACGAAAGAGGCGGCCTACAACACCCTCGTCCGGCCTCTAGTGGAGTACTCCTCCGCGGTCTGGGATCCACACACAAAGGACTTACAAAATAAAGTGGAAATGATACAAAGGAGATCGGCCAGATTTGTGTGTGGTGACTTCAAATCCAGATCCAAGGGCAGCGTAACCAAAATGATACAAAACCTCGGATGGGTCTCTCTCACCAACAGGAGACTGGCTCGCAGGCTAACAGTCCTTCAACAAGCCAGACTTGGTCTCCTATCCTTGCCCCTCGACTCACAGCTACAGCCCGCCCAGCGTCGTACACGACAGCTTCATTGTAACGCATATAATCAAATCGCAACCAACAAAGACTGCCTCAAATACGCATATTTCCCCCGCACAATACGTGACTGGAACTCACTCCCGGAACACATCACAAACATTGACTCCCTACCTAAATTCAAGAACACCCTTGCAAACCATCTGCAAGAGCTAAGCAAGCAAGACTAAGCACAACATATCATTACATGCGCACACAACCTGTCCGTTTGGCTCCATCAGGAGCGTTGGACAGTACTTTACCAGAACCAGAACCAGAACCAGAACATAACTCTACAACAATACAAGTGCGACATACGCTCGTGTTTTAACTTTACATCTTCCATGCGTATGACCACACGAACTCGGTTTTGCAGGGGTGTGAGAGGCCACAAATTAAAAAAAAGAGGAAAACAGACAAAAACGAGGGAAAACAGGGTAAAATTAGGGTAAAAATGCCAAATATGCCTATATGGGCTGAAATTAAAAGAAAAGACTGAAATTTTGGCACAAAAAAAAGTTTAAAAAAAGAGGAGATCAGCTAAAAAGAGAAACTCTCACACCACTGGTTTTGGCCGAACTCATGCATCACTCGTTAGGATTATAAGGATGCATAGTCAGTCACAACCACTAACTAGTCCACTACCAGTAATACCACTACCACCAGCCAGGTGAGTCAGACTCAGACTGTCACGTCAGATCAGAGAGAGCCTTCTAAGGTAGGCATGTTCATAAAATTTTGAAAATAAAATTATCTCTTTGAAAATGGAATACATGGAAACAAAGTACTTTACAATAAAAAATGATGGTTCAACCTTGTCTGCAGGCTGAATAATAAAAAAGTTATAACCAAAAGTAGTTTAAGTCATGCACATTTTAAAACCATTTTAGGTAAATTAAGGGTTTACTTTCATGATGTCTAGTTGCTTGTGTGGGGTTATTTATACATCAGTGAATACATCCCAGCAGTTTCGTACTTTTCCGCTGAATTTAAAAGAGGTAAACATGAGTTTTCTACATATTTTGGTCAAATATGTCGCCCTCTATAGTCAATGATATGAACATCCCTATCTAAGGCTTCTTTTTTGGTGGACAAGTTAACTTGGCCACCTTAGCTTTCAGATGAAAGGTCATGGGTCATTATTATTGTTTCAATTAGCTAGTGGTGACGTTAAACGTTACAATTATTGTATTTACTAAATAATGTAAATTGTATTATACATAAAGGAAGAAGTATTGATAGAAAAACGAATCTTATCTGTGGTTTCATGCAATTTGAGCTTTTTAATACAGCCGGCAGTAGACTTTTGGTAAAAATGCTAAATATCGCCAATCGCCGCCAAATTCAGATTTTCAATGCAAAATTAGTATTTTAATGATATTTTATAATATATGTGTCTATTATAATAAATAAAATGGTGTTTTGATGGACATGTAGTTCAAATATCACATTTTAATAGTTTATTGAGTGGATAAACTAGACAGTCTCAATATAATTATAACTTATGACTTCCAAATATATAATGACGCTTCGGTGGTGTAGTGGTTGTTTCCTCCGGCTGTGGTGCATTGTACCTGGGTTCAATTCTGCTGGGGACCACATATCTTTTTGTATAATATTGGTACTTTTTGATGTTCCATTATATTAATTACTTACAATATCATTAGTTTGTTTATTAACCCTAACCCCCCCGAGTGCTAAAAAATGCTAAATTAACATTTATTAGCACTCAGTTCTTTGCCATGATAGTACACAGTGAGAGTAGCATTTTTTAGCACTTAGTTCTTTAGTGCAGTACAGATAGGTAGCATTATTTAGCACTTAGTGCTTGGGGTGAAAAGGACAGTATGTTTAGCACTTTTTAGCCTTTAGTTTTTGACCAACTAGGGATATGAGTGTAGCATTTTTTAGCACTTAGTTCTTTAGTGGAGTACAGATAGGTAGCATTATTTACATGTAGCATTCAGTGCTTGGGGTGAAAAGGACAGTATGTTTAGCACTTTTTAGCATTTAGTATTTGACCAACTAGGGATATAAATGTACAAGACAAATACTGTAATTAACAGAATATGGACCACATTTCATAATTTATTTACAAGTCGTACAATGTGCCGGTACCAGCCGTAAATTGCCGTAGTATATTTATATGAGGTTCATTAACTAATTACATTTAAAATAGTAATGTCATCAAATATACAATCAATGGTGTCAAAATGAGCAGGAATTTAAAAAAATACAGAGTGGCTGGCGAGTCTTTCAGGGGAAGAATCATGGTGGACCCCAGGCATTGTCCATGAACCTATGTATAGTTACTCCAAGTTCCATCCACTCTACCACGGGTGCCAGCACTGCCTTGGTGAGGCGGGGAGGTTGTTGATGCGGGGAAGCATCACTATACAACTCCTCTGTTTGTGCGCTGACACTAATACTATAACTTATCATGGTATATATAGTAACCCATGTCATCAAATATGAAATCAATGGTGTCAAATTTAGCAGGAAATTAAAAAAATAGAGTGGATGGCGAGTCTTTCAGGGGAGAATCATGGTGGACCCCAGGCTTTGTCCATGAACCTATGTATAGTTACTCCAAGCTCCATCCACTGTACCACGGGTGCCAGCGCTGCCTTGGTGAGGCGGGGAGATTGTTGATGCGGGGAAGCATCACTATACAACTCCTCTGTTTGTGCGCTGACACTAATACTATAACTTATCATGGTATATATAGTAACCCATGTCATCAAATATGAAATCAATGGTGTCAAATTGGTGGTTTTTCCCGCCCATATCAAGAATCTAAATATGGCGGGGAAAATCCACCCAATCAAGGTACACTTATTTTGGCGGGAAATGTTGACAATATTATTGGTGGATTTTCCCGCCCATATCAAGAATCTAAATATGGCGGGAAAAATACACCAATCAGAGAGAAATTATGTAAATTGCCAGCACACCCGAGGGTATATAAGGAGTGAAAAATGAGACATCGTCCTCTGATCATTTTAGACAACTTTGTTGTAGAAATCTAGAGATATTTATCTAAGCAACTTCAAGTTCACCCTCTGTGAAATATGACGAGCCGTGAAGCACTACAACTTCAGGCTGGGATGTCTAAGAGTGAAGGTGACACATTTACAAATTCTGTACTGGCTGGGAGGAGAAAACGTGCAAGAAGAGCTGCTATCATGAGGGGTAGACCAATTATAGCGGACAATGGTAGCAAGTCTAAGAAGAAAAAGAGAGAAGAAACATCACCTGATGAGTCTGAGACAAGTGATCCTCATCAAGCTCACAAGAAGAAAAAGTCAAAGAAAAGACAGAAGGCGTCCACATCTTCAAAGAAAAAGAAGTCAAAGCAAACAACTAGTTCCAATGAAGAAAGAGAGAGTCAGACCGAGAGATCCGCAAAGAAAAAGACAGATCAACCAGGAACATCCACTGGAGGGACAACACGTGCAGGACCATCTGCAAAACCAACATCAAAGAAAAAGTCGCTTTTACCCAAAGAGAAACAGCAGCGCTGTATTGAGTCCAGAAAAAGAGAAGAGAAAACAATGATGAGGGAAGCAGCGAGGAGGAGCCTTGTAGAACAGGATAGAGGGAAGTACCGTGCACAAGCAGAAGAGTCTGACATTGAAGAAGAGCGGATAGATCAGGTAGATGAAAGTGAAGAAGATGCAGCCCAAGATAACATGTATGAAAGCGAAGAAGATGGGGAAGAAGATGATCTTCCGGATGACAGAGAGCTGCTGACTGATAATGATATCGCCAACATGCTTGGCATGGTTGATGATTATGAGAGTGCTGAGGACTTTACATATGACCCAGATAATGATGATGGTGTTGATGAAGATGATCTAGATGAAGGTGACGAAGATGAGCAAGGTGAAGTTGATGAAGATGATCCTCAGCTATGGCAGCAGACTAGACAGCGTGTTAGACGTCGGAAGATCGTTGAACCAGGGCCAGATGCCAACCCTGATGGGCCTTCTGCACCTATGCCTGCCGGTGAGCCACCTAATACCAACTGGACAAGCCGCCTGTCAAAGGTTCCGACCCATGATTTCATTGGTTGTACTGAGGAGAGACCACCGGGACCTACTTTTCCAAAACTCCAGCGTCCCGTGGATTATTTTCTAAAGTTCTTTCCAGTGGCACTATTTACCTTCATAGCTGACATGACCAACATCAAGCTAGCACAGAAGAACCTCAATCCAACCACCACCGAAGAGATTCGTGCCTGGTTCGGTATACGAATGGTGATGGGACTTTGTATACTTTCTGATCAGGATGACTACTGGTCTGATCACCCTGGGTTCCGGAATGCGCTCATCTGCAAAACCATGACAAAGAACCGATTTCAGCAAATCAGCACACACTTGGCATGCTCCGACCCAAACGAGGATCCAAAAGAAATGCCATCAAGTACCACAAGGGAAAAGCAGGATAAGTTCAATTACATCCGTTCACACCCGAAGTTTTACTTCAGAACCGTATGGGACGCTGTGCTTGCTAGTTGCAGAAAGAATTACAATTGCATGAAACATCTTGCCATTGATGAGGCAATGGTGCCTTACAGGGGCTTTAAGGCGTGGTGTCAAAAGTTTTTCATGCCATCCAAACCGATACGAGCCGGATTCAAGGTCTACGCCATGGCTGAGGCAGCAACAGGTTACTTATGTAACTTCAAGATACATGTACCTTCAGCCAAACCAATCAAGTATGCTGATGTGGCCTTCGAAGTGGCTTCGACTCATCTGGATAAGTTCCATAATGTTTACACTGACAAGCTGTACTCGCACATGGATTTGGCATCAAATCTACTGGGACGAAACACCTACCTCACTGGCGCTATAAAGACCAACTCAGCAGGACTGCCCAATGATCTATCACAGGCTCCTAAAAGAAATACCCTCAACCTGAAGGCCGTTCAGCAGATCAAGAAAACGCCAAGAGGTACATTTTATGTGCGGCAGAAGGGGCCAATCACCTACACTTTATGGAATGACTCATCCCTTCTGTCCATCCTATCCTCAGCACACAATGGATATCGAAACTCTGAAGAGGATTTTGTCACCCGGCGATACACGACGGACGGGGCAAGACGGGAACCACAAAGCGTACCAGCTCCCCCAGCAGTTATCGCCTATTGCCAGAATATGGGTGGTGTAGATCGTAATGATCAACTACGATCCTACCACGCCATAAACAGGAAATCTCAGCTATGGTGGAAGCAGGTCTTGTATTTTTTAGTTGACCTGGCTCGAGTAAACTCCTGGATCTGTTATAAGCACCATGCCACCAACAATGCCGATACTGATGATGAGATGGGATCAGATGGAGAGTTGAACCCCAAGCCAGGTCATCTGACCCACACACACTATACTATGGAGATAGCAAGTCAGCTGATTGACGGCTACTGCCACGGGCAGAAAGTTTCTAGACAGGCTGCAGCACAACCCGTCTCGCTCCGAAACTTCAACGGTTTGCACTCTTCAGAGCATATGGGGACCAATTCTCCAAGGAGTTGTAGGCAATGCTCATCAGAGAAGAAGAAGACAGCATCAGGTGGTTACGTTAGGACTCTCTATGGCTGCCCTACATGTGGGGTTCATCTCTGCCCAGTCTTCTGCTTTCCAAGGTAAGCCTTCTCAAATTTTAAAACCTTTTTTTGTGTGTGCAATCCATTTGCTAGATATTACGGTACTCAATTAAATCATAAATCAAAACTTTACTGAATAAAATTGATAAACATGCGACTAATTATTTTAATTATTTCATTTACACAGATACCATGCTCGCGTCGGGATTCCGGTAGATGGTGGCAATTACTAAAGATGAGACAAGGAACTACAGGTATGTAAATTGTGAAACATGAACTAACTAAATGGTTTTATAATTGTGATCTGTTATTAATCTTTATATAATTCAATTGACACATTACTTTACTTTGCCTTTTGTTTTGTTTTTCTACAGGTCCTGGAGGAGAGTTCAGCGAGACAGTTGAAACCATTTTGTTACAACTTTTATACAGCTATTTTGGTATTGTTTATATATGTTATTTTGTCTTATAAGAAAAAGACATTTTTTGTTTATGAAAAAGAAAAAGAAAACAAAAAAAAACAAAAAAAACAAAAAAAATAACAAACAAAAACCAAAAACCAAAAAAAAAATGAAAACAAACTATGCAACGATCACGAGATAGCCATTCGGGTCAATTAGGACAAAACTAATACTCTTATTTTGTCCAGGAACTGATATGCTGACAGTAAATTGTATCATCTGTGGGAGAGAATCAATGATTTAGTTGTTTTTTATCCTTGATGATTACAAACAAACAAAGAACGTTAAATATATTACACTGACATTTAAATATGAATATAAATTTAGCAATTTAATCTACATAAATTACAAGTACAATAATACTCCATACATGGTACAGCACTAAGTGCTAAAAAGTGCTAACATATACTACAGACTCAATTGAGGGCAGAAAACTAAGTGCTAAATAGTGCTAATTGGTGATAGCATTTTTTAGCACTTGGGCTTTGTGCTGACTAGTACACTGTAACAGTAATTAGCACTCAGTTCTCTAACACACTAGTACATGCTTTATTACTAAGTAGCCAGAGACCTGAGTGCTAAAAAATGCCATTAGCATTTTTTAGCACTCAGTACTTTGGGGCAGAAGTACATTTAAGGGGTTAGGGTTAATGAGACTCTTTTTTTTATCTATTATTATTTTTTATTTTTTTGGTTCAATGAATGTCATGAATAGGCCTATCACGATTTTCTTTTTTTTATTCGGCTGTTGTTATGAACTTCATGAACTTTATACAGTGTATTTAATATTCGTGATTTATCTTTACAAAACGATTGACTACAAATTATCCTGGCGGTCCCAAGTTCGCGCCTTGGGAAATCCAAGTTATTTTGTGCACTTTTAAATTTGTCATTGGAATTTAAAATTAAATTATAAATAATGATATTTTTTCTTTCAATTCTTTTTCTTAACTTCACCATAATGATATAGGCCTAGCTCACAAACGTCTCGGTGATTTCCTTCCAGAAACAACACTGTGATCCTCTTGCCAACTTCCACAAAATTCAACAGATCCATTCCAAGTCCCCCCCCCAGTTTTTTAGAAGACCTTGTTACAAAACGATTGACTATTAGTATTATAATAATTATCCTGGCGCCCCGGAAAATCCAAGTTATTTTGTTGCATTTTTGAATTTGTCATAAATTACGTTTTTCTCGTAATTAATAAACATTGGAATTTAAATTAAATTATAAAAAATGTGATATTTTTTTCAATTTTTTTCTTCTCCATAAACTTCACCACACAGGGCCTATCGCTCACATAACGTCTCGGTGATTTCCTTCCAGAAACAACACACTAGTGATCCTCTTGCCGACATCCACAAAATTCAACAGATCCATTCCATAAGTCTTCTCATTATCCTTTTGACACTAAAAACACTTGTCCACCCAGTTTTTTAGAAGACCTTGTTATCATTTATTTATGCACGCCCGCCCGCATCCTTCTACTATATACAATACATTCATTCGCTTCTGTAAGACTTCGCCGATTTGGAGCTGATCAAACTATAGACCTAACCGATTTCTTGAATACATTATCAGAACATCAAATCAAATAAATATCAAAAATGCAGTGAATAATAATATGCAAACGCTTGCAAAACTGCCAAATTTGGCAACTCGTCCAATTTGGCCTAGATTTAATCAGCTCAAACGTTAAATTCACACATCAAAACTTACAGAAACCGAGCTACTTTCAGTGTCTGACATCTTCGCCGTAGGTTGATGACGGTATCAAATAATAAAAAGCCGAAATGATGAAAATACGCGATGAAATCTACTCATTCTATGGCGTTTTGTTTTTGACGATGTGAAAAAATAATATGTGCAAAACGTCATCGATATTAGTGATCCTCGACCTAAGCTCTTAATAAATCTTATTATAAATAAAACCCAAAACGTAATTAAAATTCAAAAAATTGATATTCAGCCAAATATAAATATTTGATATGATTTCATATTAGATTTTTGTCCTTTTTGTCGACTTTCTAATGTATCAATGAACCCTTGAAATGTATTCTTTTTCTTTACTAAAGGCCGAACATGTCAAAGGTAATAAGAGGTCAAAGGGCAAGACGTGAACAGCAGACGAATTTTGTGCGAAGATGGCCACCGCTGTGAGAAATTTGACTTGCAAATTACCAAGATTTACAGCTTCTGTCAGAAGTTCAATTTGCAAAGGTATAGTTTGGTTGATTAGATAAATAATAAAGTTATCTGTTTCGTTCCTATCAATACTTAATTCAGAGCTATATTGTCTGAAAACACCGCTGAGATATAAATATAAGCTTTTACATTTAGCCTTTTATTTAGTAGGGAGGTCAACTGATTTTTGATTTCTACATACGTTTACGTTTACGTTGATAGCAGGATCCACAAATAGGACGTAAATGCCAAGGGTGCTGGTGTTGATCTCGTGCAGTGCAGAAATACTGGTGCTAACACTAAAACTGGAACAAAATATTGACGAATAGAGGGTGCGGACGATGAGAGCAGACTGATGATCTCAAAATCAAAGGGAGTGCTGGACTTGAAGAAGTGCGAGTAAAATTTCAGCTGTAAATTACAGGCTGGACGAGACTCCTCCCCTGAAGGCTCCCAGGGTAGGTGCAGTCAGTACTGTTCCAGGGAGAGAGTTCCAGATGATGACTGTCCTTGGGAAGAATGAATTCCCGTATAGTTGGGTGCGGCTGGTGATTCTCTGGAATTTGCTAGGATGGTAGTTCCTGGTGTTACTCACAATCATAGGCGCATTAAACCCCAACATGTCAACACATTTGGTATCAATGGAAAGCTTTCTTCAAAAGAAAGCCAATGGTGGTAAAATCATGTCCATACCCCATTATTTGGCAAAGTTATGATTTTTTAAAGATTTATTGGCAATCTACTACTACTCTAGTACTACTAGTAAATTATAAATATTAATAAAGACTATAAATACGACGACGGAAACATCGGACCCCCTAGCTTACCAAAAAAAAAGTGCAACAAAAATCCCAGTCGGTACCGGTCATCTCAATTATTAGTGTTTCTAAACTTGTAATAAAGCATGTTTCAAACTTGTATTATCGATGATAAACTATATGTAATAAAATATTGTTCTTAGCTCAAAACTATAGTGTGTTTCATTTATTACATCAAAGTGATTCTTTACATCCTATGCTCTATAGTGTTGGATATCCTACGCTCTATATACTACTCCCTTGACGCGACGAAAAACAGTGCTTTTCTATTGTCTGGGTATACAATATCGTCGCGTTAAGGTACTAGTATATAGGTGTGTTGGATACCCGACACTCTATATACTACTCCCTTGACGCGACGAAAAACAGTGTGTCTCTATTGTCTGGGTATACGATATCGTCGCGTTAAGGTAGTAGTATATAGGTAAGCTTAGGGGTTTCCCGTGTTCACGGTATTCCTGCCGCAATTCACGGTATTCATGCTAAAATCATCAAAATCGCGGATTTTGTAAACAGTACCGTAAAATCGCGGAATTGTTATTTCAGCCGCGATAATTGTCCGACAAGCCGATTTTTACAGTTTTATTTAATAGCAAAAATCAATTTTCCGAATTCCTATTGAAATATTTCCTTTCAAGACGATATCGACGCACAATGTACAGTACAGTGCATTCAACTCTAGGCCTACTTGACACGACTGATTGAAGTTCAATTGTATAATATCGAATTTATTTGAATGAGATAAACAAAAGACCGTCTTCTTCTTCTAAAGAAATATAGGTAGGCCTACTTCAAACCATGGACTTGTTCAAACCAAATTCAAAAGAACGAAGAGATTGTTTACAAACGCCACCCCCTTCAGAAAGGTTGCTAGTTGATAAAAAAGTTAATCCAGCGCGTTCAATGGGTGATTATTGATTCAAGACCCTTTTCTAAAGACACAGAAAATGAAGAGCATGATGACTCACTCGTTTCGTTTTGTCATCAAACAACATCAAACAACATCATATCGTCATCATTCATATTTGCATTGCATTGTATTACAAGCTTTCAATGGCTTGCGCTCTGCGTGTTGTTGTCAATTCGACTTTTCCCCACGTGCGCTGAATATTCATCAGCATTAGCACCTCATGCATTATTCATGAAGTACATGTACGAATGCGCCTTCGTATACATTGTTAATGGGCATGTACATGTACATGACTCGAAGGCGTGTTTAATTTCACGATGTCAGGAAAAAACATTACGTCACCAGATTAACCTAATTATCAGGGTTTAATATTCACGAGATGGTATTGTTTGTTTGTTTGTTAAAACGGATACTGTTGTATTAAAAATGGGGGAAATCAAACAGTTACACAGCAAGCAATAAACTTGGACGGAGATAATAATTATATAGAAAGTTATCAATATATGAAAACAATAATGACTGTAAATGACCAGAAATTAATAATAAAAATGTTATAATTACTGATGACATCAGGGGATGCGCGTGCGTATGTTAAAAATTACAATCCTTTCCACGTGCGTTGGGAAAATCTAAACAAGGACAAGGTAGTGTGAGAAAATAATAAAATCTTGTTTTGTTGAATATGTTTTCCAAAATGTTGAACAACAACAGCATTGATACTAGTTTAAACACTGTGTAAAACAATTTATGACGCATTTAGCATGAAAATTAAGTTATATTAATACTTTCACGGTTTGTTTTGTAACGAAACTGCGCATCAACTCAACGTTTAAAAAAATCAAACCACGCCGCTTGGATAAATGATTTTACTTAAAAAACGTAAAATGAAAAATATTTAAATTTGTATTTTTGGGCTATATTTGTACAAAAGGTTGCGCAAAACGGAAGTTTATTTACACTCTTTAGTATTTATACAAACTAAGGTGTTTTTTTAAATATTTATTTTTTATTATTTAAAAGTGTTTTAATATTATTTTATTGTATTCCAATTTTAATTCTTTTATTATAAATGTCATCATCATCAGTATATTTATTGATTATGAAATACGTAATTGTTTATGAATATTCATTGTTTATTTGATTATAATATGGTGCGCATGCGTATGTTAACAATTACTCTCCTGGCCACGTGCGTTTGGAAAATCCCATTGAAAATCGGAGCCTTTCAAAGAAAACAAATGTAACGATCTAATGTAAACAAAGGCGACGATAATAAAATATTCAAGCGAAGCGATCGATTATTTTGGAAGCTTGACAGACCAAGGCAAGAAAGGAAAGCTAGGGAATTGGTCAGTGGTTACAGTGGCTTTTTCGAACTTCACGAAAGTTGTATTTTATCGCTTTTTTCTAGTTGCCTTTTTATATTTTATTAAGCTTATTAAATGCCTAAAAATTCGACCGCTTCGTAAATCACGGAATTTCGCGCAAATTTCGCGATTTTTCGCGGTTTTTACTTGGAATCTCATTAATCACGGTAAATCACGCTTTTCACAAAAACTGCCCACGGTTTTCACCTTAAAAAATCACGGGAAATCCCGAAGCTTATATATAGGAGCATTGGATACCCCGGGCGCTCTATATACTACTCCCTTGACGCGACGAACAACCGTGTTTCTCTATTGTCTGGGTATACAATATCGTCGCGTTAAGGGCAGTGTCAACCCGGCACTTGTTTCAAAAATTGAATTTCATCTTTCTCTATTATTTAATACTTTTATATGTATTCTATCATTACCATAATCGAAAGCTATTATTTCCCGTTCTTATGGGTGATTTTAAATTGTTGTTTTGGTAAGTTTGAGTCAGGAAAAGGCGCATAGTTATTTGGCGGGAATTTAAGCGGAGTTCCGCGCTTTTCAAATGCTGCGACAGCTGTTCGATCATTGCGTCGCGCGCTGAAACTTCCCGCGCGTAATACTAGACGCGCCGCTTAATATCCGCGACGTAGACGCGAAAAACAAAAGAGCGCAAAACAATGTCTAAAATGTAAACAAAGGCCAATCTTACGATCATTTAAATTTCAGTTTTCTTCCAATTTCTTCACATTGTGACAATATAAATTGAATCTGATAGTTTATTATGATTGTTCATAATGGTATACTCGCGTTTTAGGTCACACGCCCGCGTGTTCCGTGAACATTTAGCTTTAAATGGTGGAAAATGTCAATATTTTTACTAAATCGATGTTTTCTAGAAGTTCAAATTTGAAGGAATTTTACGAATTTTCAGACAACATAACTAAAAATATATCAAACTATCAGGTAAGCTTTTACTACTATTGTGTAGAGGACTTTCAGCGCTAGGAGGCAATTTTTTATTTTTTCGATTATGGATTTTAAACTCGAGATATGCATCCATTTCTAGCGAAATGTACGCAAAAAAACACGACTTTTACACTTTTCCGATGTTTTTAGCAATATTTCCAAAACCAAGCTTTATTTTGGAAAAAGAAAAAATTGCCTTCTAGACAAAATTGTTTTGTTTACAAAAACGTATATTAGAACAAATTACCATTTTTTATTTTATAGTTATGCTGTCTGAAAAATTTGGGGTAAAAAAATGGCTTTTTGGTTCATTTCTCAAAATTTAGTTTATTTGGTATCACAATGATATCACCATCGGCTTCCTTATCAAATTTCCTTTCTAAAAATGTATACTTTTATGTACTTTTATTCAATATTCTCAAACTTAGAAGCAAAAGTTGATCATCAAAATAATAGGGTTGACACTTCCCTTAAGGGAGTAGTATAGGTTTGATTACTTATTTATCATACTAAATGAATACACGGTCCGGAGGACGGAAAAGGGGATTTCTTTTGGGGGATATTATATCAGCGAAAGAGGGGCTTGGTATAGTTTTGGGGGGAAAGAAGGTTAAAAAAAGGAAGAAAGAGGCTATTTATTTCGTCTTATTTATTTTTAGATCTGCCGTCTTATTAATTTTGGGGGGAAACGTGTTATTTTTTTGTTTAACATGAAGTAAGAAAAACTTAACAAGTTTCTCCCCAAAATTAATAAGACGACATTCCCGGACATAAATACAATTTTTAAACGTTTTTTAAAATAAAAAGTACCGTCTTATTTATATTTATCCGCCGTTTTATTAATAATTTGAGGGGAAAACGTGTTAATTTTGTTAAGAATTGTGACATTTTGGTGAGAAATTTGTGTTTTTTGTTCAATTTGAACTTTTTGCTTTTTTTTGGTAAATGTTCGAATTATTCGCTTGTGGCATTTTGGTTCATTTTTATGTGACAAATATTTGTATCTAATAATGCGGGTATCAATCCACCCGCGGCTAAACTAAATCTCTACGAACGCACGTTGGCACAGTCGCGGCGCCTATTCGAACGAGTTCCCCACGCGCGCCGCGCCGGGCCAAAACAAATCAGAGCTACCGGCGAGACATTGCGTGGTAAATAGGCCTAAATGAAATTTAAAAACATTCTTAATTACTATCTCATTATTTTTACGGAGTAAAGCTATGATCTTTCTATAATGCGGTTTATTCCGTGTAGAAGATCATTCCTATAAAATTGTAAAAGCTACTTTCTATTTTTACGGAGTAAAGCTATGATCTTTCTATAATGCGGTTTATTCCGTGTAGAAGATCATTCCTATAAAATTATAAAAGCTACTTTCTATTTTTACGGAGTAAAGCTATGATCTTTCTATAATGCGGTTTATTCCGTGTAGAAGATCATTCCTATAAAATTATAAAAGCTACTTTCTATTTTTACGGAGTAAAGCTATGATCTTTCTATAATGCACTTCATTCCGTATAGAACATTCCTAACATTATAAAATTGAATTCTGATTATTTTACGGAGTAAAGCTAGGATTTGTCTTTAAATGCGGTTTATTCCATGAAGAGGATCATTCCTTAAATCAAGTTATACAATCTCGTTTTTAATTACTTTGACGGGGTAGGCCTAAAGCTATTTTTATGATTTGGTTTATTCCCGTGTAGAAAGATC
Organism: Ophiura sarsii; assembly: GCA_035610835.1. NCBI lineage: Eukaryota > Metazoa > Echinodermata > Ophiuroidea > Amphilepidida > Ophiuridae > Ophiura > Ophiura sarsii. The sequence goes on along the minus strand of CM069445.1, from coordinate 43,762,515 downwards.
TTTCCTAAAATTAAGTTATAAAATAAAGTCACTTTCTTATTATTTTTCACGGAGTAAAGCTAGATCTTTCTATATTATGCGGGTTATTCGCGTGTATAGATCATTCCTAATTATAAAAGCTACTTTCTAATTATGTTTACGGAGTAAAGCTATATGATTTATCTATAATGCGGTTTATTCCGGGCAGGAGAAGATAACATTCCTAAAATTATAAAATATACTTTCTCATTATTTTTACGGAGTAAAGCTATGATTTATCTATAGCCTAATGCAGTTTATTCCGTGTAGAATTATAAAAGTTAGGCCTACTTTCTCATTATTTTTACGGAGTAAAGCTATGATTTATCTATATAACATATATAATGCGGTTTATTCCGTGTAAATCATTCCTAAAATTATAAAAGCTACTTTCTCATTCTTTTACGGAGTAGGCCTCCTAAAGCTATTGTATAATGCAGTTTATTCCGTGTAGAAGATCATTTTTCAAATTTCTCATTCCGTTTATAGAAGGGCATCCCTAAAATTGCTCATTATTTTTACGGAGTAAAGCTATGATTTATCTATAATGCGGTTTATTCCGTGTAAATCATTCCTAAAATTATAAAAGCTACTTTCAATATTTACAGAGAAAAGGTATTCTATAATGCGGTTTATTCCGCGTATAAAGATCATTCCTAAAATGAGTTACTTTCTCATTATTTTTACGGAGTAAAGCTATGATTTTTCTATGATGCGGTTTATTCCGTGTAGAATTAGATTATTCCTAAAATTATAAAAGCTATAGCTTTTACTTTCTCATTACTTTTACGGAGTAGGCCTAAAGCTATTCTTTAATGCAGTTTATTCCGTGTAGCTTGATGATCATTCCTAAAATTATACAAGTTACTTTCTCATTATTTTAACTTAAAAAGTAGGGCCTAAAGCCTACGATTTTAATGATGAGCTTTATTCCGTTTTAAAGAAGATTTCAAAACTTAACAAGCTACTTCTGAGTTTGAGATGTTAACGCAACGGAAATGTCGGAGGCCGTCCGCACTGAGAAACGGCCGGGAGAAACCCTAGTCGTCGGGTCTATCTTCACGGTTATATTCTCCCGTGGTCACATACAACACTGCACCGTACCGCTGCGTCAATCAACAGTTCTTCAGGAATTGCGTCGCGTAATACAGAGCGCCGAGTCAATACATCCAGTAGCGGCCTACTTATTATAGGACGCCATGGTAAAATATATTCATCCATCGCGTCAAGGTACAGCGCGCTACAGCAACTTCAACGGCACACCTCATGGGCGCCAGGGTTTCTCGACCGCGGTTAAATACCCGGTGCAGTGCGCGCGGTCAGTGCCGTACTGCCCGCGGGAGAAAACTATTATTAGTCCCGCGGTGTGCCGTGTTTGACCACGGGAGAAAGTGACCCGGCAAAGTAAGGTCTTATGACTTCTACCGTTTGAAATTAGTATTTATTTACGGGAATGTCGTCTTATTAATATTGGGGAGAAACTTTTTATTTTTCTTACTTCATGTTCAACCAAAAATAACATGTTTTCCCCAAAAATTAAGGCGACGGCAGGTCCAAAAATAAATAAAACGTTAAGTTGTAAAGACAAATACTCACATTTCCCAAAAAAATTAATAAGACGGCAGGTCTAAAAATAAATAAGACGAAAAATAGCCTCTTCCTTCCCTTTTTTAACCTTCTTTCCCCCCAAAACTATACCAAGCCCCTCTTTTGCTGCATAATATCCCCAAAAGAAATCCCCTTTTCCGTCCGTACCGGACCGTGTATTCATTTAGTATGATAAATAAGTAATCAAACCTATATACTACTCCCTTAACGCGACGAATTTGTATACCCAGACAATAGAGAAACACTGTTTTTCGTCGCGTCAAGGGAGTAGTATATAGAGCGTGTCGGGTATCCAACGCACCTATATACTACTACCTTAACGCGACGATATTGTATACCCAGTGGCGTAGCTAGGATTTTTTTCAGGGGGGGCAAGATTTCTAAATTTTTCGTAAAAGGTTGCCCCAATTTTTTTTCTAGTGACTTACCTCGTGAAATTCACGTAAGTGGGGGGGGGGTGAGGTAAAAAAAAATTCGCACAGTCCAAAAAAAATCGCTCAGTCACAAAAAATCGCCTGGTAATGTACTACATGTACAATTTTGCCTTCTATTTGGCTAATAACCTCGGTCTTTTTTCTCAATTTTTTCCTATTTCCTTTTTTTCTCACCCCTTTTTTTTTTTTAGGGTGGTGGGGGGCGGGGGCACAAATCGGGTTTTTTCGTCAGGGGGGGCATTTGCCCCCCCTGCCCCCCCTGAGCTACGCCACTGTGTATACCCAGACAATAGAGAGACACTGTTTTTCGTCGCGTTAAGGGACTAGTATATAGAGCGCCCGAGGTATCCAACGCACCTATGTTGTATACTAGTCCCTTAACGCGACGATATTGTATACCCAGACAATAGAAAGACACTGTTTTTCGTCGCGTCAAGGGAGTAGTATATAGAGCTAGAGGAGCATAGGACACACCTAACGTGGGACACACTACACTAAGAATTTAGGAATGCATACAAAAGACACACTATAATTGTAAAGTAATGGTTATATTTTATTATTTTTAATAACACACATAGACACCAATATTATTGATCTCCCACAGCAGTACCGCTGTGAGAGATCGATAACATCATAACACTGATTTCGTCAACAAGTTTGCCACAACTTCGGTGCTTTTTTCCAGTAAGTTAGGGGGTCCGGTCACTTCCGTCGTCCTATTAAGGTAGATTGCCGATTTATTGAACACACGTCGCTGTCTGCCGATTTTCGAATTACAGAGGTCAAGACAATTCGTGATTCACCTATTACTATTAGTGTGTGAAAATATTGCTTGTTAACTCGCCATTTAAAAATATTTACGAGAGTCAAATCAATCACTGTAAAACATCTTTGGTAAGACAAATAATGTATCTTCAAAGCCATGTTGTTGTTTTTTGCAAAGAAACGACTTAAAATACATAAATTATGACTTCAACACGATCATTCTAAAGCACCAACCAATAAAATGCATCAACTTCGGGAAATCCCCATTGCGCGACTTATGCTCTATGCTCCAGCTCAAAATAAACACATGTAACTTGTTCAGAAAACTACATATTTTCATTTAATAACGGTTTCATATGGGTTTCATAGCCTCCTTATACCTTTAATTGATCTATTTTGACAAAGAAAATCAAGTAAAATTTACCATAATTTGACCTCTAAATTCAAGCTTATGAGAATTTTTTTCCCTGTAACGAATGCTATCGTGTTTGGTATCAGCGGATAGATAATTTTTTTCTCTTTAAAATGACGTCATTCATGAAATAGATTGCCTTGGAACTACTTTCTAAAGCGTCAAATAAACAACGTGATCTCTCGCGAGAAATTGAAAAATTCAAAATGGCGCCGCCCACTACGCATGCTACGCTAGTAAAGTGATCGCGTTGGTGTCATATTTTATGTATTTAATTTTGGTCTTTAAGTTGTTTCTTTGCGGGAAAAAAATACATGACTTGGAAGATACATTATTAGTCTTACCAAAGATTTTTTACAGTGCTTGATTTGACTCTCGGAGACACTTTTAAATGGTGAGTTACCAACCGATATTTTCACACACTAACAGATAGGAATAGCGAATCGCGAATTTGTGTTGATCTCCCTACTTTTAGTTTTACACAGTCTGACAGTTACTGAGAAAGTTTAGGCCTTATTTATTTTAGGCCCTTTTAAGTTTTAGGGGCCTACACAACCTATTTTCTTTTCTGGAAATGCATTTATGATTTAGTCCATATATGAATCACCAACACATTCAGAAGAAGAAACTATAGGCCTAGTTCCTAAAACACATTCCCATATTGTATTTTGTTCCCCTTCCTTACTTACAATAGTCAATACATGTACATGCATGGATGGATCAGGGAGGTGTATAGTAAAATAAATAACATGTTTCCCGTCCGGACTTTTTAAAAAAAGGAGGAGGGAGGGTCTTACTATTTACTATTTTCCAATTTTTTGCTATTTTTTTCCAAGATGCCTGACAAGTCGAAAGTGACCAACTGACTGTGTCGGGGACACTCCTCATAAACAGATTTTCCACTAACTTGCCAGATAAACAAAAAAAACCATCTAAATTCAGTACATTTTGTTTATTATTTGTGCAAAAGACGCGGTATCACTGTAAAGATTTGTAACTAAATGTTTGCATTTTTTTTTTTTCTCTTCGATTTGGGTCAAATAAAATTATAATTGTTGTTTGTAGCCTATGCCTGCCTGTGATCTGGAAAGAAAGATGTTTCATTTATGAATGATGGATAAAATGACAAATAGGTTTTGAATGCTATTCAACATAACATGCATAACAGCAGTTATAATTTGTTTAACTCAATTTCAAAAATAAACAAAAAATGAAATAAATATATACAAACATTTACAAATCAGTGTTTTATTATTTTACAGTCAACACTTCTTTCTCTTCCCCTATTTAATGATTATTTACTGAATTTAGGTATTTTTCAAATGTTAAAAATAAATCAAATCTGTATACATGTCTTGTCATTGTTTAAAATGAAAATGTTTTTCGAATTAATGAAAGGATTTCTAAATTATTTCAACAAACCAAGATAATATAATACTTGGGCATGATAACGGTCACTCGAGGAGTCAGTAAGGGGTCAATAAATGCTGTTTAGGTGACCAATTAAAGCTCTAAAAGTTTTAAATTTTAAATTTTAAATGAAAAAATAAAAAAATTAAAAATAAATAAATATCAAATAGTAAAAAAAGGAGGCGGCGGCTAAAACGGAGGCGGGCAGGGACGGGAAACATGGAACTTTTTTTACTAGGCCTAATATTTAAATAGAAATGCACGACATTTTAAATCCAAATCGAGTACCCTCTCAAGTACCACTTATCCGATTACGCCTTTGTACCAGTCAGTTACCATGAAGGCCCTACCACTCCAAGCATCCTATTCATTAAAAGCCTGCGTTACAAGTTTCTGTCACAGTTGACCGCGCATCACTCTACTTGATCGTACTAGGGACCTGTTTTGAAAACAACCGGTTGTGACCTTTAGCGGAGAAACATTTTCGAGAACATTTCTTCGTGACGTAATTCCGGCCAGTAAATAAATTTCGCCAGTATTAATTCCTTGCGAAGTTACGAGTTATGACAGCAAAAACGCGATCAAAATTGGACGATTATAGCGAAAGTTACGACATTTTCGGCAATTCCCACAATTTATAAGTATAAAACAATTATTTTTCATACTGTTATCATATTTTTACGCGGATAAGTACGGACATTATAACATAAAGCAAATTAAAGTAGACTATTTTCCGCATCTATTGCATGTAATTTTGTTAAGACCCAAGTTGGCCCAAATGTAAAAAATGTGTGACAATTTCGGAAAAAAAGTACCGGAAGTACTTCTGTCTGTGGATAATATTAATGTGTGCGGCACTAGGTTTTGATGTAGGTGTCGCTGAAGCAATGTCTTGTGGGTCAGTAAAATGTCCATTTGGTTCGAGTCTCGGTGATCGATCATCATCTAACGGATTAACTTAATGCTAATCCCGGCATTGATAACTAATGGGCATAACGCACGTGCCGACAATAGATTGCCTCTTCGTGCACTCTCCTTTTTAACACCTCCCTGGATGGATGAACACAATATCCACAATAATCCTCCTCCCAAGTAATCAATAACTTCTATTCATTCATTGAATCATTCAAATCAAATCATGGGCATTTGAACGACTTACTAACTTATTTACTGGTTTTGTTTTCATTCAAAATCATGTTCCACTTTGTTGTGTTTGACTTGAAATGATACAGTCATAAGTAACTGTATATTGAGACTAGAAAATGCAGAAGATAGGTTAGCCCGGTATGACGTCACATGCCGTTTGCTTTAAATGACAATGTAAACAACAGTCGCTTACACGGCCGCACACGATCACTAGGAACGACCTTGTGTATGGTTGAGTAGAGCGTACACACTAATGTGTTGAAACATTTTGCTTTGTTGTGAACGGCAAATGACAAAAATACACGGATGACTGGGGCGACCTATTCAACAATAAACTCCACTATCATTCATCCAACAGCCTCTATAGTCTTGGCAATTTTGGCTCTCAAATCAGGTGACGGTGTAAACCGTACGTACGGTACATTTCATGAATGATATGACTATAATTTAAATAGTAGGCCTACATATTAATTAATGAAGAGCACTGTTTATTCTGAATTTAGATTAGAGCACTATCATGTAATAAGCCCTCGTCAATATGGGTTTGATTTGATTTTGATTTGATTTGATTTGATTTGATTTGATATAATTTGAGTCCTACGACCCTGGATAACCCAATAAGCTTATTAGCTTATTTCCATTGGGGTCCGTTAGATGTGTGAACAGATACAGACCGGGATGATCCCCTACTCTTTACGAAAGAGCCTGTAACCTTTTTTAACGTGCTCGGGTATTGCTCTTCCGATGCACGGGACCACCATTTATATGTGACTTCCGAACCACTGTTTTTTGCTGCCATTAGGAAATCGTCAGAATCATTTCGCTTCATTTACCAGGCTACCGACGGCGCACACAGTATCATCACTTAGATTGTAATATTCCCTAACAGCTCCCCAATGTCGCTTGGGTCGACGAAGCAATTGAGACTAAGTACCTTGCCCAAGGATACAAACAAGTTGGCTGTAGCGGGGCTCGAACTCACAATCTTTGCATCGTGAGACCGGCATGCTATCCACTACACCACACGGGTTGACATTTAAATATCAATAATTAAATATAATATAAATAATGAATAATGCAAAAGTCGCCTCATCAAAGTTCAGCACAAAAAAAGTAATTCAGGAAACTTGTAATTGATTTTCATCTGTAACCTAAAGGTGACCCACCACTTAAATACTTTCTAGTGGACCTGTTTTGGATTCATGTTGGTCCTAAGAACACTTGTAAAACTAACTGGTTGGTTTGATATTCTGATGGTTTATTTTTTGAACCTTCCCTTTGCCTTCCATTAACAGGTAGTCATGGCTTCCAACACCCAGCATACAGGAAGTTTGTTATACACTCCACCTATTCTACCCAATCTCCAACAACAACAACTGCACCTAAATCATCAGCATGGCAGATAATGAGCGCTGTCTGCCTGGAACGTTTCCCAGTCGTCTCCCAGGAATTGGATGAGACGCAAAGAGGTTATCAGGACTTGATTGACCAGGAGGAATATGAGGAGAGTTATCTATCAGTGCATGAAATAAAAGTAGCCAAAGAAATGTAAGTTGTGATGGTCAACATGGTGTACAAAGTAGTTAAAAAGGAGAATACTCTTTAATATAACAGCTACCTAATTTGTTTTTCACCCATTGAGACATTTTATTATTAGGGGTACTTCATCGTGTGCAAACCACGCTTTAGAAAGCGTGGGGTACAGAATTGCCGAATTTCGTAAAAAACTTGGGGTTGTGAGTTATCTGGTTATAAAGCGTGTTTGTGTAAAAAGCGTGGATTAGAAATATAAAGCGTGCGATAGCCAGCTGAAGGACAAGAAAATGCATTTTTATCGATGTATTGTAAATTTACCGTCACACCGCCAATCTTATCGCAAGTGTTTCTTAGTGTTTCTAAAATTTATTACGCACATGCATTCTGATAATGTTTAGGCCATTTGTGCATGCAATTTAGGGAATTCATTGCCGAAGCGGCATTGATTTGATGGCGTGTCTTAGGGATAGGCTCGACTGATACTTCCGACCAAGAATATATGCACGGTTTTGATGGGGGTATCGATGCAACTGGTATCGCGCAAACCTAGCTTTCCAACATTCCGATTTATAAAAATAGCTGAAACGGGGTCCCCAGCTGAAACGTGACGCAGCACAGGTTTGTTTACAAAATAATCACATAATAATGGCGTCAGACCTGTCCACTGGCTGGACACAAGCCAACTAGTTGGGCAGGCTCATACATTTACGTCGAGGAAAGAATCCCACGTGGAGACAATCTGTGTCCATGCGGGTTGAGTACACTATACTCACACAACGCTTATTTACTTAATCATGTTTTTTCCGGGGCTCTGTGAAAAAGGCAAAAGTGTGGGTTATGACTTTTCAGTATAAAGGGTGTTTTCATAAAAAGCGTGGGATAAAAATGAAAAGCATGGGTAAAAAAAAAAAACTGCACACTATGTACTTTGGTAAATTTCTCATAATGCATTGTTTGCATCTTGATTCTCAGAGAGATGCCTTCATGTAATGTAAGACAAAAACGTGTTTGGGTAATTTTCAAACAAATACCAGCTTGACTCTCTCACATGTTCGAAAGAAAAAAGAAATTCCAAGATTATAAGATTTCATTGTTACAAATTACTTCTTTTGTCCATCAGAACCTCATACTCATGTTTTCAATGCATTATTGTCATCTTAAATTTGAGTTTGTTCAGTACAAAATAGATAACTTCATTCTTAAAGGGGCATTGAGAGATCATACGTATGGGAGTGCGCCCTCAATTATCCTGGAAATCTGGGCTTTATTTGCATCAAAGTAATACTTAGGCATATACTAACTACCATCTGAAACAGTTTACCAAAGTTCGCCTTTTATCATATAAAATTTCATGATTTTCTTAGTTTCGATATGATCATATCGAAACTCAGGTGCTGAATTCGGAAGTTATGCATCGCTTTACTCACAGACTTTCGCGGCAAATCTCAACCCGGAAGTGCCGTTATTTGCTTATTTTGGCATGAAGGCGATGTCGGAATTGTATGACATTTTGGATTTGTGCTTTGTTGATGATTATCTTTACGTTATTTGCTCATTTAGTATATCGATACATCTCTCAATGCCCCTTTAAGGAGCTGTGGTGCTCTAGTGTTTTCAACGAGTGCTATTTATCAATATCTTCTAAGTTCTATTGTTTTCTGAAAATTGTATACTCAAGTGCATGTTGTGATGATGTATTTGCTCACAGTCACATTACATACATGTATACAACATTCCATACATAAACAACATTCATAGTCATTGCCACATCAGTTGGGTCATACTTTTTGTGTGCAGATAAACACAAAAGTCCTGTTACATCCAACTTTTTACCAAGGGACCTAATATCCTGAACGCTTTTTCCATGACCTATAATCGGCAGTATGGTCAGTTGTAGGCGCTAGCTGAGGCTATTGAACAAAGTTACTCACATCAATGGTCACAAATATCAATACCTACCAGGCTACAATAATGGAGATACTGTAAAACAAGAAATGTTTGTGTGCATTTAAATCACTTACTCGCGAAAATGTCATGCCATGAATATTTCCAATCTACCTTGTGTAGCAGTGCATTGCAAAGTTACACAATGTAACTCCAAAGTTTACATTAGCAAATTGTTCATGCCGTGATTTAGACCAGTATTGCTGATTCATAAAAAAATTAACTCGCGAACATTTCTGGGTTTACAGTAGTTGCGATGGAACTTTTGAAGGAAACTTTGAATGTGTTCCTGATGGTATACTTTTTTTTCTTCTTTCTTCTAAACTCAATAGGGAATCATTAGCTCAAAGAAAGAAAGGTATTACCACAGAGATGGAGGAAGAAGTAGAGGGCTCAGCTGATACCAGTGCCTTAGAGAGTGAAGACAGAGCTAAGGCTCAGCTACAAGCATTTGTCCCTGCTAGCAGAATAACAGGTTGGTTATGTTTTGTTTTGGGTTTTTTGGTTGTTTTCTTTTTTGGGGTGGGGGTATTTTTAGTTGGTTTGGGGGGGGGGGGAGGTTCTGTGTCCGATAATTTCAGTTTGCAAAAGTGTGGCTTATTTTCCCGTTGTAAGTCGATTCTCATAAGAAACTATTACTATGTAACTCATAATTGGAGTAGAACTCACATGCTGGGCAAATCTACTATGGGTTCTTGCAACATCTGAAATATTTCTAACCCTACTTGTTGTTCCTTTACTTTACAGATGGCGATACAAATAATGACTTACATAGCATAGAAAGAAATCTTAATGACAGATTAATACTGTTAGTAAAATGCAAACTAGGATCCGATAAAGTTTGGATGATGCCCCAGGGTAAATGGTTAGAAGAGGAGGATTCACTTAAACAGGTAAGCAGTTAATGGGTTAATACTGTTCGTGAAATGCTAATTAAGATCTGATAGTTTGAACACGACACAGGCTTAAAAAACTGTTACTTCTCTCATTCTAAAACTCTTTTAGTCAAATAAGGTTGTTAATTTGAAATACACAATGAAATAGAAACCATTTAAAGCAATGTATCGCTATTTAATTGATAATAACTACTTGCATTAAAACCGATCAATCCACAACCTACTATCTTTAATCCGATTGGTTAAAGCAAATCTGGGCAATGAATCACATTGTTTACGGCACAATGTATAATACAATACAATACAATACAAATGAGCATTTATAAAGCGCCTTTTCATCAAGATCAAAGCGCGTGAGAAAAGCAAACCCAATGGAACAAAAGGATAATGAACAAACAAACATCATATAAAGTACAATATGATACAAGTTACACAACATTTGGTTACAAATATGTTTTGACAGATTTCTTGAACATGTGTAAAGAGTCCTGATTTCTTATGAGAGCGGGAAGGTGATTGCATATTGCTGGAGCGACATAGGTGAAAGTCCGATTACTGGCTGATGTAAGAGTTTTGATGGTTGAATGCTGAGTTAGTTGTGTAGTATCCGAAGCCGATCGCAGGTTGCCACGTCGTGGTTTGTTCAGAGAAAGGCAAGATGATAGGTAGCCCGGTGCTACACCTGAGAGGCACTTAAACACAGTAACTAAGATTTTAAAAGTCACACGTTCTCTGACCGGCAACCAATGCAGCTCCTGGAGACAAGGCGTTGCATGATCAAATTTCTTAGCCATACAAATGAGCTTAGCCGCCCAGTTTTGGGTTCTTTGTAGACGTTGAATGTCACAGGCGTTTGAACCGAGGAGCAACCCATTTCCGTAATCTAAACGTGATAAGATCAACGCACGCACAATTAGGTGACAAGTATCGTTGTCCATAAATTTACGGATCCGGGTTATGTTTCTGAATTATAAGCATTGATAAATTATGCAGACGTGCAAGTGTGTCAAATATGCTTCTCTGCATTGTAACGTGGTGCAATGCTTTGTGGCATAGTGTGCACTGGCCGCGCAAGAACCACTCTATGGTAACCGATCCGCTTTCAGTTGCGAAATCACCCTGCGTGATATCGTGAGACATTACATGGAAGGAATGATATTGCAGCAAGTTTTTTAAATGTTTAAGAATTATGGTTAAAGAAGTATGGGGTAAGGTTTGATGAGCAAAACATACTAGTATCAGGCGCTGGTCACAGCAATATTTAGTTGTATGAGTGTGAAGATACAAACCTTAACAGCTACTTGACAGATTTGAACCACAAGTCGCTCACAAACTGGATTTAAGTATTCACAGACCTAGTGACAAATAGAAACCTGTCCTCGCTGATCAGAGTTTGGTTTGTGTGGTAATGACCTTTAGTTAGTCACACTGTCATTTTGAACTGATGTTTTGTCTTTCATAAATGACTTATGGAGTGTGTCTCACATCAATTAAAAATAAATGTATAACTATAACTATTTAACCTCACTAAATGTGTCCTACCAAATATGTCTAAATTTCACCATTTCAACCTTTTTTGTGTTTAACTACAGACTGCAGAAAGAGTATTAGTTTCACATTGTGGCAACGACAGTCTTCGTGCAAAATTCATGAGCGGTGTCCCGTGTGGTTTCTACAAATACAAATACCCTAAGGCAGTCAGGGAAAAAGAGGGCAAACAAGGGGCAAAGGTAGGTCTATATTATAGAAACATGTTAGCGTGTCAGAAATATCCTGGAATGTCAAAGGAAAATATATGGTTTGTGAGCCTTGAAATGTCTAGAAATGACCTCGGCAAGCACCTAAACTCATATTTCTTCTCGGGGCCCTTAAGCCTAAGTGGACCCCACACCACATCTCGCACCAACTCGCCGTTATCGTGGTTATAAAGTTAGCATGATGTGTCCAGAAGGACATTTTGCTGACTGAACAACGGAGATGGAGACATGGCCATAACTGTTATGTGTGGACATTTTTGTGCATGTAATTTTTCGCGCTTTGCCTATTTCGAAAAGTTTTGCTTGTTTTTATTTTTGCGATTTTGAGCTTCCTTACATAGACCTATATACAAAATGAATATATTCGCATGCTGATTATAGCGCGAAAATCAACTTTTATAGTAGGTTACATTTTTTCAAATATTTTAGGTTACCTTGACTCCAATGTAAATATTGTTGTACAAAATAACAACTAGGATCAAAACAAATAATAATTGATCAACCGTTGATTTGTAACACGAATCTCAAAAATATGCAGTAAGTTAAACGCAGTCAAGCGCATGACATGTTTTTGGATCACCGTGGTAATGACTGGTACACACACATTCATTAGGCAATATGATCAAGAATTGTTTGTTTCGATTATAGTGTGTGAAATGGCAAAATCTTGATGATCAATATGCTTTGTGCTGAGAACTCGTTGATTGGGCTGAAGATAATAATAATAATAATAATAATAATGTATTTATATAGCGCCCAAAACATTGGTCCCTGGGCGCTTTACAAGCAAAAGGCCCCATCCAAAAGATAAAAATACATTAAAAAAGAATAATTATCAAAAAAACTATCAATACAAGATGCATGTCTTGTCATATATCTTTCAGACCTTTTCCCCCAAGTGTAGGCAAAAAGGAACATCCTTTTAACACCACACACTATAAAACAGAGTCATGAAAATGTTGTAAATTTCGTAAAACTGGAACGAATCTATGATATGTTGCAAAAACATGTAACAAATGTTTACCTCTAAAGGTTTGTTAGTTTTAAAACCACAAAATGAAAATTTTCGTAACCTTTTTGACACTGAAAACGAAATAACTTGGGCTGAACCATTGGATTTGACATTTTGTAGTAGAAATTCACTACCTGTTAACTTTGATGTACTTGGGGGGTGGGAGAGTGACAATTTGTGAATGCTAGAATTTTGATAAGAATCAGGGAATCCATTTCGACAAATACTCTCATCAACAAAACTGAAAATCTATAGGGATCTCGTAACTTGTGATGAAATTCTACACTTGTTAATAAAAACAAGTTTTTTTGTATCTTGCAGGTTTTCTTCTTCAAAGCCAAGCATGTCGATGGTGATTTCCAGTTGAATCCAAAAATGGCAGAGGATTATGTGTGGGTCACATTCAATGAACTTGACCAGTATGTCAATCAGAGTTACGCCCATAAAGTCAAGAAATTTATATTGCCTATCACGATTGAGCAGCCTTCATTGGCAGATTTGCAAAATGAGGAGCCACAGAGTGTAGCCGCTTCGTGAGGAGCTGCTTGACTGCTCTTTGTTATGGTTTACACCGGAACTATCAGAACTAGTCTGCAATTACATGTACATGTGTGCCATATTCAAGGCTCAAGATAACAGTTTTGTTACCGGGAGCTACTTTTTTCAAAAGTAGCGCCCTTATCATGGGATTTATTGAGAACCAGGAGCTACTTTCAGTCTACCGGGAGCTAACTTTTTATTAAATCAAATACGATTTAAGGGCATACATTTTTTGTTCGGTAAAATGAGTATTTTTGTGCTAAAACTCGGCTGTTATGAGTTGTGGAGATTTCCAAATAACATATTCGACTCAGATTTTAAACAAAATATCCAGCGTGGCAGCATTGGCAATTCAAAATTCTATGTCTTGGGCAAGCTTCCCGATTGTCAACGGGCGCTGGTTTGGACAAAATATCAGCGCCCGCTTATCTTGAGCCTTGGTGCCATTGTGTGTTGGCAGCTGAGAGCTATAATGCACTGGCTGTCATGATACTGACTATCTGATTGAATACAGAAACGGTATACAATGTATTTATGTTTATATGAAAATACATTAACATGTTAGAGAAATAGCAACTAGTGGGAGAGATATGGACTCTAAATCCTGAAAGATGCATTCCTAATGCTTCGATGGCTATCAAGCTTGTTTGGTAGAACACCCAATATATTAATGGATGGGCCTGGGTGCAAATTTGTATCGAGGAGATTCATTTTCCATTTCTCGACTACCACGAGGAGAAGATTAGTTGTTGCCATCCCTTCCCGTTCTTGGACTAAGTCACTTTCAATGGAGAGGTGTTATGGCTTAAAGCTTTTAAATTTAATTCAGTAGGTGCCATATACAAGCATCCACAGAGTGCAGCAGCTTTGTGTAAAGATGCTCCATTGTATTTTTAGTCTTTACGATTACCAAAGAAGATTTCTTGCACAACACCAGCATGCCTCATCTCCTGTCGCATGACCAGTGGTTTACTGTCTCCAGTGTCTACTGGTCCCGTTGACAGTACATAGCTATGAAAGGCTTATACAGTGGAACCTCTTTAACACAAAGTTGCCTAGGCCGTGCATTTTAGTTTGTGTTAACAGGAATTTATGTTATCCAGTCATATTATGGTAAAATATAAGCTGAGGACTTGAATAACACTGTGTTAACAGGAACTTTGTGTTAACAGAGTTTGTGTTAATGAAGTTCCACTGTACATATTGTTAATCAATGGTCTGTAAGAATTCCTATTGCAAGTATTTTACATACTATGACTTTTATCCAATCCACTGTTGTAAAGACTCACTATTTTGTGAATAACAGGCATTTTAGTTTTATGAAATTTTGAAATGAGCTAAAATGTTACGGATGGTCTACTGTATAAAACAGTCCCAGTGCAAGTTAGATGACCTTCCTTCTACTAATTACTTTAACATCTTTACTTTAGCATATGTTAGGCCTGTGGGCGCTGCAGGGTTGCAAAGCATTTTGGATTGCACAAATAGTTTCTTTGTTAAGTAAACTGCAGTCAATTACAGATGTGCCATCAAATTGTACTTTAGATTTAAATATAAATTATGGCTATAAAAGCTCAAAATGAACAAAATAACTTAGATGTTGTCTGCACACAAAAATACAGTGCAAATTAAAAGGAAAAAGAAAAGAATATCTGTCTTTTAGCATGTGGTTACATCATTTGTATTCATATCCTCGCTAGTTTGTCTAAACCTTGTATCTCCATCTAGCCCTTCAGCATGTATAAAGTAATACTTCCTATGTATAGCTCTTGGGCTGTCTGCTCTAAACATGTTCAAGGGTCAAGAACACATCTATCAAAAACTTGTTAAGTGCTCTTCAGCTCTTGCCCCTGAACATGTATCAAGCAACACTTCCTATGCATTATAACCGTTGGGCAGTTTTACTGTAAATGCTGAAGGGCCGAAATAAAGTTTTGACATACCTACTCTGATCACGTGACACAGCACAAGTCATCTAAACTGCTCACAAAAAGTTAGGACACTTTTTTTAATCAAGTATATTTTTATTATTTATTACCCTATTTGTATATGTTATATCAATGGAAAGCTGGGGTCTTCCTCTTTAAAATTATACCACATTTGCAATGATTACATGTTACTGAACTTGGCCACATGAATGAGAATGAGGCAAAGTCACAAATCAAATGTGCCAAAATTACCGTTATCTGTGCCAAACAGTCAATAGGTAATGATCAATAATCAAACCGGTCATGCTTGAGAACCATGAATGGTTTACACAAAGATGTGCACCAGTGAGCACAACACACACAAGTTAACCCTCATCTCTTTAGAAAACCATTGTTTGGGTATTTGCAAGACTGGGTTAACGGGTAATTTTGGCACATTTGATCTGTGACTTTGCCTCATTCTCATTCATGTGGCCTAGTTCAGCAACATGTAATCATTGCAAATGTAGTATAATTTTAAAGAGGAACAATTCAGCTTTCCATTGATATAGAACATAATACAAAGAGGGTAATAAATAATAACAATATACTTGATTAAAAAAGTTTAAAGTTTCCTAACTTTTTGTGAGCAGTTTATAAGCCCTCAAAAACTAGAACACTGATAAATTTGTTTGATACTACATGAGTGATGTTGTTTGTTCAGACCTTTTAACCAAGTTCCGAACTCTTGATGCCAATGGGATTATCATCTGCAGCATAGTAACCGGTCATCTGGAAGCAAATTTTCTTTAAAACCATTTACATCTGGGGGTGATTCAAATTTGGTCCATACATCAGCCATGATGAACCATCTTCTAAGTCCCAGCGTTTCTAGCTTTACAAAATTTGCAGAATTTCCAGATTCTGGCAATTAAAGACTATTCAGAAACATTTTTAGGTTCATAATATGACCAATGCATGGACCAAATTTGTTTGTTTTTTCTGCAACCTTCATCTAAATTGAGACTGTTTTGTTTGGGTTGGGGTAGGTCAATTTCAGTTTGAAATCTAATATCTCAAATGATGCTAAAGATTCACATATGTTAAAACCTCCGATTATGGTGAATAAATGCCTGGAATATATTGATTTTATGACCGTTTGGCATTATTAGACCAATACTATTTTAAGATTAACTGCCTCATCAAAACATAAATCTCTTATATTCTGGTATCTTGGTCAATATTTCCTGTTGCCATTTGAGGCAGAATAGATCCCATCCTACACTGAAAGAGACCTCCCATTTAATATATTTTATGAATCGTATTTTCCCAGAAAATATGTCTATATGTATGCATTAAGTCTTTGATGGAATAAAGAGCAAAATGTATATCAAATGAGACACTTATTCTACCTTGTATTAGATGTTTGGGACCTAAAGTACACTTTATCCTAAAGATTTACTTGTGCAGGTTTTTTAGTTGCTATTACTCTCTGGGAGAAGACTCAAAACTATAATTACAAAAAAAGGCAGAAAATAACACAAGACAAAAATAGTTCAGGTAGAAATGTTTACTTTGCGCTATGATACAAATTGTACATTAAAATTTACAAGCTCAATGCTACATACAATGTAAAACACCATCGAACCACAGTTGATGCATGCACGATTACCACAAACATTTGAACTTTGGATTCTCCTAATCCAAGTTGTACAAATCTTGAGCGGAAACTATAGGGCCAAATAACCATAATTGGAGACTCGTAACAAAATTGCTTATTTTGTGCTCGGTAGACTACTCCAAGACATATAACAAATTTCACATAACATGATTGGTGAAGGATTCATGTCTCAACCTGGAATGATGCAGCAACTAATAAATTACCTAACATAAATAAATAATAAAAAAAATATTGGTTGGAGTATTAGAACCTGCTGCAAGAGGAAATACACATTTGTAAGCCTTGTGCAGCATCCATACTAGCCACTATAGTCTATTTGTCCATCACAAGACAGTAACGTAACTGTGTCATTCACTAATTGTAGTACATAAACACGCGCGCCTGCTCGATGCACTGGCGCAAATGTTGCGTCACTGTCTTGTGATGGACAAATATACTTGTAGATAACTTCCATCTAACAACATAGTACTTTAATTGAATCTGTCAATGGCGAAATTGGGGTTCACTGGCGTCACTTAAAAATAACCCCATCAAGCTTCTGGCTAGTATGAAAAACTTCAATAGCTGATTTTGTAGTATTTCAATAAATGTTTACTCCTAGTTACTTTACACATTGCAATCGTGATAAATTACTTAATATGTTTAATATTGAGCAGAATGGTTGTGTGGATGTTTTAACCACTACTGATGGTTGAAACATCCACACGAGAGTTTGCACTATGTAACATATCCTAGTATCAACAATATGAAGCTATCCACTCAAAAATCCAGAATATTTAATGTTTGGATTTCCTTAATAGCATATCAGCTGACTAAAGCTGATGAAGCCATCCACAAAATATGACAAAATATAAAGCCACAAAACTCACAAAATTCAGAATATTTCTGTTCATAAGGTTTGGGTTTCCTAAATAGTATATCAGCTGACAAAAGCTTTGCGTGAAAGTAGTGGGCTTTGTTTATCAATGTACAGGATGACCAATAATGGTGCAAAGAATAAATGGGGATACTGCCTTCAAATATATCCTATATTAAAAGACTACTTTACTAAATGGGAATAATTATGCAATACCCTTCACAATGTATCCTTCACACGCTACATTTTACTGTATCAAGTGTACTATAATAAAGGGTGTGGAGGGTATTCCAGAATTATGCCAATAAATGTTTTCTTCCAGACATATGAAATTCTCTTAAAAGGGGATTACATGCAAAATGTCCCCATCATTACTGTTAACTGTTGCAATAAGGAAACAGACTTCCATGGTGTAATACTGTACAAACTTTCTCCAAGTCCCCAAAAGGCACAGTTCTATCCCTCTTTTAGAAGTACCCGAGAGTGATTGATAAAATCACTTTAGAGATGTGATATAAATGTTTTCTTCAAAATTGATGTTAGGTGGGGTTTTTATATCACTCTATAAAAATTGACTGTGTGCCTGCCAAAATATTTTATATGGAAAAAGGGTGAAGTCACATGATGCAAAAGTATGTCTTTTTCAAAAGGATTAAATTTATAGAACTTTTGATATAATAAGAAGTTTATGGTTTTATGAAATTCTTTGGTCTGCTATTATGCAAGTGATTCATTTTTGACTTGATTTAAGATCTCTGCTTACACAAAATCTCTATTTAAGATACCTTAAACATTCATTGAGGGACAGAACCTCATACCCTTTAATCAAGTTCATCAATCAGCTGTTCAAATACTAATAGGTTAGTATTGACCTTTTGAAAGACAGGTGTAAATCCCTAAATGCAGAATCAGTTCTACAATATTTATTTCCGATACTCATAATGCTGATATGTAGTAGCACTTGATTGAGCCGTATCCCCAGTATTAAAAACAAGTATGAAGTTTTAGAACCATGAACGACATAAGTTTGATGAGAAATAGAGGGACATTTTGATTGTATTTCAATTTGATGATCCAAATTAAAAAGAAAATACATAAGGGCGCACCTTTATGATATGCTTGGATAAGGACCACCATTAAAAGTAACACAGTTCCAACAACTATCAAACATTTTATGTACAGTCCAACCTTGGTTATCCAAACCCCTTTTATACAGATAATGATCCCAAAAGAAAATAAGCTTTTTACAGCCTAATCACCTTATTTGAAGGCCATCTTTTGATGCTGGTGTGTTGTTTAGTGCTTATATAATACATTGTCACTGTAATTACCCCTCATTCAGTACCCTTCTATTGTCCCAATTTGGGCACTTCAGGACAGTCAATGCAGAATTACACATAATTCGCTTATCCAGATTTTTCACTTATCTGGCCATTGCTTTGTCCCATCAATATCATGTCAAGATAACCGAGGTTGGACTGCAGTACCATTGGCCTATCTTTCCGTCTGTTCATCTATTACCAATCTTAGTATAAAAATAATCAATAACTCATACCGGTGTCTTGAGATAAATTAATCAGTAAGAATCTCACATTTCAAATGAATACAACAAAGGCAGACCTCTTTAAATCAATATCTATATTTTGATTGTAACAAGAAATGGCAGGATCATAAACACATTGTATTACAGTGACATCAAATATGAACAATGCTGCTACTAAGATATCAAAGTGCTTCAGTCTAGTGGCAGAGTGCAACTGGGTTGGTAGGAGGCAAAAATAGAGTGTAAAAAGTAACAATGTAATGCCCATAATCATCCACATTGCCTCCACCTTTTGCCCACTACTATGTAAGATTATCCTGTCACGGTCGCTGCTAATTATTTTACATAAAGCCAACTGTCTTCCATCCTCTTAGGGAATCAATCACAAATGAGAAGCATTCTTTGAGCCCAGATGTTATGTTTTCAAAATCAAATCCTGTGCTCTTTTGGGTTTTTAGAACAAAACATTTTCATCTGGATCAGCATTCTAGCAAACCCAATCTGAACCGGCTTGCTTCACGGAAAGTCTTTACATTCCCAATTGTGCTGACGAGTTGCCTGTATTGAGTATGGGTGAGCCTCCAAATGCATCATATCAGTCAAAGCAAAGACTCTGTCTGAGTCACATACCTTGCAAGCACAATTGTCTTGTTGGCAACATATAATACAATAGAAGTTTCTCAAAATAATTCTTGATATCTATATTGCGTCATTTTTTTGACATTGTCCTTATACGTGTCGCCGTCGGCAACAAAGCCCGATCCTTTAGAACCTAATCCAGCTCCCTCTCGTCTCCTGGTAACCTAATGCAC
Source organism: Ophiura sarsii (assembly GCA_035610835.1). NCBI lineage: Eukaryota > Metazoa > Echinodermata > Ophiuroidea > Amphilepidida > Ophiuridae > Ophiura > Ophiura sarsii. Next base: position 43,742,238 of record CM069445.1, on the reverse strand, counting down.
AAATGAAAAAGAGGTACGCACAAATGAAATACTGTTAGTGTTTTCCAATCAGTATGTCTAAATCTAAAAGGGCAACCCGACATGAATTTTTGACCCAAGTTAGATCTTTGTGTGTTAATTACTATTCCAAAATTGTATAAACGTAGTTGCAAGGTAACTCAAGATATCGCCGTTTACCTAAGGCACATTTCCCATAGAAATACACTATAGCGCGTAATAGTTATGTGCACCCTTATGAGTGAGTGGCCCAAAGATGTAGGGCCTCATTGCTCTCTCCGTGAGTTGTGGTTACACGATAAGTTGCAATCAAGATGCATTGGGCAAAAATAAATCTAAAACTAATGTGTGGCACTGGCACAAACATTTTCCCCATTAGCGAACCTGTTTACAGCAGAAGTGCATGTGTGCGCAAAATGCTCACATGGCGCATTGTCAATAGTATGTGTGACAATTGCGTAAGATAAAATAGCTTGCGTATATTTCTCGTCCCATTAGGAACTGATTAAACAATAAATGGTCGGAGGACAACTACATCTCAAAGAGACCTAAAAATAATGTGACACAAAATACATTTCCACTTGTGAATTATTGACAAGACTATATCTACCTCGATCGGTGCTCTTCTTCCCTGATGCTTCTTGCCTAGTCCACCTCTCTCATTCCAGCCCATGGCTTTGAGCATCTTATTGCCAATATTGTCTTCTCCTAACCCATGCTTGGTTGGCTCCTCAAATGGTCTGTGTATAATAAATAATATAAATAGAGTGTTTAGAAAAAATGAATAGTGATTTGTCTTTTGGGGTTTATTTTGGGATTTTGTGAGGGGTATTTTGGGGTTATTCTTCCATAGTTTGCTGTGTAAACTTGGCCTACTTCCTAGCAATTTTGAACAAAAGTTCAAAAAATGACATCGCCTTAGCTTTTGTGACTATTTCATTACTTCATGAATAATTGCGATAGCTGCGTACCAAGTGCGTTCCAATGAAATTAATTAATCGTTAGATGAGAAAGCGCACGTTACTTATAATTGCCCGAAAGTACTGCGCCAAAGTGTTCGATTGTTTTGTCATATTAAAGCCTCACGCCCCTAAACTGAATATTCAATGAGTTATGAGAAAACATGATTAAAGCTTATTGGTTGAATGATAAAATGTTAATGAGGAAATGACCTGACTTGGACTGTTTCAATAACTAAGAAGCGGTGGACAAAATAAACAGAAAACTAATCAATTACTAGCGCGTTTATATCGGTACAAATCAACGCTTTGGATAAATATGCATCTTTTTCAATAATGAAACAGAATAATGACTGCTTGACAACTGTTTTTCGTGAATTTGTTACGAAATCCTCGGTTGTTGTTCTGGTCATTCAGAATTGTCCCTCATAGGCTGCGCCCCTTCGGGACAATTCCTCAGACCAGACCAGAACAAAAACCTCTGATTTCAAAACAAATTCACGGAAACAGTTGATGAGAAATATCCAACACAGTATTCATTCCATCATTTGATCAGAACTAAAGCCTTGTTACAACAAATATTAAGTGTTGCTCATAAAACAGAGACTTCATTTTCACACTAATATCGCAAACAGATGATGCTACCATCACACAACACATTGTTTAAAAACTTACACAGCAGCTGGTAACTGCTGGTGGTTTTTTCCTCGTCTTTTCTTAGGTTGAGGAGGCTCTGGAACACCATATTTATCTCTCCTTTCTTTGGCTCTATCTCTATATTTAATCTGAAATTAGAATAAGGAGCCAAAATTAACATCAAGGTCTGATTTTAACAACTGAATATAGCCATGTTTGCACATCTAAATTGTATTTTGAGAACTTAACATGCCAGCAGGTCTAGTGTTAATGTTGGCCACTTAATATTGAATATATAGGGCAATGAATGAGTCAGAATTATAGTTACATCTTTCTTCAGTGGAACTTAAGATTTTTTTCAACTAGCCAGTCGGGCAGGTAACTCACAGAATTTACTTGCCCGACAAAAATTCCACCAGCCCAAGGTTTTTGATAACATGCAGCAAACAATTAAGAGCAAGACTACTTTTAAATGATGATACAATTGCATGTTTTTGTCTTTATTGTACGATGTTCCACTGTAACCCTAGCCCGTAACAGTTCCTCGTATTTATCATGTTCATCAATCCAATACTCTCTTTAATCTCCTGTCAACCTGATCTCCTCTATCGTCATAACACACCATTATCATTCATACTGCTCAGTGCTCAATCCCCAATACCTTATTAAAACATCTCGTGTTCAATAACTTCAATAGTTATCGATACAGTCATGGACCAGCTCCATCTTATAACCCAGTCTGTTACTAACACTTGAGCTTCAAAAATGTTACCCGCCAGTCGGACGGGTACCTTTGCATCTTCACCCGCCCGACATGAAAGTTACCCGCTATGGGCGGGCGGGCGGGTCTTATTTCCACCCCTGCATCTTTCGTTCTACTTACGTTCCCTTAAGTCAGTGGGTATGACTTGAAATAAAAACTTGGGATTGTTTTAAGGCTATCATTGATATAAATATCTAAGCCCCTATTGAGAAAGATAATCCTTACAGATATAATAATTAGGCATAAAACGTTCGTTGAGAAGCACACATTTTCAACAACAAAAAATTTCACATTTTAAAAAAATTACATGACTTGAAAAAAAACACCTTTAGGTGTTATTTTCGCCACTTACATCTTGTTCGGACTGTGAGGATAAAGCTCTACTCTGCAGAGCTTCTAAGTTTTGCTTGTGCAGATCCGAGAACTGCTGATGTTTGACAAGGACTTCATGAGAAGGAAACTGCCTCTTACACAGCAAGCAGATCAGTTTATTCCAGTCGGTCAACGATGACTCATCAATATTGCCTCCGCTGCCTGAACCATTGCTGATTTGATCTTGGTCTCCTTCGTCACTGTCGCTGCCACCTCCATATTGCGCCACGATGGGGTTCTGAAATGGTTAAATGATCAAAATCCAGCAAATGAATTCACAACAAACATAATTCTTTTTTCATACTGTCATGGTATGCTATAATATTTGTTGAATGCTATCCATCACGATCATCCATGCAGTATGTTGAAAAAAAGATACAAAAGATGTTTAATCGCCTAGACTTAATTAGGTAAACTGGACTTCTGTATAAATCCTGTACACCAATTGATTATCAAATTTGAAATACTGCCTATAACACCTATCTCTTTATTTTGATTTCAATAAATAACGGGCAAGTGTAAATATAAATGCTGAAATATGGGTTGACAAAAAAGTAAGAATTCCTGTTTTATCAAGAAAAGCTCATAATTGGTAACAAATATATTTCACATCAATGACATCTTCAAATGTTTGTCTCAATTCACGCCACTGTTTGAAGTCTTCCCAATTACACTTACAGGTATTTTATTTTAAAACTATGCTTTTTTTATGGTTTGGCATCGGATACAATGTTTTTGAGTGAAATTTGAACCAATTTGCGTTGCCAAAGTAGTACTTACATCTATATCACTTTTCCTCTTCAGCACGTCCATGACGGTGCTCTTTGTTTCCTTTGGATCAGCTTTCTTCATCAGCATAGAGAATCCTGCATCTGCAGCACCTGGTTGGGCATTCCTATTGGCTGCTGCCACAGCAGCGGCCTGGGCTCGCTTGGAGGCGCTCATCTTGGCCGAGTTTAAACTTTTGGCCCATCTTGCCATGTCTTTGGCAACCTAAATAAATACATAAAAGATGGGCAAGGGCTAGTTAAAAATTAACTTATACATTTTGAACAATCAGCTGATTGATTAGTTGCAGGGTTTGTTGTCAAGATTTTCTTGATCAATGTTTTTATCTTATGCTGCTTTATTGGCTTATATTCTGTTATAATACCATTGTCTTAAGTCCATTTAGGTTACTTGCTAGGTACTTCGAGTAACAGTAATCACTTTTATATATAAAACAATGATGTGTGACAAATTTTCTTCAATCTCTCTGTGACTTATGTTGGTAAAAAAACTGAGCAATGCTTTTTTGTCTTACAACTTGCTATCTTTGTGAGCAATGGGAGGTATAGAGTATTGCCTCATCCATCGGATAGAGCTAAAATAATTACAATATATCAATATATCTACACTCCTACCTTTTTGGCCATCTTATTTTTAGTGCCTTCCTTCTTATCATCATCTGCATTGTAGTCAGGGCTACCATCAACATCATTGTCTTGAGGTTCACTGGATGGTAGCTCGGAGTCGCCTTGCCCATTGGACGGTGCTGGTAGATACGTTGACTTATTACTGTCCCAGTACATATAGGCTTGAGTTACGGAATTGAAGTAATACTGGAATATAACAGACAAAATATTTGGTTAGTTTTTATGGTGAAGAGACCTCAAAAAGAAAATATTGTTAATTCATTACTTCATGAATAATCGCGATAGCTGCGTATCAAGTGCGCTCCAATAAAATGAATCGTTAGATGAGAACGCGCACGCCGAGCGCAGGTTACTAATAATTGCCCGAAAGTACTGCGCCAAAGTGTTCCATTGTTTTGCTCACTGACCGACCAATCAAATAAACGCCTCACGCCCCTAAACTGAATATTCATTGAATTATGAGGAAACACGATTAAAGCTTATTTCTGATTGGTTGAATGAGGGGATGACCCGACTCGGACTGTTTCAATAACTAAGAAGGGCAGGGGTGGACAAAATAAACAAAACAACTAATTAATTATTAGCGAGATTATATCGGTCCAAATTAACGATTTGGATAAATATGCATCTTTTTCAGTAATGAATGAGAATAATGACTGCTTAACAACTGTTTTCGCGAATTTGTTGTGAAATACTCGGTTGCTGTTATGGTCATTCGGAATTCCTCAGACTATAACATCAACCTCTTATTTCACAACAAATTCGCGAAAACAGTTGTTACGCAGTAATTATTCTCTAAATAACGACCAGCGGCATCATTTGTACATAACAGCTGTTACTTGTGGCCTGTCCATCCCAGAAATTCGCTGGCATAGTGCTCATTAGAATATATCAGTTGCCAGGTCTACTTGCTCACATTAACTTTGTTACGAAACACTGATCATGTTGATCATAACACAAAGCCTATGGCAGTATGATAAATCAGAAGAGTTATATAATGGGCCCAGGCTTGAACAGGCGCGGATCCAGGATTTTGTTTAGGGGGGGCCAAACATTTGAATATTCTTGCCATTGTGTGATGAAAGAGGTGCGTAGCACCTCGCTCCACGCTAGCGCAGACAGGGGGGAGTATGGCCACCCTCACAATTGGAAAATATTTCAATTGTTGAACCCATTTGGTGCGATCTGGTGTACGAGATCAATATTTGACCAATATTTTATTGACAAGCCACAGTGGAAAACCTGGGTGGTTTTTTTTAATTTGAACACTGGAGACCATCCTGTCTGCATGCCATCACACATTATTGCAGTGAGGTGTGCAGAACTGAGCTACGTATTAATATAGTGCTTGTACAGGTGCCAGGTGAATTTCTTTTTTCGTCTTCAATAACAGCTTTTTATAGGTATTAATCGTAGCAGAGATTTCATCACACATTGTGAGGCGCAAACAGATTTGTGTGAATGATTTTGACATGAGTCCATGGATTCTTGCATCATAACTTGGTTAGATGAGACGGTTTCAGCTATATTTCTTTTTTCGTCTTCAATAACAGCTTTTTATAAGTATTAATCGTAGCAGAGATTTCATCACACATTGTGAGGCGCAAACAGATTTGTGTGAAACATGAAACGGTTTCGGCTATTTATTTTTTTCTTCGTCTTTAATAACAGCTTTTTATAGGTATTAATCGTAGCAGAGATTTCATCACACATTGTGAGGCGCAAACAGATTTGTGTGAATGATTTTGACATGAGTCCATGGATTCTTGCATCATAACTTGGTTAGAAAACATGAGACGGTTTCGGCTATATTTAACTTTGACGATTGCAATTTGTAGGGAAAATCTTTCAACAAGAATTTATTCTCCGATTCTTGCCAAGATATTAACACCGCCGCATGGTGCCATATTATTCCATCTACTTACCAATAACACATTCAGCAAGCTTTTATTCTATCCTTCTCCGATTAACCTACTTCCTCTTCCAACATTTGGGTCAGAAACTCACTCAGAGATACCAAAAAAGTATAAATAGTTTGGTGAAGACCCGTTCATACTCTCGTTGTTCGGCATTGCGCAGCTTGGAATGGATATTGGCGTACGAGAAGAAGCAATGCCTATCTTTAATCTGCACACGTCCAACGACGGGAGTATGAAGGAGCCATTAGTCGAGCTTTGGAACTCACCTTTGAGGTAGCGTCGTAATACAGTCCAGTTGTTGGGTCAAAATAGTAGCCTGTGGAATCGTCATATTGGTACTTGGACACTTCGGGTGGCGGGTATACTGGGTATTCCTGGCCGTCCACTGTCACTGTAGGGTACTACAGGAATAACAACAGGAAACACTTGATTAATACTGTATACATTTTAAATTTCTGAATGACCTTCCATAAGCTATGTTATTCAAAGCTCAAATGTATTTTTCATCTGCTATAGATTTAATTCACCAGAGCACATGTGACCAGTCACATCAAAGAGGGTCTTCTGTCGGCAAAATCAAGTTGAAGGTATTGATGAATTTGAGCAAATAAATACAAGATAAAAAGATATTTCAACTTATCTTTCCTTAAGAAAATCTGATAGCAGTGACCATTTCTTACAAGCGAGGCGTCATTTTAAAGAGGTATATATTTGAATACAAATGGAATTTCAATTTTTATTTTGGACCACACAAATGTTACTGAAACATTTTTATAAATAAAGGATTGTTTATAAACACAGAATGCAGTCAGTTATAGTCTACCTTGAACTTGAAAATAGAATGCATGTTTCTTGGAAAGTTGGAGGGGTGTGTGTGGGGGTGTTGTGTGTGTGTTATAGACCTGCTTCATGACTTAGAGAATGAGCGATATGATGAGTTTCTTCGCAACTAGACATAAATCCCATCTTCATATTTTTGAGATGAGGATATTCCCATTTTCCTATTTGACAATTAGCTTTCACAAACATATGATCAGAAAGAGCATACATTTTCTTTTCATGTTCTTTGTTTTATACATTACTGCTAGTTATGCGATAAAACTCTTCATATTATACCAAACTCTTATTTAACACCAAACAATAACAAACAGATAACAGGTGAGCAGACAGCACAAGATTAATAACTAATTCTATCTTGACTTCAGCTGAGTTCAAGCAAAGCATTGTGTACTATCAATCAAATGTAATGCATCGAGCCTACGTCAGTCGCAAATGTATGTCACGGTTCCCATTGGGCCACTGCATGCCATGGCAGCTATTGAACTGCATTAACAAGTTCAAGCAGCGTATGCTGCATAATGCCTAATACACTTGCACCGTATGCTGCATAAACTTGAAAATATGCAAAAGTCACCGCACCAGCGCCAAACCAATCGCGTATCTTGTAGCTGAGTATACGCTTGTGGAAACTTGTTTGTTCAATAATTAATCAGACTATAATAGTGGCGTGTGGTAAAATATGAGAACGTTAGCAATTATACCGCAATTATACATGGCAACCTTTCCGCAATGGCAACCTGCCATGATGGCAGTTGAATAATTTGAACTAAATTTGCTGATCCAACGCAAGGAATTATATGGGTTTTGCTTTTACAAGGGGAGAGATACAGTTTGAGAAATTGAAATAGACCAAAATACTTATAAATCTCAGGCAACACAAATTGAGTTCTACAAGGAGACGGACATCTCAGATAAGGGTTTCTAGCACTTTGGGTTTGTTTTCATTTTTTCTTTATTTTTCTTCTTGTTTTTCCTCCCCTTTTTTTTCCATTTCAAAATTTACATTCAAAATGTTTACTTTGAAAAACCTAAATATTAAAAAAAATATGGGTCATTCAGACCCATAGGACAGTTTTTTCCCGTTGGGTCTTATCTACAAGACAGGTGGGAGACAAAACAATCCACAATGGATAAACAGGTGCAATACATCAATGCAGCTGACAGCAGTTACCTCCGATGCACTATCATTCTCATCATCGACCTGGTTTTGTTCATGCTTGGATGAAAATCTTTCATGGGTGTCCTGTTACATGGCAATGTTAAACAAAACATGCATTTCTTGGTTTTGAGGTTGTTACGTTAAATCAGGACTGAGCCCTGAGCACAAAGTCAATAACAAAAAAATGGAATTGTCTGCAGGTAGATCGAGTTGCGCCAAACAAACAGACCTAAATAACTGACAACACACCTTCACTAAGTGGGCATCTCCAGAAAGGGACAAATGGTTTGCTTCCATATTTTGTGAAATGAATTCCCCCATTTTAAGAAATAATAAATGCAAATAGCCTTAGAAAGCACCAGAATTGGAATTATTAAAATGGTCACAGTGAGAGTACCTTAAATTTCATCCTTTGCGCTTAGGCCACGAAAATTTCAAAATTGTTGAAAATGTGTTAAATATTTTTTAAATAAAACAAATAAACTAGCCCCCTCAAATTTCTGACTCAGCGGCACATTTCCCAACATTTTTTGGATGAAAAAATAAAGAAAAAGCCCGACTGACCCTACCTGAGAGGTCTGTTTGCCCGTAGAACAGGGTGGGTTTTTATGACCTTATGACCAATTTTTTGTAAGACATCCTACCCTTGCCATTCTCTCAACAATTAACTTCTCCCTCCAAATTGAGTTGCTTTGTGAACCAACAACGTTCATTCAATGGCATAGGATGCTGTTAGTACACAAACAAAGTTGATGAATTCAGATAAAAATGAGGATGCATTATTTTAGGCCCAACCTGCCACCACATTGAATACACCTGCACCTTTAGTAGTAGTACCCATCAATACCTTGATCAATGTTACCCGATGACCCCTTCACCTTGAAACTTAGACACAATGAACATGATCGATAGTCCCATACAGCCAGTATGAACTATTTCCAGTGTTACTTCTTACCTTGCTTGTGTCAAGCAGTTTTGATGAATCGGCAGCAGACTTTTTACCTGTGATGAGCATAGAGATATGAAATAAACGACAACTTAATGAATTATATCAAATAAAGCAGTTTACCAACCAATGGCGTTTACAATAGTGATTTGTTATATTGTTTATTTGTAAGTACTGCAACTTGGTGAACTGCTTTCTATTATAAATCAATTATGTTTCATTATCTTCCATTGCAATCAAATCGGACTGGTGTTAGGAAGCTGCATTCATGCATGCCATTATCCATCTTAGCTTTACAGCTACAGAGCTATTTTTTAATAAGATAAACAATTCAAAGAGCCTCACCCGAGTTGCTTTTAGTTTTTGATTTACTCGATGAGGAAACCTCGACAGCATCATCAGCACTCCCAGACACCGAGTCCTGAAACCGTGACGCATAATTTTGTATATTATACTGCTGTTGGGCAATGACCTGCTGTTGAGCGGCGCCGTATTGTTCCGTGTAGTAAGAAGCATCAAACTGAGGTTGCTGCTGTTGTTGCTGTAGATGCTGCTGTTGTGGTTGTAAGGCTGCCTCTTGTGCGGCAGCTAGGTTGGCCTGTTTGTCTGCGGTCTGTATTTGATACAAAAGTTACATTTCCATCAGAATTAGAACATTTGAAAATGCAGGCATGGTTTCAACGCACTCCTCAGTGCACTCGCTATTAAAACTTTTGTCATTTAGGTGCTTTGATGAGTCAAAACTTTGTGTGTGGTCATTTGTGTGCCAGTAAGGAGTATGATCGCACTTACGCAATATAAGACTTGCTACCTTAATTACGCTTGTTTTATGGGGGGGGGGGGGGACAAAGAAGATTTCTTGAGCAACACCAGCATGCATCACTTTCATCACATGACCACTGATTTCTGACACGATTTCTGACACCAGTATCTACTGGTTCCCATTGACATTACATTGTAATTAAAGGCTTATAATGTTGTTAAAAGGAAGGTTTTTAAGAAAATCCTGCTGCAAAAAGTACAATTGATGTGACTTCAATTCAGTCCTCTCTTGTTTTTCTTAAAGACCCTTAATTTTTTGTAATCACATTTCAGTTGAGATTCAACTTCTTCAAAAAATCTGTGGCCAAGATGCCTATCTGTACCGTCCATGTATCATTTGTATTATGAAGGTGGAATTATCAAATAAAAGAAGCATAATTCTTTCTGACATACTCTACGGCTATCGCAATGCTATGGCCAAAATTCTACCAATATGTGTATACATGCGTCAACCCTGAAGTGTGTACTACATTGGTCAATCATGAAACCACCACTCGCATGCATGCATGCATAGCTGTTCGCGCGTATTATGCATTTGGACGCATGTAGTATTATGACAGACTATAATATAACAATATGACGCTGTACTTACCGCTGTCCACTGTGCCGCTGCTATAGCCGTACTTGCCACATTAGTAGAGGTAGGTAATGCTACTGGTATTGCATTGGCACCTGTAGCACAACCAGGGGGCAAGGAAACAGGTAACTGTTGTGGCGCCTTGCAGTAATGAACACTAACTGTGAAATGGTAGGAAAACAAAACAAGGTGTGGATATTATAATATGATTGTATATCAGGCTGGCAATGATTGGAAGACAATTTCCCAAGTCAAATATGCAAGAACTTTCATTCTGCATGGTAACCAAAAATATATTACAGGTCTGAAGTAGTTTGCATGTAAAAGGTTGTTTATTTTTAAAGCCACACATTTTGACATGCAAACATGCATTTCACTGAGGTTAATTGATGGGCACAATTTGAGACATTTGTTTGTCAGTGTCACTACAGCTGCCATAATTACTTACAGCTACCATTGTTATCATGGTAACATGTGATTATGTCTCCAAAATCTAAATTTCCTTTAGTAATTTATAGCTGATGTGGTCCTCAAGTAGATCCATGCGGTCTTTATCGGTCTTCCTCTTACTCATTTGCTTTGCACCTAATTGCCAAGAATAACAATTATATTTCTCACACTGCATGGCATTAGATTGGGAGAATTTTTGAAAAGAAAAAAAAAATTGAAAAAAAGTTGGGGAAAAAAAAGTTTTCACGTCCGATTTGACTGAAAATGAGCAGAAATTCAGAATTGGAGTGGCAGCAAATCCTTTATCTGAGACACATACTGTCTTGAAATTGACACATCGCACATGACAAAACAATTTCGACCGGCGATGTATAAAAATCAAAATATAGCAGTAATTAATTGGAATATAAATGAAAACTATGAAGCCTCTGTACCAGGAATAACTTTGGGAAATTAATAAGTTGCCATTTAGGTAAGAAAATCGGACTGAAAGTAAGCTTATATACTTTTAAATAAGAATTCAAGGAGTGATATTTTATTGGTGATTTTGGTTCAGGGATCAAAATTCAGCAGGAACGGCGAATTGAGGCCTAATTTTCAGCGCATTTAGTCATTTTAAATCGCGCAAAATCCTGGTGGATATCCTAATACCTACCATGTTTGCCATCAATTGAAAAAGGCGGTGACATCTTGTTGCACAATATATCTAGGAGATGACTACTGAGTTCCAAGCTGGCTAAGTCCACATAGCACAAGCCACGTGATGTGTTAGTCAAATGATCCCTGGCTATCCTAATGTTCATGTCCACTGCTGAGATGTCATTTAAAGACCTTGACACCGTGTCTTCTGTAGTGAGTGCATCCAGCCCCATGAGAAGTAAAGCTGGAGAGATGGATTGTAGAGAAAGATGGTTTTAATTCAAGAGATGTCATCTGCTAGGGTCTCACAGATATTTGACCTTGAACTAAAATGTCACAGTTTTTGACTGATGACATATGGTTTTCATACACTAATCGACAAGGAAGCCTTTAGGCCAATCTTTCAGTTGGCCTAACTTTACATTTTTGACCTTTGGATAATCTTTGACACACGTTGTGACCCAAGATTACCTCTACAAAGGTGGTGACAGTTTTCAACCATTGTCTACCTATCCTGAAGTGTTTGGAGTCACATCTGTCAATCCATTCAGGAGAAGCACATACAACTACGGAAGGTATGGATAGACAGACGAACCTTGAAAAAACAGTACATCCTAACATCTTTGTGTGATGGTGGCATAAAATGTAACAACCAAAGCACTTGACCTATTGGGTCTAATGTAGCCGAGTCAGATTTTTTCGTATCTACAATACCAGAAGGATATATGAAAAATACTTACTTGTTGTAGGGATGGAACTAATTTCACTAAATCTTTCTGATTCTGAAAACAAACACAGTACACAAATCTGGTTATGCACTATGACAGAGAAGAAACAATCCATCCTAGCCAGGATGAAAACTTTTAACACAGAGTCAAAAGCTCCACTCAATCTCTGATCATCAAACACGTTGTTGTAGGCTTAATAACAGCGGTTGTGAGAGGACACTGACGTAGCATCTATGTGTGATAACAACAAACCTTGGGCAGGATCAAGTCGACTTGGCTCTTCAATATTTCTCCATCGCTAACAATCAAATTTTAAAAGTCTCCCATACGCATTCTGCTTTTAAAATTCTATGGTGCATGCACATCTATCCAACTGATTAGGGTTGTTGTCTGTGTGATATGAGTCGTCGGAGCACTTACTTAAAACAGTAACCCTTGACAAGCAGTTGACAAAAGAAAGCTCTGTCATATTTGTCAAATTGAAAATGTGTGCATTTTTTAATTTGGTAAATTGTTACACTTGTCAGCATTCGGGGGAAAGCTGATCGCATAAACCGGTGACAACAACCCTACAATTAAGTGTTACAACTGATACCAGCCGTGAAAGCAACTACAAATGACAAATAGAAATAAAGGGAAAGAGGGGAAAAGAACACGAACATGAACAAAGAAAATCAACTTAAAAGAAAAGAGAAGAATTTCTCATGCCTGATTTCAGTAAACAGTTTGACGCTGGTATAGTGGCTACCAAGTAGTGTCGATTCCAAATTCCAATAGCATATAAACATGAGGAACAGTACGATATCTAGTTAAACACTGGGCTACATGCTGCTGATGCGGCGAGTTGGCTTGTTTTTGGTAACTCTCAATCATCCAAACAGACTCACCTTCTTTGGGTATACTACACTTGAAACAATATTCTCGCCTCTTGAAGTTATGTGTTCCACACTTGAAAAAGTAAAATTGAATATCATCAAAAAGATTACTTATAGGCTATATTTTCAGTTCAGTAGGCCAGAGATGAACATAGGTTTAAAAAATCCATTTAGTTTTTTAACATCCACCCCGTAGGAGGATCATGTGGCTACATATTTGATTGATGTATTTTATTGCAATTTTGGATTATCAGAAATGTGAATTATTTGTTAATTCTCAACAAATTAAAGAAATATGCAAGGAAAGTATGGTATTTTTGTTATAACATTTCCAAAAGTGTTCAATGGTTTCACACTTGACTTCACTTTTCTCAAACATTTGTTCCCATGGCATTTGTCAGTCAGCGAGCCTGGAAAAAAAGTCATCCTGAAGGTGTTTCAAATCGGGCAAATATAATTTGGAAGAAAACAATTGAACTGATCATGTCTTTAAGTTTAAAAGGATTTGTAAACATTCAAACGTCAGAAGTATAATTGCATTCAGTTTTCAATAGTAGCCAAAAGATTTACTCTAGAAATACTACTTGAATGTTCAGTTAAAATGGCCATCAAAGGCACTTAGCTAACACTTACTTGAGAGCAAAACCAGTCCTCTTCTCTTTCCCTGTTAGCACTGTAGACCATCTGTGCCGGGTGTCCAGCGATTTCGACTCTCCCCTACAGTAGCAATAACACAAAAGAAACCCACAGCGGGATATTAACTTTCTGCTAGTGGTGCATAATACAACCCTTGGCAAATACAGGGGCTCAGTATGGTGAGCCCCTGAATTTGTACTGTTGTTGTTGTTAAAAACCCAACGTTGATCAATTGCTTGACCAAATGTGAAGAGAGCGAGCCATTGTGTTGTGTAGATACTACCACATGTAACTGTTGTCATACGGAAGACTTGGATCAATGGATGGATGGATCAATGGATTGGTTGGTGGACTGACAAACTAATTAATCAAGATCAAAAGGATTATGCCCATGGGAACCAAGATAATATTGCTCTTGCTAATCATAATCATGTTAGGTTGGGCCTGGGGTTTCATATACGGATGATGTTAATGGTAAAGAAGGGCTCTGGTTCCGACTATCCACCAGAGGTTTTTATTTAAAATGAGGATGAACCTGAACCCTGGATATTTGAGAAATAACAGGTTGATTTGGATTTTGATCCTATTAAATATGACAAAAGGTGGAAATGTGTGCTAAGAATAAGATTACAAATAACTTATGTAAGCACTGTTCCTGCCACTATTAGACCATGGTACAGGTATAATGAAGCTTGATGGACCAAAGACTACAAACTCGGAGTTGTCAAAGATTAACCCTTACAGCCCTGAAACCCATGAAATCTCATATAAAAACTATGCTGGCAGCATGGGTTCCCTCAGTTAGATCCCCTACCCATTTGATGGAAAGGAAGAACCTAAGATCATACCCAGAGTGCAATGCATGGGCATGGGGAGTCAAATTAGACTGCTTCCTATGGCAATATCTTCCAAGTGGATCTCCCATATGGGATAAAGCAATCAGGCACCCATTGTTTTACGTCAAATTCAGTAAACAAAAGCAGCAATGTGCTTGTCCAAGTCATGCAGGGCTATGGAATACTGGCTCACGCTGAAGTGCTAACATGTTATTCCTAAAATGGGATGGGACAGGACAGAGATGGGATGGGGAACATGTAGTATCACACACAAGGCATGGATCAATCTTTCCAACCAATTTTAAGCCTCCTCTCATCATCGTCACAATCATCACCATAATATTCAACTTTTTGCAACCGATAGTTCATATTCGTGTTTTTCTGTTTTATCATTGCTTATCCAAGCCTGGAATGTTCACAATTATGATTTTGTTTCCCTCCTTCATTTGTCTGTTCTCTTCTAAAATGGCTGGCTTTTCGACAGATCACATCACAATTATATCTTATGTATTTTTCTCACCCGCACCAGTGAAGACATCGATTTCATTCTCACCATGTCTGCGCGAGTGAAGACGGCAATAACCTCCGTGAGAGAATGAATGAACGGCCATCTTTATGTGTATTTGAAATTTACCCGTCCCCCTCCCACCAACCCCTCCCCGATAACTTGAATTGAAAATAGGAGCCTGCAATGTTAGCTACCAGATCACCCATGTGAAAGTGAAGTGCAATTTTGCAGTGATTGATTTCGAATATTCAACCCACCAAACACTTTAGTGCTGAAAACATGAGCCTAAATTGTTAACCTCCAAATTATTCCTATATTCTTTAAAACTTTGATTTTCCAACCACCCTACCAATTTGAATTGAGGAACCTAGCTGAAACTGATCCCACCAGATCCAATACATTTGAGCAAAGACCATCCTTGCTGTGTATTGTTTAGACCCTCAGACACAAGATCACCCCAATTCATAAGATATATACACTTTTCAGAATGTTGGCGATTCAGCCAAATATAATTACACCCCACAACTTCACAATATCCAGAAATAGATTTTACATACTACTGTTTATCATTGACCTTATAGTTAAGGAGAAAATTAAGTTGCAAATCTCTGATTTCAAGTTTTCAAATTTGAATACTAATGACTCCTACAGAAAAATATGAAACAAAATCATTGGTTTTACTTGATATACTGTGATATTTTCGAATGATTTCTGCTTTCACCATTTTTTGTTTTGTTTTTCAATCGCATTTATTAATTTTAATTTATTTTGTCAATCTATCAAATGTGTAGCTCTGGTCACCAAACTAGGTAGAAAAACCCAATACCAATATCACCCGAAAGGTCAAATGCGCACTGCCTATTGGGGTTTGGATTTTTACCAAGTCATGATTTGATAAATGGTGAATTTTCCATGCAACCCATGAAGTCAAATGAATGACTCTCTGTATAAAAAAGTCATACCCCTCCCCTCCTCCCCCCTCCCCTTTCATCTGGCTACACTCCTACTTATTTAATGATTCTCAAGGAAGTATAATACGCAGAAGACGAAACGACATAAACCTGGTTTTCCTCCATCCATCGTTGGGCGTCTGGCAGGAATTGAAACTCCACAAAGGCAAAACCCCTGGACACACCTAGAAACATAGTACATTCAGAATGGCCGGGCATTAGCATAAAAAAACAGCAGCTACAATCAATGCAGACACATTGCTCGGGCCACTCTAGGCGCAAAAGCAGGCCCTTTAGATCCAGAGGGTAGGTGGTGGCGGACATTGTGTATGTGTTGTGGCGTCAGGCTTTGATTTAGAAAATGAGATTTTACTCTTTAAAGTACAATTATTTTCAACCTTTTTCCCCCATATAAGATTTCAAGCATCAGTTCCAAAAACCAGTGTGTAACTGTAATATATAGGATTTTAAACAAAATAAATCAACCTTTCAGTTCACTGAAGTTGGTTACTGTTGATGTTGTGTACTGCTAAGGTGGGACTGATCCATTATCTATGCAAAAATATAAACAGGTACCGCAAATACATTCCTATACCAATGAAATTGCCCATTTATCAACATGCGCAATTTTTTTGATGGAAAAACATGAACAATTATGAGCGGAAAATTGCAATTTCCACAGTATACTGCAGCAGCCCTCAAATTAAGAAATGAAAAGGGCAATGCAATTTCAGGCAATTTTAAAGGGGCACCAAGGCAATTATGTACTTTTCAATGGAGTAAAAATAGCCAGAAGTTGAGGGCATCGAGGCAACTAGGTGGGGCACCGACGGCAATTGCCTTCGGTTAATTTGAGGGCTGTACTACAGTATGTGCACTTTCATTTCAAAAAAGAAGAAATTCCAACAGCTTAAATAAAAACAATAAATTTCCCAAGTTTCCCTCGGATCTGCTTATATCTTTCCAAAAATGAGATTTGAGCACAAACAATTAGATGACAGAAATGAGTTGTAGTCTTGTTATTAGGCATTTTCTCTAAAATCTGTAAGCAATTCCTATCAACAGTAACCAATTTCAGTTGTTTATTTTCCATTGAAAATTGAATCAAATTAAAATTCTCAAAACTAATATCTACTACTCACATTGAACATTAATGGTTTTGGTTATCAAAGTTATCTACTGGTTTTTCAAAAAAAAATGTATTACATGTCTCACACAGCACTTACCTTGTTCCTTCTGAAAAGAATTGTGATGTGTTATTTTGCATTTGGCGCCACTTCAGAATACCCCACACATGCCTTTTTCAATGATTTAGCATACAGGTGAAGAGGGTGCAGAAGGGTATTCTGAAGTTGTCCTGTTTTATCATGACAATTATAAAATGTAATGCACACATTTGGTTTGAATAATGAAAGAAGCAGCATGACAAGGCTAAAGCTGAAATTAGCTGAAAAGTTGTGAAATTTGTTGAACCCTTTGGTCTACTATGTTATAGTGAGTTTGTTGGGCATGATACAGACCTTAAGATGATGATCCACATACTAAGGCTACATGTAGCTATAAATATAAGCCTTGTAGCCTGAAATTGTCAGGTGTTAAAAATGTGCAGTTTCAGACTATGGCATTGTATGATTTGATGAATGGACTACTAACGTCACAATCGAAAGTTTGTTTTAGTATTGATCAAATCTTTTTTCATTGGATTTGTTTTAAACTGTCTGACAATAT
Source organism: Ophiura sarsii (assembly GCA_035610835.1). Taxonomy (NCBI): domain Eukaryota; kingdom Metazoa; phylum Echinodermata; class Ophiuroidea; order Amphilepidida; family Ophiuridae; genus Ophiura; species Ophiura sarsii. Next base: position 43,724,483 of record CM069445.1, on the reverse strand, counting down.
GGATGGGCCAAACAAAGCAAGTGAATACAAACTGGCTTACTGTGTGCATTACATTCCATTGCTATCAAACTGAACAAATATTCATGGATTGAATCTAGTGTTTCGCACTAGGGTTTTTTTTGGGGGGGGGGCCTGAAGTTACATATGTATGACAAACATGAAATTATTTAGGGAGGTGCATTAGATACCATACGATACTGCTTGTTTATATTTTGATTTTGATATTATGTACATGTTGTTATTATTTCTGTATGTTAAAAAAATTATGCGAAACACTATAAATAATCCATCCAGACTCCAGTAGAATAAATGACCACTTTATTTTTTCTTGTTGCAAAATGTCCAATACGTTTGATACCTCATCGTGCACCACATACTAGTGGGATTACAGCAAGTTCAGTCCAATTTGTCAATCAAAATATCGCACAGTAGTGAAGTCTGTGCAACGTGTGCGTACAGTTTTCTATGGAAATTGGTTGTATATTCCTACATTTTACTTAATATAATTGCTGGGGTTTTAATCATTTTGTCTTTAACATTTTTTGAGTAATTATAAACTAATGGCACTGGGGGTCACTCTGGATTATCCATCGATTGACTCGGCATCGGCTATACTTTGTGTTGTGCCGAATCAGTGCGGCTTGCTTAACAAGGACACGCCATTACTTTGACTGCACATACTGTTATCATAGTCTGTTCAGAACATTGATGTCCCTTGCAAAATTCAAAACATGATGTGCACCTCAGTTGCGTAATAGGCCTATTAGCAGGCATTGGACAATAGTTGAAACCAAAGGACATACACCTATTTATAACTATCCATTTATAACGAGCTTAACAAATATGAGCCAATATATTGGATGGATATTCCAATGTCATACCCGCCATACAAACATGTTAATATAAACCATACAGATATGATCAAATTTATTTGAATGTTGTTCATCATAAACAAATATATCTTTAACTTGTGGCTAAAAAACATAAAATCAAAATCACCAACAATGTATTTAAAAACACTGGTAAATGGAACTGCCTTTCCATCTGGATAAAAACTGGCATTATTTTTTATATTACTGTAAAAGCTGAAATTTTCGCGGTGGTTTTATTTTCACGCTTTTCGCGCAAAATATTTTTCCGCGAAAATTATAACACGCGAAAATATTGTTTTCAACATTCATGCAGTGCATCCAGAAGGTCGCCCACGAAAAGAAAAAAAATTCACAAAATGTCTATGATATCAAAATGCGCGAAAATATCTTTACACAAAAATATTGGCTTTTACAGTACTTTCAACATTTTTGACACCTTTCCCGGACCTGAAATGTATCACCACAACACATATGAGACCCAAGGACAACTCCAAGAGGTATCGGTCTATTTTGGATTGAGGGATGGGGACCGTTCCATCACAAAAATAGGGGTGTCTTTTGTAGACAGGCATTCTCACCTGTATCACGATGTTTGACGAGCCTCACATCTTTGATGGGAGCACCGAATAGTTGTAGGACGGTTCGTATCTGAAAAAAATGAAAGAAGAAAATACAGTGCAATTGGACTAATCAAATTTTGCAGGGTTAGTGAGGAAAATGTGAGTTTTCTTCTGATACAAAAATAATAATAATAATAATAATAATAAAATGGTGCTTTTAAAGCGCCTCCCACCGAAGTCTCAAAGCGCTTAAGGTTGGTGTAAACCCAAGAGTTTTATTGGACACCGTTTTTGAGATTTCTCAATTTTTGCATGCTTTGGGGTCTGTTCTTTGATTTCAGTAAAACAAAAAAGTAAAATTATTATTTCATCCATGATTTATCAGGACTTAAAATGTAGATATTTCTGCAGATATTTCAAAAATAGAACACATGGCCATATTTTGTTTTCGCGGGAAACTCGACGCACTCGCACGCATTGTATCGCAATAGTATCGCAATAGTATCGTGCCCGTGTTTACATCAGTAGCCACGGCGGGCGGATCTCTGGTCGTAGGCCTACACACAAAAAAACGCTCCTAGACATTTTAATCTAGTTTTGAAAAATCAGAAGAAAAAAAAAATATTCAACAACAATTTAGTTATGCTTTCCAAGAAATTTCGGAAAATAATCATGCTTTTTAGAGATTTTCTCCAAATTTTTTTCTTCATAATTCTGACGTCATCATTAGGTTCAGCTGATCTGTCCTATTCTAAAAATGTATGGTTTTATACACTTTTTGTCAGCGGTTATTGAAAGAGAGTAGCCAAAACGTATACAAAAATTTTGGGTTTACACCAACCTTCACAGATAGATACCATAACAACACTGAAATTACATTACAATATAAGAATAATACAATATGTGGATGAACATGCAAAAACAGTATAAACAGGGTAATCAATCATCAAAAGCAGTTGTGAATAAGTGTGTCTTAAGAGATGATTTGAAATGGCTAAGAGGTTTACAGTTCTTGATGTGAAGCGGAAGTTGATTCCAAAGTTCAGCTGAAGCATAACGAAATGAACGATGACCTAAAGTTGACACAAAGGCAATGATAAGTTGTTGTTTTGAAGCCGATCGTAAATTTCGAGATGGTTCGTATTCCTGTATGAGTTCTTGAAGATAAACCGGTGCCAAATTATGGATGCATTTGTATGTTAAAACAATGATTTTGTACATAATACGGTAGGATACCGGCAACCAATGAAGCTTCTGAAGTACTGGTGTAATGTGATGAATACCAATGTGATCATAATAACGAGTGCGTGTAACAAGCCTCGCAGCAGAGTTTTGAATTCTCTGTAATTTTGCAATGTGTGAGTTCGGAAGACCATAAAGGAGGCTGTTACATTGATCAAGGTGACTCGTGATAAAAGCATGAATAAGTATTTCCGTAGATTTTTGATTGAGAAAATTCCGAAAACAACCTATCTTGTATAAAGCAAACGAAGCTGAACGACAAATATTATTTACATACTAGGCATTCATTTTAAGATCACTCTCGAAAATTACTCCGAGGTTACGTGCACTTTTTACAGGGTGTATGGGAACATTGGCAATTTCAACAGGTGATAAATGAGAAGAGTTTCTGAAACGAGATGTAATATAAATAACTTCAGTTTTTAATTTTAAATCATTAGCATTAGACCAGGCCTTGATATCATTAATACATCTTTCAAGTTTGGTGATCATTGAATGGTCAGAGTTTTTCAAAATAACATAAACTTGCGTATCATCAGCATATATCATTTTTCCACAACCATGAGCTTCAATAAGATCTTCAAGTGGCGCGGTATACAAAGTAAAAGATAAAGGGCCGATGACAGATACCTGAGGAACACCTTCAAGTGGTACATGAGGTTTAGATAGCGAGTCATTTATGATAACAGATTGTGTACGATTCATAAAATAAGTTTTAAACCAATTCAAGGTAGTGCCGTTAACACCATATCTATGAAATAATCGATCTAGAAAAACAGTGACTAATAGTATCGAAAGCTGCGGAATAATCTAAAAGAATTAAAACAGCTTCATTGCCTTGATCAACTGCTAACAATAAATCATTATATACACGTAAAAGAGCAGTTTCTATACTATGACAAGATTTATATGCAGATTGCGTTTTACCACAAAGATTGTTCAATGATAAGTAGTCGTGGATTTGAGATGCACAAGCACGTTCAATGGTTTTTGCAAGAAACTTAAGGTTGGCAACAGGCCGATAATTTTTCAAAATCTCACACTCCAAATTTTGTTTCTTCAAAAGAGGAGTGATCTGAGCAGATTTCAAAACATCAGGAAATTGACCACTTCGAAAAGACATGTTAATAATTTTAGTGATGACTGGTAATAGCTCATCCAAACATTTCTTAAGCAACCATGTAGGAATAGGATCAAGACTACAGGAAGTTGAAGAAGATTTCACAATAATATCTCTAACTGAATCCTCTGAAACTGGTGAAAATTCGGAAAATGAAGAATTACAAGAATCAAAAATTGGAATAGAAACATCAGTGCACCGCCTGAAAAAATGTTTTTTTCCCGGCAAGCTACTTGCAATTTCCCGCGAGAGAAAGACCTCGGAGGTGATTAAAAAAAAGTCACAAATCACCCATCGGAACATTGATAGTTTTAGGTTGCAATATCCGGTATCGCACCGGGGTATCGCATCGCGAAATGCGACACAGTTTTGAACAATTTTCTACTTCTCAATTTTATCGCAAAAAAATGCGATGCAAATATATCACAAGTCGTGTTCCCATTTCCCAATATCAACAAATCCAAGTCAAAGGTCTCAAACTAAGCAATAATTTCAACAAACCTTCAAAAATGGCAAACAATCACTCTAAATAGCTTGAAACTACAATGAAAGTGAATTAAATAATGATCGATCTCGCCCGCGATCTCGCCGATCCGGCATGGCAAACTGAAATTTAAATGGCCTATGCTACCACTGTAAATGCTATTTGGAGCCTTGAACGGGCACCGCTATGATTTAGAAACCCATTGAAAACACACGCGAAAATCATGCGAACATTTTCACTTTCTAACTGCAAAAAGAAAACGGGGATCGGCGAAATTCCACGAACTTTTGTGTGACGTACGTAGCTGCCGCTGTTTCGAAATAAATAAACGAAATAAAGTCGCTTCCATATTGCACAGTTCTAAACATGCGTATCGATAGAACGTCGAAGTTCACAGGACGCGGTTAATATATTGACAACAACAAGTTTACTCCCTCTGAAAATTACTCCCTCTGAAAAGTTGAGTTGTTTTGAACGCGATGTCTACGTGAAGAGAACCACGCGCACGTGGAGATGATTTGTGTCGTGATGATTCTAATTTCTAAGTTAATTGGACATTAATTTCAACTTTCTGTCATGTTGGGGTGCGGGGGGGGGGGGGGGCATAAAACTTCAAACATGGCCAAGCAAAGGAGGAAAATACAATTGAGTATACAGAGTATCAGGTCATTTGTGGTAACATGTTTAAAATATGAATTTCATAATCATAATTTGTTAAAGATTAATGATAAGAAGTTTGTCAGAATCAACAAATGTTGTTCTTCCTTTATCCCTTGATTCGTGTACATGAACGAAAAATACATAAAAAAGTCATATCAAACATTAAACAAAGAAAATAAACTATAAAAATGAATTAGAGACGAAACTAACTATGAACAAAAATAAATAGGGATTTTTATCATGTTACCACACTAGCGATTTATGGCCTAGCGTAAACCAACTGGCAACAACGTAAACACGATAATATTCCGATTCCAAAATGGTAGCCTCCATAACGTAATGTTGTGGGCACGTTGTGGGTTAAATACCACTAGTAAACAGCTGCCCACTACTATAAAGTTTGGCTTGCCTTGTAAATTTTAAAACGCACTGTAAATGTTTTTCCAACATTTTCGATTTTTTTTTGAACTTTTTTTTTCTCACTCTTTGCATTTTTCCCGCGAGAGGTGTTCATTTCCCGGCAAGGAGCTTTCCGTATTGCCTACTTTTTCCCGCGGTGCATCAGTGTTTGATGAGTAAATCAGGTTAAACCTTTTACTTGCAGAATACTATGCAGCATGTTTATTGTTTATACTCACATCACTGTCATCTATTGAATTATGACAATTCTTAAGCATAATGGTACGGCTTGGTCTATCACTTGATGATGATGAGCCTCTCCCAGCTGATCCTCCAGATCCTACCGATCTTTGCGACCTCCTGTCTCCTCTGCTATCGCTACGCCCATATCCATTGTCATCACGCTACAAAAATAAAAGCAGGTTTGCCAGGATGTCACTAGATTTTTAGTTTGGGCTAAATGTTCATGTAAATAAATCTCATGGGTTGTTTTTCCAGCTGATTATGAAAGGCATAAGGTTCCATTTTTGTGCCAGTTGGCAGACTTCAAATTCCATTGAGTGCCGGTTTGTCAGCCAGTGCTAGTTGCTGCCAACTGGTGCTGACCAGTGTTAGTGACTGACTGACAACCCTGGTTTAAGGTTTGGGTTAAGGTATGGTATCTTGATGAAGTATTTTCAGAGTGAGACCCACTCCAAATAGTAAATCATTCCGAACTCAGGGAAGACACTTACAGGTAAAACAGGCTAAAACTTTGTTTTTACATCTTCAAATGCCTGTTGTTATAATCTCTCTGCCTGTCATAGTTTTCACTAAGTGCGTTGCAGTATTTTCACTCAATTTTTTTCCCAAGGGTATTTGACCCTTGGGATAAAAAAGTAAAGGGTCAAAATGGAAAGTGAAGGGTGAAAAAAATTCCGTTAAATTTAAGCGCGATTTTTCTTCGCTTTTTAAAACGAGAGCATCAATGATGCAGAAGCTCACTACAATTCTGATTCATAAAACATGTCTATAATATATAAACCACTTTAATCTGTCCAGCATATGACAAATTATGTAAAGCTCAAATCCACATTATACCTTACATGAAACATACATGTATATATATATTATGCATTCACAGTGTAAGCAAATTTGCCCTTCTATATATGCTTCAGTTGAGATTACATAAAATAAAGGTAATTGTGTCATCTTTGACTGAACATACTATAATAGTGGCATATTTGTTTTATGCTGTACAGGTGATATGAGTCAGTATATACTATCAATTATTTGGATTATTTGAAAAGCCACACAAAACTGTGTGTTAATTATAGTTGCAGGGTTTTGCATTGATTCTAGAGCGAGAATACATCAAAGAAAAATGATATCAACTTAAAATTTGGTACAATGTCTTATCATGACTTCCTATTTAATTTCAATATCAGAGCTTCAGTTTTTGAATAATTAACTAACAAATGTATGGCCATAAAAGAAAAAAATGGTGTTTCTTGTACAGAATTATTACTTAAATTACAATGTCTTATCATGAATTCCTGTTGATTAATTTCAATATCAGAACCTGTTTTTGCATAATTAATTAAAAATTATTTTAAAAATGTATGGCCATTTAAAAAGTTGTGTTTCGTGTACAAAATTATTACTTAAAATACTGTGTAAACAAAGGGGCAAAAAGCATTTTGATCAGAAATATTTAAATAATTGAATTTTACTTAGCCTACTGATACAATGTTTTAAGATATAATTTTTGTTGTCGGATCTAAACGCTTCGATCAATGGGCCTCATATTTGGCACACATGATTATCAACACAAGCCCTTTCAATAAATCTCTATAAAATAATGTATGAGTTGAATATTTGATCTAATTTGCATATTAATTAGCCATTTTAACGAGAAAATGACTAAAACGAAGTATTATACATCAATAGATTAAAATACATACCAATGTCCATCAAAATTGGCACAGATAATTATCTACATATTAGTCCTTTCAATAAATTGCTATAAAATAATCATGTCACTTGAATATTTAATCAAATTTGCATAATTAATTAGCTATATTAACAAGAAAATGGCTAATATCATTATTTTCATCGTCAGATCCAAACGCTTTGATGAATTGGCCCCATATTTGGCACACATAATTATCAAAACAAGCCCTTTCAATAAATCTCTATAAAATAAATAACTGTATATGAATTGATTAATTGATCTAATTTGCATATCAATTAGCCATTTTAACGATTTTAATCAATACGTTAAGATGCATTAATGATTGCGTTAAAAATGAGAATATACCAATATCCACAAAATTAGGATAGCAATATCTACATCCTTAATAAATTGGTATAACATGTGAATGTGGCTTGAATAATTAATCAAATTTGCATATTAATTGGCTATTTCAACAAGAAAATGGCTAATATAATTATTTTCATCATCAGATCCAAATGCTTTGAATAATTGGCCTCATATCTGTCACACATAATTATCAACACAAGCCCTTTCAATAAATCTCTATAAACATAGTGTATGAATTCAATTGTTGATCTAATTTGCATACTAATTAGCCATTTTAACAAGAATATATTTAAAGTTTACTCATCAATACAATTCATTAAAATGCATTTACCAATATCAATCAAATTTGGCACAAATCTACATAAGTCCTTTCAATAAATTGATATAATTCGCATATTAATTCTAAGCTATTTTAATAAGAAAATTGCTTAAATTGATATTATTTTCATCTTCAGAACTAAACGCATTGATCAATTAGCATCATATTTGGCATATAATTGTTGCATGTACAGAATGCGGATAATTTTCTGTAACCAAATTGATCAGGAAAGTCGCTCAGATTGATTGATCAGAAATATTTGAGAGGGGCTCAAATTTAATCGACAATTATTAGATCCTTTTTGCGGAGATCCTTTAGTATGGGAAACTCTTCTGTTATAGGTTCGTCAGAAGATAAGGCTTCTTCATCATATTTGATTGTAAATATAGTTTTATCACCATCAATTGTTGCCTCTTGAAGTGAGATTATTTTCCCATTATACCACTGCGGTATTCCTGCTGGATTTATGCACTTGTGGCGTACACGCTTGTCAACCAATAATCGGGTTGACTCTAAGAATCCGTCTAAGTACTTCTTGGAGTTTTGTATCGCTCGTTTTATTCTCTGTCCTTCTAGTTACTTTGTAATTTCAATCTTCTTGAGCTTGATGGTGGGAGCGGTAAAGAGGAAGGAATACGAGGTCTTGCTTCAGACAGAGGCTCAGTCACCGGAACCATGGACTCCTCATCGGAACCTAAAAGAATCAGTTTGAAAAGTCAATTAGAAAAATTGAGATAGAAATACAATTTATTTAATAAAAATCCAACAACATTCAATCCCCCAACTTATTACCGTAGTATTTATATAATTCATGGGACATAATTTATTTAGTATTATGAATGATTGTGTTATAAAATTCTACCAAATACATACCAGCTTGATTTGATGACTCTGAAGCCATATCCAGTGAGACTGATGTTGATGGGCCAGAAAGGGAAACATTGACTTCTTCTTCTTGATGGTGGGAGGCTGGGAGCGGTATATAGGAACGAATACCAGGTATTGCTTCAGAAAGAGGCTAAATCACCGGAACCATGGACTCATCGATGTCTTCATCGGAACCTAATAATTATTATAAAATAATTAGTTTGAAAAGTCAATTAGAAAAATTGAGATAAAAATACAATTTACCTATAAAAATCCCAGCACAGGGATGTAATTTAGGTGGCGGCATCCCCTGCCAGAAGGCTTGCCTCCACTGGTGCCCTCCCACCAATGAAATGATGTGTGTGTAGGCCTAAGTAAAGTAATGTAACATAACGCAAAGTAACCTAACGTAACGTAAAGTAACCTAGGCTAAAGTAACGTAACTTAAAGTAACGTAACGTTAACTAATGTAACGTAACGTAACGTAAAGTAACGTAACGTAAATTATCCTAAGGTAAACTAATGTAAAGTAACGTAACGCAAAGTAACGTAACGTAACGTAAAGTAAATTAATCTAAGGTAAACTAACGTAAAGTAACATAACGTAAAGTAACGTAACGTAACGTAGGGTATTAAACGTAATGTAACGTAAAGTAATGTAACGTTTAAAGAAGTAATAAAAGCAAGTTCCGTAACATAAAGTTCCCCTACCTACCTAAACAATTAAGATTTTAATTTTTATGCAAATTCAATTTTGAAATTTGGATTAAGTCATTACAAAGAACCCTACCCCCCTCCCAAAAAATTATGAAAACTATTACTATTTGTTTTCACTATAATAAATACAAATTTAGAACCAAAACTAAAGGCATAATAAAAGGACAAGTAAGTCATGAAGTAGTAAGTTCGAATTAATTTGTATTGGAATATTTTTACTTTTCCCAATAAAAAATGTTTACATTTACGACCAGTGCAGTGCTATAATTTCGGCCTAGTAATAATTAATTAGGCACGTGCCTATATTATGCAGTATGGATGGTAAATTAAAGAAACTTATCCAAGAAATTCATTAACTCAACGCATTTTATTATAATTTCTGTCTAAAATATTGAATCATAACAAAACTCAATCGCAATTAAAAATAACCTAAGCCAGTTTACGCCCAACGTATGTGCAAAGAAAGATTTGTTTTGGGCGCATCATGTCTAATTGCACGGTTTCGATGATTTTATGAATGGCGAACTTTGAACAAGCGCCCAAATAGGGCGCATCGGGAAGGTTGTGGGCGGTTACTATAAACAAGATGGCGGTTCGACAGAAAAATTATTGCGACGATCGTCTGGTTTCAGTGATGATTTTAAGCAAGTATTTATATACATCAAAACATTACAACTACTGCATTTTCAAGTGAAATACATATCAGTCCTCTACCAAGTGCACGATTTCACGGCAAAATCATGTCGTAATGAAAATGAACCGCATGTTGTATGCTCACTGCAGTGGCGTACGTGCATAAACGACATCAGAGTTGCCTGCCACACTCATGTAATGGTCCAAGCTGTCAATACAAAGTATAGGGTACTCAGAACAAGAACATTTCATCATGAAAGTTGCGGGTGAAAATGAATTAAAGTCTACGATATTATTAATTATTATTAATCTATATAATATTATTTACTACCATACCTACTCGCTACATTATCGGACGAAATCTTCAGGTGGAAATTTGAAGATGAACTCTTCACATCGTCGTAACTTTTGAACCACTTGATCGATTTTGAAGCGAGAAAAGATGAAGTTGGGTCATCTCAGGCGGGTGCCACTGTACACAAGCTCCCATTGCCGAGATTGAAGCCGCAGTGTGATAGCGCCCTCGATTTACGAGTCACATCGCGCGTCTAAATTAATTCACATTAAGCGTCTCATGTGCCTTATAAGGACTTTCGTGCTGTCAATCATGGCGTTGTCAAGATAGCGCCCTCCTTTTACAAGTCACATCGCGCGTACTCACGCCCATGTGCCCTTATATGGGAGGCTCTTGTTTTGCGATTCGAATGTCCCCTCCCATTATTTAGACTCCCTGGTCATCTATCGTTTTTCCGAAGATTCATTCGGCAGTGCCAAATGACCAATCAAAACCCCGCAAATTTTCCTCCGAAGACCCGAGCTCCAAACCCGGAAGTGTTTTACCCATTGCGTTTATGTCATTCGTCCACAAGTTTTATCAATGGCAGACGATACCAAACTGGTGGGGGTAATACAAAATATTACGCACGATAATGCACGCAAATTCAGCATTTTGGCAAGGCAATATTTGCAAGTTTTACTCTTTTTCGCGAATTTTTAACAGCACCTCATGATGAAAAACCTTTGAAAACATTATTTTCCATTAATTTTGGCCGCTGAAATCGGAGATATAGTTTGAAGAATATATACAGAAGCGATTAACATCAATTAACGAAAAACGACCTCCCCACCCATTTTTGCCGCTGATTTCGTATCATGAATAATAATGATCTCTCGTAGTTAAACCAATCACAATAAGACAATCACGCTTGTACGTCATGAACACGCGTGTCATTGTTAATCAACTTTCTATCATAGCGTTTTCACATGCATTTTCAATACAATTTTGACAATAAAGAAAATAACGCAAAATTACCTATTTTGTCGAATGGCAATCAAGCCCATTTTATAACATATTTATGCGATCATATTGTTTCACTATCTCAAGTACATTTCCCGACAAATACCACTTGTGTGACCAAGATAAAACCATATTTCATAGTCGCACTTTCCCCTTGACCTATACCGTGACCTTTCGCTTCGAGTCTCTTTAGCTTACTTGTAGTAAGCTAAAAACAACTTTTCGTGTATAACATCAAATATATCCATCCAAATATATTGTTGTGTAGTTTAGTTAATTATTTAAATGATTTTTAAATAATGTATTTGTTTATTATTTAATGGGGTTGAGGGGGGAGCCTTAGTTTTTCTCTATAGTTGGGGTCTTGTTTTTTAACCCCCAGCCCCCACACCCCACCCCTCCCACCCTCCTCCATCCCCACCCCCACCCCTAGACTTGCAATCCAACAATGGGTGATGAAAATTTGTTGCCAAGAAGTGATCATGTGATCCTCCAATTCTTGCATGTTTCAGATCAAAATAAAACACTCTTAGTCTTGCAAATAATGATGAACAAATAATACTCCTACTCAGGAAGGGCTCAGGAAAAGAAAACCTTTGAAATTACTTTTTATGAAGTTTTCATTGATAATAATAATACAGGCAATATCCATATGAGTCAATAATAACAATTTTGAAGGGAAGCCCTGAAATTTGTATACAATTTGGTGGGAAAACGTGGCCGGCCCGCCCGGAGTCCTTAATGCCCGCCCGGCTCCGTGGTTTTTTTACCAAATCCAAAATATTAAATATATAAGCTTACTTTACTCCATTAACATTCAATTCATGTCTAAATTTACTTTAAACAAAGTGTACTACAATCAATCCCCATGCTTATAGTTTGTAAACAAAGCCTTTCTAAACATCAATACCACTTGAAAGGTATTTCAATTCGTAACAACAGCAAGGAAACTTCGCAACAGTTTTAGTTTATAACAACAATAAACGTGCATCGATCGATCGTACTTCTCGACATCGAAAAATTATTGTTTTATGACATGATCGGGACTTTTCCATTTAATCTGTAGGGGTGTATATAATTTTGTAATTTACAAAATGCCATTACACCATGGTACACGACAAAACAAACTTGAATTCTTTATTTATTTCAAATCTATGATAATTAAGTAATTGATTGTTATTATTCCGAACAACTCTGTTTACTGATAGATCGTTTCATTTTTAGTGACATATTTAAAGTAGTTACCCATTTAACTAAATACTCCGACCCATTGAATTACCCTTGTGAGGTCATGACCTGAACATCTGTAAACGATCGCCGCACGATAACACAAATAAATCTCTACCAATCACAAAGCTCTTTTGTATTTACAAAAATATAATTGTAATTTATTCATCATCACATGACTTTTTTATGAATGAATTATGTTGAATATTCATTAATGTTGTCGTCTTCAAAAGAAACGGGAACCATCAGGGTTCGTAATGGCGGACTTTTTAGATAGCCACATGTATTTTCAATACGATTTACGCTGGGTGACCCCCGGCGTCGTACGCTCACTGCCTTTAGCCATTAAAAGCTATTGTAAGCACCTTGTAATGCAATACAATACAATGCAATGCAATATGAATGCTGACGACACGATGTTGTTAAAAACGACATCGAAACATGATTGTGAGTCATGCTCTTAAAAGGGTCTTGAATCAATAATCACCCATTATTTCTTGTATCAACTAACAACGTTTCTGAAGAGGGTGGCATATGTAAACAATCTCTAGACTATGCTCTTTTGAAGTTGGGTTTGAAGTAGGCCTACTTATTTCTTTAGAAGACGACGGTCTTTTGTTTATCTCATTCAAATAAATTCGATATTATAAATCATCTGTCAATTGAATTTCAACACAGATAGTTTCAATCAGTCGTGTCAAGTAGGCCTAGAGATGAATGCACTTTCACTATCAAGTGGCCCTTGATCATGTTGATGTACATTTTATTGTAATACCGTGCGTGGGTGGTATTTTTGATGAATGGATTGATCAACTTGAGATCGGCGAAAATGCTGTGCGTGAACCACTGGATCAATAGCGGCTGGTTTTAAATGGCGACTCGTAAGATCAGACTTTTGAGGACCCGTGGGAAATGAAAAGTTGTGCGTCAAAAATACCCTTGGGGTTTAAAGTCAAGCGTGAGATTCAATAGTCAAGCGTCAATTACCCGGAAGTTCGGGTCTCTGAAATTGCTGCGTTGGGCCATCAAAAATTTTAGCCTTCAGTATCTTTCTGTAACTTACATCACTAATTCTATCTCTCGTTGATGAATCCCTATCTCTATCTCTGTTGTTATAATCTCTCTCCTTATCACGGTCGTCTCTTTCGCTGAATCGAGACCTTCGCCCTCTGTCTCTGTCCCTGTCTCTATCTCGCCTATCCCGATCTCTGGGCCTGATATGATAGATAAATGATGAAAGTAATAATACTCAGTGAGAACAACGATTCAGGGTATACACCACCAATGCGGGATGCGTTCCCCATACATGCAACTTGAGTTATCCCATATCCTTAAATTATCACTAATTTTTTCAATATTATGCGACGAATTTGATGTAGCAATTTCAGTCCTTTATTTAAGCCCAAAAACTCAGGACGGACCTTATAACGCCGATTTTAGTCGTTTAAAACTACACAAATTTCAAATCTTTGCAATTAGATATCTATTGCGCACACTCATAATAATGTGTTAAATATCCAAAATTAATCGATAGGTTTTCAATAGCGGCTCGTGTGATCCCACTTGAAAATGAAAAAGCTGTGCCGTCCCTTGAAATTTTAAGCTGAAATTCTAAGCCAATTCACTTCAACGGCACTAGCAATGTTTATCGAAACTCTACTTTATTTTTAGGCTGATAGAGGTATCTCGAGTCGTTTTAAAACAATCCCAGCTCGTAAGGGGTGTGCGTACATAGACGTTTGTCATTTTGCGATGGGGGACGAGACTACATGTTGCATGATGGGATAGCAAGGATACTCCGAAACTTATTCTGCTATTGCTTTACACGGTGGAGAATTATTTATGTTTAAAATGGAATAATTTAGCATTTTCATGAACTATAAACAGAGGCTGAAAAGAAAGAAGAGGTCTTTATGTTTGTACATCATCATAGCTGATATGATTAAAGTCAGAAAGTAGCAAATCAAGTTTATTGAAAGTCATTTTAAAGACGAAAAACCTAAATAAAAATATTTTGTAATGCTCAGTTTCGGACGTGGGCAGCAACAGGAAACTCAAAATCAACTGTGAAGAGCCTAATATTTTTATCTAGCGGGAAGCACTATTATAAATACTGTCATAAGTCTATCCAAATGCATCAAGGGTATACACCACCATAATCGCTCCCATTGAAACGTGTGTTATAAACCCAGTGTTCTTTTTGTAAAATCTTCCTCTTTTTGTTTTCTTCAACATTATCACCATTTCACATGATCGACAGTCCCAGTTTTTCAGTAATTTTGATTTCGCAAAGCACTCGCTTTTACAGTGCGTAAAAAATGGGAAAATCAGATTTTCGGGCCGCTTCACACGTGTGATCAAGACTTCGCCAAAGAATCATTTGTGACTTTTTACATTTCAGATTACAATCACCGAGCACCCCCCGGGATTCGATCCCTGGTCCATCCGCACCCAAGTCTGTGCCCCTATCAACTGAGCTAACTCCCCAGCGCATATGCAGGCACAAACTTCGTGCCCACATATGCCTGCAGTAGGTGACGTAATCGAGCCAATGCAGCAGCACGCGCGTGGAGATAGTTTTATTTTGTAAGATTTTGTATGGTGTAGTGGGGTTATAACGGTTATGGTTTCATTTTTTTTATGAAATAAAATCTAAGACCTATGGCGAAAATCTGGTCAAAATATTCACATTTGAAGCTGCAATCCAAGCTTTAGGGACTTCGGTACCCTGCACGCTGGCCAGCAGGCACTGGCAGTGGTGTGTACCGGCACTGTACCCTCAAATCCTCTAGGGAATATTCTCCGTCATCTTATGTCTGTTATGATCTTGGCTCGGCCATTTCCCACCAAACAAAAAAAAGTACCTGCAGGCTGCATCCTCCATTTTTCAAAAAGCTCGGACGAGAACCTAGTGTTTTTTTTTATGTGGCCTAATTGACCAATCGCGGGCTAACTAATCAACAAGACCCCCACGCACGTCGTGTTGCGACTGTTTTGGAAATGCACTGCAAGATGCATGCAACTTGCAAGGACAGGCTCAACTTTTTTGTAATGATCGCGAGTGCTCGGAACATGACGCTGTGATCGACAAATGTTTGTTTTGATTTAGTATTAGTTATAATTAGTGCCCCATCCCATCATTAATTTGTTCAGTATCACTCAGTCAGTGGCTTTGAAATTGGATTATTGGTAGACCTAACTTCAGGTCCCTCAATTTGCTAGATTATTGGTAGCTCTGTTTCATAGCTCTCATACGTCGTGATACGACTCAGTATGAGAGCTATGAAATGAAACCATATGTTCGTACGTCGGCGATTTTCGTTTCTAGTTTGCCTATTTCTAGAACATTTGAATACACTTACCTGGGTTATACATGTGCTATGTACTGTTATTGCATTCTAGATACATTTTCAGCTCCATAAATGCTACTCAAAATGAAATATTAATGATATAAAATCGGCCCTAATCACAGCGAAATGAAGATGTCGTCAGCATGATGGAAGTCAATTCGCGGTAGTTTACGATTGGTTCCGAATATTTTCAATTAGTCTCGTTCCACGTTTTCCTCCTAATGGGTGTATGCGTGTGTGTAAACATAGTAAATCACTAGGCGGACAACCAATACTACGAACGCAATCAACTGTTAACAACAGCCTGGTTCCAAATTGTTGGCACCAGGCTGTTGTTAGTGAGATTCCGAAGAACGCACGTGACCTGTTTTCCGAAGATTTCTGATTTCAATTTTAAATGATCTATTACCAAACTATACAATGTTCTAACATATTTGACATTTAAAACCACCTCGTACGACAAATTATGTACAATTAGGGTCCTGGTATGCAGTTTTCATTTACGTAAATACTAGACTAGACAGGGAATAAATGCGCTGGGCAAACGGAAGCACTCTATTTGATATGAACTCTCCGCACAGACGCTAGATTACATCCCCCAAGTCTTCAATATTATCGTACGGCAGCTAAAGCCGTACAAAAATAGAGGGCGACTGAGAGTTACAGTCTATAAATAATCGACTGCTATTTCTTTGGCTGATTCCCGGTACACAGGATCCCCTTTAAATTAGTTGTGTGGAGCCCATTGATGCAGGGAACAAGCATAAACGACGGCATTCAGAAAGGTAATCATGGAAAAAATTATAGTCGTTAAAAAACCTCTAAAATCTCCAGAATTCGTGAGCGTAGAATAACATCGATGGTACCAAAATAATCCGTAAGTATTTTTCTATAAGTAAGGATAACTTAAATTTAACTACCAGTAAATTTATTTTTTGTTTTAAAAAAAATACGATGTAGGAAGTCTATGGAATGCTTGTTTTTGTAGCTAGATTATTGGGTGCCCTCAAAAATTATTTAAGCCGGCCTGGCCGGGCTGGGGACTGGAGTGGAATGCACCCGACTGTCCTGTATGTTGTTGTTTTCTAAACAAACAATGTAATTTGTTGTCACTAACAATCCCGGATGTCCGCCCTTGCCTTGCATCGAGACAACAAGTATTTTACCGTCCATACTCCATGCTCATCCTTTCCCTTTGTTGTCTGGAACCTGTCAAAAATGCATGCAGCTCACTGTGTATACACACCCCGCGACATCGCGGGGAAAAATATCAGACAGACATCGCGTTTTGTTTTTAATATTACACATTTATGCTCATACTAACCGATCTCTTCGTTCTTGTCTTTGCTCTTCAGCTAACCCTCTTTGTACTGCTAAGTACTGGTTAATTTCTGTCTCCATTTTAACTTAGAATTTTGCAAATATTTATGTAAGATAATCGCACAGCCTCCGTCATAAAATCTTCTCCATCATAAATTTTGTGAATGACGTCAATGAGATTTTGTTCGTAATTGTATTTTCAGTCGCTTGAAATTATTTTATATTTTACTTTCGTCAATGCGATTTTGTAGCCAGCCAGGGTCGGTCTTGAGAGCGTGTCATAAAATCGAGAAATATTATGCAAGCCCTTATTCATTGGAGGGTATCTGGTTTTCAATTTTTAGTAAAATAGGTAAAAAGTTACCAAGTATTATTGTGACGGAAATGGATTTCCGTCTTGTCAAGTGTTTGCGTCAACAAATTTAATTATCCAATTGCTCAATTTTATGAATGATGATTTTAACGGTGAATGATTATTTATATTGTGAAATTACCAAACATATTGTCTCTACATTTAATGATGTTAGCATGTTAGGAATTCAAACGTTCAGATTTATGCATGTTTTCTACATAATTGAATTATAAGCTTACTTAATTATTTTGAGGTTAGCTCATCAATCGTCATAATTTTAGGTCCCGATTTCGTGATTTATGTATTTGATTCTTGCGATATAATTTATACTTTACTTGTAGGCCTAAATACATTGCTTGAAAGCGTCAAATCGCCGTACTTAAAGGCATATTATGTGATCTTTTCCAGAGGGCGCCCTCTATTCATTATTTTTTTTAGAAAGTAGATTTTCTTGCAGATTTACATTTCCGATCATAAATCATACATACATTCCAAGTTACAGAGCGATACGATTCCTAATTACCTCAAAATCATGGTTTTAGAGTGAATTTAGAGTGAAAAATATAAAGTGTCCGGATTCGGACAGTTTATTTTCACTCTAAAACCATGATTTTGAAGTAATTAAGAATCGTATCGCCCTGTAACTTGGAATGTATGCATGATTTATGATCAGAAATGTAAATCTGCAAGAAAATCTGCTTTCTATTTTTTTTTCGATGTTGAGGGCGTTCTCTGGAAAGATCACATAATATACCTTTAACTCCCGGATTTTAGGCACTTTTAGGATATTTATAGCAAAGTTATTACTTCTAGAAAAAGGGAGAAAGTTATTCTGAACATAATCTGTAAGTCTTGTTTATTTTTGATATATTATTTTGGTGTTGTTTTGAAACTATTTAAATTCAGAAATTCTTTGCTTGTCCATTTTCCTGTGAGCAGTCCTTTTTCCCGTGAGCAGTCCTTTTTCCCGTGAGCAGAGTTCTGCTCACGAGAAAAATGTTCTGCTCACGAGATTACTCACGAGAAAGATGTTCTGCTAACGAGATTACTCACGAGCAGAATATTTTACTCACGAGCAGAAATAGCGATTACCGTGACGTCCGCAAATAGGTTACCTGTAGGGCTGATTTTCTGCTCACTAAAACTTTTAAGCTTTGGCTGAATTGCGAAACTCACGAGCAACTCACCGTTACTCACGAGCACTCAAGCAGGGCTCACGGCTTCGGCCGTGTAGCTCCTGTTTGAATTAAAATAAGACAATAAATAGATTAAACTTTTATTTTTGAATTTTGTACTTCTTGTTATGTGTGATACTATGTTTTCATTTTCAACATTGTCTCCTATGCACAGTAATTTTCATTACCTGTTCCAGTGCATTTCCATTATTTGTTACCTTAGGCCTATGCCTGAGTCATTTTTCATTTCCATCCATTGTTATTATCTATTTGTAGTCATCAATCACCATTATGGATTTTACTCACCATTTTTTATATATCCTATTTGCCTTTTACTTTTTAATCTCCCCTTTGTCTATATCATCCTTTTGTTACACTATCCACTTCATCACTCAGCTGTCAAGTTTGAATTTCCTTCCCCCATTCATCCATCTGTCACTTTACTTCCTGCCCATTGTTCCTCTGCCAATATATGTTGTGTTATGCTGTATTCTGTCATTTTACCTTCGATAAAGATTCTGTTAGAATCGAAACGTCAGGTCCTCTTATATTTATTACAATAGATTAAACTCAGTAATTTCTACAGTTTCCCTGAAATAGTGAAATAAATACACAATTTGTGCTTCGTTGTGAGTAACTGGAATGAGACGCTACTATTGGAGATTAATAATTCTTATGCATAATTATGCAAATGTGTTTGCATTATTGGATTTATTAAAGTATCTGCCCCCGGGGGGGGGGGGGGGGGGGGGGGCACTGACATTTGAAAAGGGTATAGGTATGTGCCGCGCTGAAGACCCCCTTTTTCACCCTCTGCTGCTAGTTCTTATGACCCCCTTTTTGAGCCTGCATCAGTTCTTAAGACCCCATTTTTATTGAAAATTCAAAAATCGCGAAATTTAGCGTTCCAAAGCACCAATTTTGTGTTCCAAAGCCCCATTTTTTCGAAAATTTTGCGTTCTTAAACCAAAATAAATCGAAAATTGAACTATAGGCCAGTTCTCAAGACCTATTTGTTGGAAAAAAATCAGTTCCTAAGACCCTATTTTTCGACATAAAATCCACTCAGTTCAGTTCTTTAGCCCCCCTTTTTGAGACCCTGGGCGGCACACCCCTACCCAAAAAAAAGTTGAGTGCCCCCCCCCCCCCCCCGGGATCTGCCCTATTTCAAGCATCATTTAACACGTCAAGTCCTGCAATCCTTTAATCAGTAGCTACCAGTCCAGGATATTATTCCAGCTCCATGATGAGGCTTCAAGCTCCAAGCTTTCCAAGATCTTCAAGCTAGGCCTTCATTAGCATCATTGGTTGAAATCTGCATCACAACAACAACCAGTTCATCAAAGAGGGCTCTTATTTTAATAACCAAGCCCCAGACGACGCTGGACACGGGCGCATTCACGAATATTTAGGTTAAAATATGCGAACGAGGTTACGTGATAAAGTGAATGGGACGAACGGTTTTAATTCAAACGAGAGCATCAATGATGCAGAAGCTGACTACAGCTGAGAATTTGGGAAAATTCATAACTCATGTCTATATATGAAGAGCGTTGTTGCAAATTTAAAAGGGCTATGGTGCATTTTTTTCAAAAATGATTTTACTATAGAAATGTATAGGGGAAAATCTTATGTCTCAAGGAAACAAAGTCATTTTTTTTCAAAAAGACATTTTTCAAAAAGTCATTTTCAAAAAGTCATTTTTTTTCTCATTGTAAACAGTCATTGAAGTTGCAAAAGGGCCTGTGTCCAGAATTAAATCGGGATACAGGCCCTTTTAAAACAAAACAACAACTTCAATAGTTTACAATGAGATGTAGGTCTTTTTGAAAAAAAATGACTTTATTTCCTTGAAACATATGATTGTATCATTTAACATTTCTGTATCAAACTTTTTTTTTTTAAATGATTAAAATAAATGATTTTTTCTTTAAGTACAAACAGATGGAGTTTTGTTGCAAAAGGGCCTACATCCAAATTTTCAAAAAATGTAAACATGATTTTTGTTTGTTTTTGAAAACTAGCGCATTTGGAATGTATTTCAATTTAAATTAGTATGTAGTGTACCTCTTTCATAATCCATTCAGTTTTTCAATTGCTCAACTTGAATATTTAGAAACAGGTTTTTTTAAACTTTTTCTCAATAAGAGCCAAAGTGGATGCAGGCCCTTTTGCAAAAAACCTCTTCATATTGTAAACCACTATAATCTGTCCAGCATATAACAAATGATGCAAAGCTCGAATCCATATTATATCTTACATGAAACAAGAATTATATATATATATTATTATGCATTCACCGTTCACCGTGTAAGCACATTTGCCCTTCTATATGCTTCGGTTGAGATTTCAAGATCAAGAAATAGTCTCTTTCTGCTGATATTAAAACAAATTATTGCCAAACACCTTGGATATTAAATGGTGCGACCTAATGGTAGATGATTGTTCTCTTTTGTAATGTGTGAAGGTTCAATAAATAATATGTACAGAGATGAATAACTTCGGTACATAACAATGGCAAAATACAAACACCTATTTTATGAAAATATGCATCATTTAATGAAAATAATAATATTTACAGGTCACCAAACTCCCATGGCCCCTGGATCTTAGGCCAAGTAAAAATAAAACTAGTTTCTCGTGCTAACTTTTTGAAAAAAGGAAGATGAGTTTGTTTTTTTCTTCTTCCCAAAATGGCGAATGCCCCTTTTTCCAAAACTGGTTTCGCTTTTTCCAACATGGTGGAAATGTTTTTGCTTCAAAATGGCTGCCACTTTTCTAAGACTAGCTTTATAACCTTAAAATGGGTACATACTGGAAACTGCTCGCGATATTTTACATGTTTATTTTAATACTAGGCGGTCACCCGGGGTTTGTCGGTTCTCGGGTTTGGGCGGTCACCCGGGGTTTGTCGGTTCTCAGGGTTTGGTGGTTTGTAGAATGCATGCATAAAACCCGATCGGACAAACTTTGAAAATTCGACCCTTAGACGACCTTTGACCCGGACGACCCAAGAAAAGCAAAACCGTTTTATTTTTTCCACGCTCGACTCGTATTCGGGCTTCCCGTCACCGAGTTTAAGCCAGATCGGACAAACTTTGAAAATTGGACCCCTAGACGACCTTTGACCCCGGACGACCCAAGAAAAGCAAAGCCGTGTTATTTTTTCCACACTCGACTCGTATTCGGGCTTCCCGTCACCGAGTTTAAGCCCGATCGGACAAACTTTGAAAATTCGACCCTTAGACGACCTTTGTGACCCCGACCTTTGTGACCCCGACTTTTGACCCCGGAAGACCCGACAAACGCTAACCCGTTAAATTTTTGCCACGCTCGCCTCGCATCGAGCATTGTGATCACCGAGTTTAAGCACGATCCGACCAACTTCAAAAAGTTGACCCCTAGATGACCTTTGACCTCGTATGCTCTAGCGAATGCGAACTTGCTCTTGCGGGGACTGAACAAACAGACACCGAGTTTCTCATCACCGAGTTTAAGCCCGATCAGACAAACTTTAAAAATTTGACCCCTAGATGACCTTTGACCCCGGATGACCCAAGAAAAACAAAGGCGTATTATTTTTTCCACGCTCGACTCATATTCAGGCTTCCCGTCACCGAGTTTAAGCCCGATCGGACAAACTTTGAAAATTCGACCCCTAGACGACCTTTGACCCCGGAAGACCCGACAAACGCCAACCCGTTTTATTTTTGCCACGCTCGCCTCGCATCGAGATCACCGAGTTTAAGCATGATCCGACCAACTTCAAAAAGTTGACCCCCATATGACCTTTGACCCCTATATGACCTTTGACCTCGTACGCTCTAGCGAATGCGAACTTGCTCTTGCGAGGACCGAGCTGCACCCACCCACTGAGTTTGAACGCCGCCCGACCCCCTTCTTCTGGATGGTTCAATAAGTAACAATAACATCTACCGAGGTGATTGGTTTAGGGGAATATTGAAAATAAGATAGGCTTTTCTTCTGATATCAAAATAGTACTACTACATATAGTTTAACCAGAGAGATATTACACCTCCCTGGTTAAACCATACATAGCCTAGGCTACATAGCCTAGGCTATAGGCTACATAGCCTAGGCTATAGCCTATAGGCATAGGGCTAGGCTGGGATGTTCGTAGTCCCAATAGTGACCTGTCCTAGGTAGCTGGCTACCTAGGGTCACAAAACTCCCTATTGACTGTTCACGTCGCGAAATTCACATCGAGTGTCAGCACTGCCGACTGCCGCTTGATCAAAATTAATTAACACAATGTATTACTAAGAGTTCTAGGAACAACATGTGAGTGCATTTTGATTGATTTAAATCATATTTGATGTGAAAATCTTGAATTAAAAATGTGATTTTCGCGACGTCGTGTGTCTATAGAGGGTGTTGTGGCTATAGTATAGTGAAGCATGAACGATAGTATAGCCACCATTGGGTCTAGGCCCGGGTCTAGGATGTTCGGGAATTCAGTGCTCCCGGGACTCGATTTTGTTTATCGGGCGGGACTCAGGATTTACGAAAATTGGTAGTCCAGATTTTCGAGGAAGTGAAAACGCAATAAAATATACTAAATGTCCACCAAAGTGTACTGTACTGTACAGTAGATATGTACTTCTGTTCTCTGTGTTGTCTTCAGTTCATTTGCCTTTTATTATTGTCAAATCTGCACCTGTTTTAATCAGCTTCCGGACATTAACATTACATATTAAAATCGCGATTCGTTCAAGATTTACCATCAGAATAATTTTGTGTACTACCAAAATGCATAAAACTTTCATAAGTGCAACCAAATGTGCACAATGAAGCGAATTTTAGAGCAACATCGTGCGTACGGCGTAAACACACACCGCTGGCGATGTGAGCGGCGCCATACTCTTGGGTTCCTTTTTTAGTAGGAGAACAACCGTATCAGGAACAGGCGGGGTTGGACGATGATGTAGTATTTATTTTAAAGTACCCCTTTTCATTTTATATTTGGTTTATTTTGTACTCACGTCTAGGCTATATCAGCCTTTCGACTCACTCGTAGTCATTTTTTATCTGCTAAAAATTAACGTCAAAGTAGATGCAGATGAAAACAACTTGAATTATTACAGAACAACAAGAAACAGAACATGAAATAAGGTGAGAAGACGCCATTATTTTCTGAGAACACACGGCCGCGGCATGCTCGGACTGAAAACTTTTTTGGGGGTTGGACGCTTTCACTTTTGAAAGGGGTGTCATGTTTTATTTAAACAATGTTTTTATTTTTCAATAAATTACTTGAGCTATAATATAAACATGCGGCATGTCATTATGAATATTTATTGAGTAAATTTGTATTAAATGTGGAATTTCGACATGGCGGAAGTTACACAATATCTAAATATAATACATAAATGTGCCGTTAAACCCAACCCTCCCCCGTTATAACACGACTTTCAAAAAATGAGTGAACTCGTAGAGCTCCGATTGTTTCGTTATTAAACACTGCACCCTCACATATTCGCACGTGCAACTGTTTGAGGAAAGCTCACGACACATTGAAACAGACGGGGTAACTCGGTAAATGTAATTGCCTCATTTACATCGGACTATAATATGTAGATTTGACATTTGATCAATGGCAGACGATACCAAACTGGTGGGGGTAATAAAAGATATTACGGCACGATAAATCACGCAAATTCAACATTTTGGCAAGGCAATATTCGTAAGTTTTACTCTTTTTCGCGAATTTCTAACAGCACCTCATGATGAAAAACCTTTGAAAACAATATTTTCCAATAATTTTGGCCGCTGAAATCGGAGACATAGTTTGAAGAATATATACAGAAGCGATTAACATCAATTAACGAAAAACGACCTCCCCACCTATTTTTCACTTTGACGGCTGTATTTTTACTTTACGCTGATTTCGTATCATGAATAATAATGATCTCTAGTAGTTAAACCAATCACAATAAGACAATCACGCTTGTACGTCATGATACATGCGTGCCATGTGTTGAATCACCTTTTCTATCATAGCGTTTACATGCATTTTCAATACAGTTATGACAATAAAGAAAATAACGCGAAATTGCCTATTTTGTCGAATGGCAATCAGGCCCATTTTCTAACATATTTATGCGATCATATTGTTTCACTATCTCAAGTACATTTCCCGACAAATAACCACTTGTGTGACCAAGATAAAACCATATTTCACAGTCGCACTTTCCCCTTGACCTATACCGTGACCTTTCGCGTCAGGTCGCTTTAGCTTACTTGTAGTAAGCTAAAAATGATACTGACACTGCGGATGGTTAGCCGCCCACAGTGGTTTTAGGATGAAATAATTTAGTTCCAACGTGTGATGAATTGTATAGGGTCATATAATCAAAATCCCTTGTTACATTGAAACCAACAGAAAATTCAAAATTAACTGCCGTTCGTGTCCACCGTCGTCTGCCAAGCCCTTGCCTCATCATCAGCGTCTTCCCTTCACCCAAGGTCCTCCTAGTACAGATTTTGGTGGTATTTGCCCAACAAACTAGAGAGCCTCCCGTTACATTATCAATGATGTTTCATGGTGCAACTCTAAAATTCAATTTACTTTATTCGTGATAGACCTAACGCAAAGCTTTTAACTATTTTTGTGCAATAATTATAATAATAATAATAATCTCTCTCTCTATGTCAGATGGCAAGTGATGCTGCTGTGGCCTTCACAAGAGCACGCCATTTGGTTCGGTTTGATGCACGTCGTGTTGCTTCTATCGTACTTAAACCAGTGATCCTTTTAATGTCATCAGTCCATGATGTTATAGGGCGTCCTCTGCAGTGGCGTAACCAGCGGGGGGGGGGGGGGGGGGGGGGCAATGAAATCAAGTACGGCTGTAAATGAAATTTACAAACAAAGTACACACCAAATCCCCCCAATAATGACGTCGTGTCGGTTGAGATTGGCACTGTCGGTTCATTTGACGAAAGGAATCATGGAATTATATGGTCAAAAGTACACATATGAAAAAATTTCGCGCGCTACGCGCGCATATGTCTTCCCAAAATTAAATATTCTTTGATACAAGCTTGTTTAGAGCCAAAATGTAGCTCAATCGTCCAACAAAATAGCTGTAAAGTCGAAAACTGTCACTCTTGGTGTTGATAAGAGATCCTAGCTACGCGCACATCTCTTGACTCAAAAATTCTTAGGAGCACCCCCCCCCCCCATTTCAAGTCACTGCCCCTTCTTGCCCCCCCCCCCCCCCAAATTAAAACGTCTAGTTACGCCACTGGTCCTCTGCCACGACTACCTTCTACTGCACCTTGCAGAATTAATTTCTCGACATTCTTATCTCTCCTGGTAATATGACCAGAGTAGCGCAGCTTTCTGATGTTGATGTCCCTCCTTACACTATAGTGTGAGCTTTGTTCTAACCTTTTATAATAATACCCATTGATTGCTTCTCTTCTCCCTCCATGAAACTCATAGGAGTCGCCTATAGCACCACATCTCAAATGCATCAACTCGTTTTCTGTCATTCTTTGTCATTGCCCATGACTCACTTCCATATGTGGCGATGGAGAAGATGGTTGCTTTCAGGAAGCGTACCTTGAGATTCATTGATAGCCCTTTGCTCTTCCAGATAGTTGACATATCTTGTAATGTCTTGCGGGCTGTCTACGTTTGATCTCCCATGAACTGTCACTCTTGGTGTTGATAAGAGATCCTATAGGTACTCGAACTGTTGTACAACATCTATCTTCTGTTTATCTAGTGAGAAGTCAGCCCCTGTGTCCTCTTTGTCCATTACCATTATTTTTGTCTTTTTAGTGTTCAGCAGAAGACCTTTCTTCTCACTTGCTTCTTTTACCCTTTGTAGAAGGTCCATGAGTTCTTTTCGGCTGCTGCATATGAGTGTGGTATCATCAGCATATCTTAAGTTGGTAATTTTAATTCCTCTGAATTTCACACCACCTTCAAAGCTCTCCAATGCTTTTCTCATAATATCTTCAGAAAACACATTGAAGAAGCTTGGTCAGAATACACATTGAAGAAGCTTGGTGACAATATGCACCCTTGCCGTAATCCTCTTCCTATGCCAAACCATTCTGTATCACCACTTGATGTTCTCACTGCAGATTCTTGGTCTTCATACAGCCTACAGGTCAAGTCGATGAGGTGTTTTGGGAAACCCATTTTCTTCATGGTCTCCCACATTTCATTGTGGCTGACACAGTCGAAGGCCTTGGAGTAGTCTATGAAGACCATGTACAGGGGGAGTTGATGTATTTTGCACTTCTCCGTGATATTCCTGATGTTGACAGTTTGGTCCCTAGTTCCTCTCCCCTCTCTGAAACCAGACTGCATAATAGAAATCTATTCCACCCACCTGCGCGTTATATCCTCTGTCTCTGTCAAGGTGTTTCCATTCTCATCATTGATAACATAATAGTCTTAAAATATATACATTAATTTACTCGAGATAGAAATCGAGATACGACAAGTTTAAGATGTAATTCTGCTATTATGTGTATTGTTTTTGACCATGGACATTTGATAATTTCTTAATTTCAAAACTGTCTACTAATTTAAAAATTGTTTGTGCATTCAGGAAATTACTTTGTAGATAATATAGAGTAAAATCATTAAAAAGTTATTTTTCCCCCCAAAATGCAGATTTTAGCCGAATTATGGGCCAATTTTTTTGCGTCTTGAGAAATTCTTGTATCTTATATCCATACCAATATGTGTGCCAAAGATGGCCGTTTTGTGAAGTTTGTAACGATAAAATCCTTTACAAACCCCGCTTGTTCAGGTGTACTGTAATAAAACTCGGTTTTGAGCTCCTCGATTCATTTTTTTTTTTTGAAAACGTTATGGTCACGTTTTTTAACCTCGGCACCACAAAAAGGTGGTTTTGTTACATTTTAGAGCGGTTTTTGTCTCTTAAGGCTATTGTATTTGAGTAACTCTCTATCAAATTGACTTGTGTTTGGTCTTATCTTAAAGACAATTTAATACCTTTTAATAATCTGAAGAGAGAAAAAATCTATCACTTTTGCTTTAATTAATACAGCTCGTTAAGTATAATTAGTCAGGGTGGTTGAGGGAGCGGAGGAGGAGGGAGTGGAGGAGGAGGAGGTGATTGCTATGTAATACATGGGTGGAAAATTGTTAAAACTCAAAATGTCCTAACAGACAAACGGTAGCGGTGTGGTATAGAAGTCCCAAATATGCAAATGATTCCATTGTATACAATGTCATGCTCTACCACACACAGTAATCAACAACTGACTAAATCTCATTGTCCTATTTGCATGAATGGATGGTTTCTATTGATCTTCATTTGAAAGTATTACTGGACTCCTGCCTCAGGAATGTCTTTAAGATCTATGACCACAACTGGTACTACATGTACGAGCCAAAGTAATTAATTGTCCATACTTTATATGCAACACATATTATTATGATACTTTAAAATGCCCTCTGTAGCAGGTTGAGTTATGTTATCAATAACTGTAGTGGATGAGATGACAACATAATACTCACGTACTGTACATGGCAGTTTAAACACCCTGTATATTAAATTGCTGTGTGAAACGATGCTTTATAATCACATAGTGATGGTTAAACGTAACGATAGTCACTCAAACTTGTTCTGAATTATCATAAATTTCATAACTTGTTTAAATTGGTGTTTTTTTCGGTATTTAACATTGGATATTTTGACCACCCCGTATATATTACTTCCTAATAAGCTGACTAATAAATATTGTATTCGCTGGATGGGTAATTTATACAACAAAAACATGTATATCCTTCACATAGGTCCTGCATTTAGACTGTGGAAGAAAAAAAGTAAATCATCATTTTGTATAACTTTTTAATTGTTACACCCTGTATAATGTTTAGGTCACCCTGTATATTTGATTTCTAGTTTAAAAATTGACAATCCTTATATTATGAGCTTTCCAAATATATATGGTTTCATACCCTTTAGATGTAAATATTTTGATATATTCTACCAAAACAGAAAAATGATGTATATTTCATGAAAATGACCAATGTAACACAAATGTAGCCCAGGTTAAAAAATGTGACCTTATAGAAAATATAATTATATTCTATCCAAGTATTTGTGCATTTTATTACAATGACTATCGTTTTATATGATTAGGCCCGCGATTTCAATATTGTTGTTAGCGTAAGGCTTTGCTATCAAATGTAGTTTGTGTTTTAATGAATACCACATTAGTCAGAATACTACGCCTCTTTTTGATGTTAACTTGTGCCTATCATAAACCTTGAGTAGACTAATGTTACAAACGCAAGATCAGTAAAAGGTCAAATAAGCTTACTTGCCTAAAACCGGACTAATATTTTAGTACACACATTGTTATGATGCATGTTGAGTAGAATATTGTATATGTTGTTAAGAAGTTTATATACTTGATTTGTTGTCATAATTCTATATTGTATGTGCTCGTTCAGGCCAACAGCTTAATTTATTATGCCTACGACGGCACGATATTTGAGTCTAACACTAGTAACAGTCAGTAATTCGGAGGCCGTTTTTATGTTAAACCACTGTTGTTATAAGCATAGATACTCACGATTTAAATCCTAGCTTGATATTAATCCATAATTGAGTTATCTGATGTTGAAATTCGTCATACAGATTGAGTAAACAGTGTTGATTTGCACTCGTTAATTTAGACAAAAGGCTACAAAGATGGCCGTTTTGTGAAGTTTGTAACGATAAAATCCTTTACAAACCCCGCTTGTTCAGGTGTACGTTTCCACTTTTCCCTATCAAAAGGGGTGGGTTTGTGGTTTTTCGTAACTCGCGCTCAGCTGTTCACGTGTGACGTGGCTCATGATATTTCCTTGATTGTTCGTATGCATTGTCCAATTCAATGTGATGGCGTACCATGATGTTATGATTATGATAGATTTCGTGATGGATCTATGTGGTCAGAAGTTACAAACTGGTCCAAAAAATGTTTCACTTCTAATAATGTTGAGAAATGCACCAATTCTGATTAAACGGGACAAAACTTAAGTTTTACATACTTACCCACAAACTATATATTGTTGGAAAGCTTATGATTCAGGGTTTTTCATTTTTGCAAAAAATAATCAAATTATACAGGGTGTGTAACATTTATACAGGGTGGAACATAAAAAAAGTTGATCGTTTTTGCTCCTCACAAAATATTTTGATAGTTTGTACAATAAGGGTTTAGCTGAAGATAGTCACCAAAATCAGAACAACCGCAGAAGGTGCCAGTCAATAGTTAGGTCACCCAAGCCCTATATGAAATCTATGAAGATTGTTAAACGGGTCAGTCGTCACAAACATGCACACAAACGCAATAGTCCGAACGACCTTGCTTTTGTCAACACTCCCTACACAGGACTGCAGTGCACATCTCTACGATTTTCACCATGTAATCTCTATGGCGGATTTCATGCCGTTGTATGAAGCTATGAAGTTTGCGTGGTCTTCGCTATCTCCAAGCAGATAGAGTAATACGTACATGGACTTTTTTTGTAGACGAGGGTTCATTTCATGATTTGGTGAGGTTTAGAATGAGTTAGGATTCCTGTAATTTCGAAGACCACAGATTTTCAAATCGTGAATTTTCCAACATTTTACGACATAAATTTGGTCACAAAACGTGTTTAATACTATACATTTTACCGTTCTGCAGATGTTAATGACCCCCCTCTAAAATTGTACATGATTTTTAACACGTTTCTCAGTTTTTGAGATGCCCAAATACACCATTTTCCGAAGCTATTTCTAGCAAATATTGCAGTCACTGTTACTCCATTGTTTTCTTGCGTATAACAAAATCTGACACGCAGCGAGACCTCCCTGCTGGCTGGTGCTACCAAATTTGCTAAGAATCACCTGCCCAAAATGTACACAGGAAAGTACAGGGTGTCTAAAATTATGATGAAATAATGCATAAAATGAATGTTTGCATATAATATTCTATGAAATTTAGTTAGCATGGACTATTTAATTTAAAGGAAAATGGATATAAAAATGAACTACATGAATATCATTAAAGTTCCTTTTATTTTGAATACAGGGTGGTTTAAAATAGGTCTAAATAGCAAATTTTTCATAAATCTATGAACAATTCTGTGAAGAAACACTTCTGTTTTTTTAGTTTTACTACCCAGGGTAGAAAAGGACCGAAGAGTCACACAAATGAAATAGAGAGACCGCGATTTGGCCATTGTTTAATCAATAAAATGAATAAAACTGTGTATTTTTTACGTTAAAACACTCCCTGAATTGAACATCATATTCTAGTAGAGAATGTCTAGATAACAATTCAATATTATTATTCATTGTAGCAGGCACATGTTATTAACACATATGAGAAGTTTGAACACTTTCCTATGTATACTTTTAAAATGGCATCAATTTCAAAAGTTCTAGTTTTCCGCTATTTTGTGTAGAAACCTATGGGCGCCTAACCCACCGGCGCCTCACCCACCGGCTCCACCCTTGACTCACTCGACGTTTAGATTGATAACTTCACTGTTACTAAACATGTGGCTTTAATCCTTTTTTATTCGGTAGTTGGATAAATTGTCTTTAATATGATCCCAAAAATGTAATGTTTTTTTGACAACTTCTTTTTAAAATAGAGACACGTATCACGATTTTATGGATTTTTTGAAACGGCTCCACCTTATTTGATATACCTATTAGTGACCTGTGACCATGTGTATTATTAATTATATTATTAATGATAATTTAATAATAGCGTTTGTCGTTTGATCATGATTTTATGGATAGTATCCCCACCCATGATATGATATAATATGATATAATATGATTTATATGATATATGTTTTACGATGGGAATTCAACGACCAAAGAACGTGTCCTCCATCAATTGGGCCTCTGCAAAAATTAAATAGCGCCATCTTTAAGCTGAAATTGCCGTCCCCATTTGTAGTTGGATCATTTAATGACTCTACCATGCCATCGATGCCAAACGTGTAAATAATTCCCAAATAATATCACATACCAGCATAAACAACGTGCAATGCAAAAGCAAATACAACCAATGTTGTTGTTTTCTGAAGTAAGTGAAGTGCACTAGTGCTTCAAAATGAACCAAAACGGCAACTCCAACCACTCTGACACTGTGGAAATTGAGAATTTCATTGGTGGAGTCTTTTACCCTACCAAAAATCATCTGGATAGTTACGACCCGTCAACTGGTGAAGTCTGGGCCCGAATTCCAGACAGCGGCGATGTTGAAATTGATCAAGCAGTTCAAGCTGCGAAAGCTGCCTTTCCCGGGTAATACTAATAAGAACAACATGATTGATTGCTTTAAGAAATGATCCTTCACCCGTCACATGATTCTTACATTATGTAATTGAATATTGTAGTCTTGTCATGTTTAATTTATGCTTTTTAACAGTGATATTTGTGATGATTTGATGTGGCGTTGTGCGTCCACGTTCGTTTGTTTTGATCAGCAGGAGGTGTGACCCTTCATAACCATTTTGATTGGCTGATTCATGGAGGCGCGGCCCTATGGCCTTGTAAACACGGTCACTGCTGCTGTCCGCCTTCCCTGAAAATAATGAACTTGGAGATTTTTTCAACAAATTAAGAATTCTCAAAAATGTCAAAATCACAGGCCTAAAATATTTTGTTTTTTAAAGGATAAGCTTTTTTTTGAATAAACTCTGAATCGTGACATCATACTCATAGCTCTCATACGTCGTGAAACGAGTCAGTATGATGAGAGCTATGAATATCATGATATGATTATGAAATGGAAGCATATGTCATGTATGTTAGGACGTCGCCAATTTTCGTTTCTAATTTGTCTATTTCTAGAAGTTAATATCCCAGCTGGCCATTTTACGTTTTTTAAACGTTAAAAACACGTTTCAAGTTGGTGAAAAAAACGTTTTGATATTACGTATTAAAAACGTATATTCCATGAAAATGTGACGGAGCAAAAAAACTAAAAAATGCTCCAAAAGATTTAATTTTACATTCATGTTGTGCAAAGCCTATGCAAACGTTCAGGAAAAAAATATTGCAACCATTGACCGTTGTTAACTATGATTTTTTTAAACTTTTCTTACTTCCAAAACGGTAACACGTGTTACCGAAGCAACACTTTTTTGAAAATATTTCCTAATTGATTTGATTTTAATTGATGCCACTTATAATTTTAATCCTACTAGTTAGGCCCTATTTAAAAATAGTAAACAATTTGATAAATTCATAACCACCACTCCACTATAAGCCATCAAAATGTCGTAACGCGTGTTACCGAACTCATATTCAGTAAAACGTGCTAAAACCTTAATTTTTTTAGAGTTAGTTATCACTATTTATGGTTTATATGTTAGTTCCATTGTCAAAGTCAAACTTAATTTTAATTTAGAAATTAAATAAATAATATAAAGCTAGTAAATTATGGATGGACAAAATGTAACGCGTGTTACCGTAACACGTGTTACCGACTATTTTGCAATTTACAAAAAAGTGAGAACTTAAATTCTTGTTATTATTCTAGTATTATAAACCTTGGGTAGGTACTTGCTCACAGTAGTGACCAATTGATTGCAGGTAGGTTAGTTTAAATACACAAGCAAAACAAAGTTGGGATTTTTTTAGTGCGTCTTTTTTCGTAACGCGTGTTACCAATATTCAGAGCGGTCTTACATTAACATGAGCTGATATTTCATATTGGTGTTAGCATGAGGATTTAGCCTTAAGTCTTGGGTATTGCAATACAAAAGATGTAAACTTCATTCAGACTACTTTTACAGTTATAGAGGGGAGAATAAAGAATGGCGCCCTAAAATGTAACGCGTGTTACCGTGGAATCGCCCATATGTGTGGAGTTTTTTATGGGTTTTAATAACGTTTCCATGTAACGTTTTGAAAACGTTAATATAACGTGAAAATAACCATATTTAAATGATTTAGTCTTGCAAGATGTTTCAAATACGTTTTAATAACATGTTTAAAACGATTATTAACACGTTTTAAAAATGTTTCACAAACACGAAACCTAATTATAACCAATTTAAAACGTTTTTGAAAACCTATATTAGATAATTGATAATTAATTGATAATTAACTGGCAATTTAAAGACCAATTCAATAATTTGGCTTCTTATTAACATTCTCCAACAAAATTGTTCATGTGTTTGGGAAGTAATGTTCTTATTTGCCATTTAATTATGAAATGATACATGTAGCAGATCCAAAAACTATAAGAAAGGAAATAAATATACAATCCATAGTGTTACCAAACCAAAATAACCCAGGTAAGTGCGCATGCGTGTAATTGCCTACGTTTTTAAAAAACGTTTTAAAAACGTTTCGTAAAAAACGAAACTTATGGTCCAGGACCATAATATTTGGTTTAATTTAGGTTGTAATATAACGTTCTATAAACGTTTTGATTTCGTTTCAATCATATGTTCGTTTATAAGTATTGTGACAACATTAATTTAACGTTTTTATAACGTTTTGATGAATCGATTTGCAATAAACAAATATGCTTTGAAACTGTAACGTTTTTAAGACGTTTTAAAGACGTTTCACAAAAACAAAACCTAATTAAACCCAATTCAAAACGTTTTGTGTTTACTGGGATCCACTTACCTGGGTCCTGTGTGTGCTATACATTCTAGATAAGTTATCAGCCCGGGTTATCAGCTCCATAAATGTTACTGAAAATGAAATATTTACGATATAAAATCGGCTCTAACCTTAGCGAAATGCTGTGAAAATATGCGTTGAAAAGTCATGGTTGAAGGTCAATTCTCACTAATTCCCGGTCATTTAGACAACGGCCAGTCGTTGAAAAAAGACGACCTCAATAATAAAGTGCAATGCATAAAAAATTATATCGAACTAGACTGCATCCTCATGTTTTCCCTATTTTACAACGGCCGCTGCGAGGGTGCTCAAAAAGATGGCGGCCATATTATTATATAGAGGGACACGGGGACCCAGGCCAGTCTGGGATCATTGCATATTTCAAACTATACTAATTGTTTTTACATAGTTACATTTAACAGTCAAAACAACTTATTATATGTCTAATTAGTATTGGACAGGCCTTAAAATGTGAAATGAAAAGGGCAGGCAATTTAAGGCAATTTGAAAGGGCACCAACTTTATCCAAGGCCGTTATGTAGCCTACTTTTGAATGGAGTGAAAACAGCCAGAAATTGAGGGCAGGCCCGTTATGGCCCGTAAGCAGGGGGGGGGGGCGTATTTTCCGGAAAAGGTACATTGGTACCAAAAAAATGGTAAAAGGTTGCCCCCCAAATGTTTTTAGTCTCAGGCAATTTTGAGAGCGGGGGGGAGGGGGGGGGGGGTTGGGGGGGTTAGGAAATGCTTTAGTCCAAAACGGCCCAAAAACACAATGGGAAATGCCGTTTTTCGGAAAATTGGGGTGGGTGGGGGCGTTTTTACAAAAAAAAAGGTACATTTGTAACAAAAAAAGGTAGATTGGTACAAAAAAAAAGGTACATTGGTACAAAAAAAAGGTACATTGGTACAAAAAAAAGGATTTTTTTCAGATTTGGGGGGGCGGGGGCATCCGCCCCCCCCCCCCCCCCCCCCCCCCCCTAGTTACGGGCCTGATTGAGGGCATCAACATCAAAGCAAAAAGCAGTGCTTGACACTGAAGCTGTTTACCCTCAATAAAGAAAGTTTAAATAAATAAATAAATAAATCATCAATTAGATATTATCAGGTATTAGTTATACCAGCAATTCTAAGCCCTTGATTGTTCTGTATTGTTCTCTTTTTGTTTCTGTGTGTCTTTGTCAAGTGTATTGTTTTTGTGCTGTTCTGTTTGATCTTGTTTCTTGTTTTCTGTTCTCCCGTCATTAAATATGCTCTATTTGCTATCAATCATTCTATTTTTTGTGTCAAGGGTCCCCATTTTATAAGCCCGTCTATCAGGGTTTCCACTGGGGTTCCTAGCCTCTACTTCATATTGTATTATTATTTGTTTGTATTACTTTTGCTGAATAAATTGAATTGAATTGATATTGGTGTACTGTTGGGATGATATTTGACTTGAGATCACTTCCTATGCAGCAAACCTCCATGTGCTCCTCTGCCACATGATCCACCTCATGACTAATTATGCTTAAACAAACTATAAAAATTAGCATAAATGATTTTTTTTTCTACTGAAATTAAAAGACCGATAAATAATTATTAAAATAAAACCAAAATTAGGTCTGTCTGATATATTAAATTTACAAACTACATGCATGTCAAGACTAAAAAACATGACTGTATACAGACAAAGATAACATACATTTTCAACATTTATGTACCATATATTTATTTATCTATTTTTATTGTCACAGATGGTCTGCCACAAGTGTACAGGAGCGATCCCGCATCCTCTTTAAGATTGCCGATGTTTTTGAGTCGCACAGTGATGAGATTGCTGAACTTGAATCAAGAGACCAGGGAAAGCCTGTTTCACTAGCCAAAGCTATGGATATGCCACGCAGCGTTTATAACTTCCGTTTCTTTGCTTCAGCTATCCTCCATGCAACAAACAGGTAAGAGTAGAAACAAGGGAATAAAGGCTGATGATTTGAACAAGCAGTTTTCATGTGTTAAAGGTATATTATGTGATCTTTCCAGGGAACGCCCTCAACATCGAAGAAAAAAATAGAAAGCAGATTTTCTTGCAGATTTACATTTCTGATCATAAATCGTACATACATTCCAAGTTACAGGGCGATACGATTCTTAATTACTTCAAAATCATGGTTTTAGAGTGAAAATAAACTGTCGTGATAACACGACAGTTTATATTTTCACCCTAAATTCACTCTAAAACCATGATTTCGAGGTAATTAGGAACCGTATCGCTCTGTAACTTGGAATGTATGTACGATTTATGATCAGAAATGTAAATCTGCAAGAAAATCTACTTTCTAAAAAAAATCATGAATAGAGGACGGTCTCTGGAAAAGATCACATAATATGCCTTTAAAGGTGTTGTCAAATGCAGTAATAAAGCAAATTGCCATCCTTCATTTCTGTATTTGGGTTGTACAATTTACCAACATTTACAACAAAGCAAAAACAACAAAATTGTCTGAACTAAATAATCAGTTTGTGCGCTGCTCATTTGTAATTTTAATTAAATATCCTTCTACAAACTAAAATGCCAAAATATTCAGGTTTAAATGTAACTTACATGTTAAAATGTTATTGTAAAACTTTCTGCTTTCTCTTTTTTAGTTAGTTTTGTGCATTTTAGATATGTTGGCTGGCAACTAGATCAGCAATCACAGGATGATTGTTTTAACAAGACTAAGGGCCGTATTCTCTGACTAAACATGGTTTTAGCTTAAAACCGTGTCTAACTAAAACGCGAGTTTATCTTTTAAACAACGTGTAATAACTAAACACGGTTTTAAACTCTGCGCATCTCGTCCCCAGGGTGGTTGTGGGTTACTGTATACAGGTATTTATTTTTGTTGTGGCCCTAATGGGTAACAATAGATATTGACTGAATACCTCAAACGCACATGTATTTTTAATACTACATTGTACACCATCTGATTGGCAGCTTACACCGGGCACGGTTCAGTAATCATTAGACGCATGTTTAAGTAAAACAAATGTACGAGAATCGCGTTTAGTTAAACGCTGTGTTTAAAGTCAAAGTTAGACGCGTGTTTAGCTTAAAACCGTGTTTAACTCCGTACGAGAATACGGGCCTAATTGTTTAAGTACCATAATTTGTTTGTGTAATTTGTATCCATTTTCAGCTCTTCCATCCTAGAAAAAGTAGGCGCAATGAACTACACAATGCGGCAACCCATAGGTGTTGCCGGTCTGATCAGCCCCTGGAACCTACCGTTGTACTTGCTCACATTTAAGATAGCCCCGTGCATTGCAGCAGGCAACACGTGCATATGTAAACCCAGCGAGATGACCTCGGTGACCTCAAGCTGGTTGGCAAAAGTTTTTGTTGAAGCAGGTGAGATTGTTGTTGCCAAACATATGAATAAACAGCAATTTTATTTTTTTTTCATTCCAAATTTTTGTTATTTTCATCATAGATAACCCTACCTCTCCTACACCACACGGCAACTGTGCAGAAAAAATGTTTTTATAACCCGGCGTGCAGGTTTTTAGGCTACAAAACGGACCCATGCTATATAACGAGGCGAATATGATTGCCGAGTGTCGACTGGCAGCCGTGGTGTAGTGGCTAGGATCTGGGCCATGGTGCTGGAGGTCCGTGGTTCAAATCCCGGGTCGGGGTGACCTTTCTGGTGAATTTTTGGGGTCAGAAAAGAAATCTGTTGCCGTGTGGTGATCTAGAGTTAGGGTTAATGAATGAAATAATGTACACTGGCCATCTACCTCTGTTCATTGATATTAAAGTGAGCGTGTACCTAGTGTATGCTGGTACTATGCACCCTTGAAACCCGGGCTTACTCATCCACAGATGCAGATATAGGCTTCTCCATCCCAACCGATAATTGACTCTACACCACTTTATGTTCGTTCTGTTATGACATACAGCAAATAACGATCAACACAAGTTGTAGTTTAGGTGACGTGTCAACTCAAAGACCAAATGCATTATCGTGATGCCAAGGTAACAGTGCAATGGAGAGAATGATATGCCATGCTTCTGACGCTGTTTTTGGCGCAGACATAGTGTATTTTGTTACAATCAGCGAATTTGATATATCGTTCTAAGCGTGACGCTGGCATTGACCGAATTTATTGTGGATTATTCTACATCATTTCATGTATGCATGATTTTTATGCCAGCACACCTGCATTTTGCATATAATGGACGAGTTGTGTGGAGCCCATTGATGCATGGAACCAGCATTGTAACAGTGATCATAACTTATTATCAAGCATCTGATTCTAATGTATTGATGTTTGCACACTGCACACTCACAACAATCAGAAAAGAATCATGTGTAAATTAGGTAGTGGAATACCCTCTGAAGTCACTGCACAGAGTTAGATTATCAGCGTATACAACAGTTTGCTATTTGTTGCCATTTTGTTTGAAAAGGGTCAGAAATTTGAGGAGAATCTGAGAATCCACTCTCGCAAAGACTCCCGCCAGTAAAGTTACGAGAATCCAAATTGATTCTCGTAGACAATCTGTCTAATATACTATTTTTTGTGAAGAAGAATCCATAGATTCTCAGAAAATCCTTTGCAAGAACCTAAATG
The DNA here is from genome assembly GCA_035610835.1 of Ophiura sarsii. Lineage (NCBI taxonomy): Eukaryota > Metazoa > Echinodermata > Ophiuroidea > Amphilepidida > Ophiuridae > Ophiura > Ophiura sarsii. The sequence continues at coordinate 43,685,341 of CM069445.1, read as the reverse complement.
GATTCTAACAACCTTTGGCAAACTACTGACCCTGATAGTTGTCCAATGGAAAGACATAAGTGCAAGCTGTTTGGGACTATAAGTTCAAATTTTACAAATAAAAGCTGACGAGCTTATGAAAATCCAATATATAATGTGTATTTATGGCCTGATGAAGGTAAAAGAAAGAACAGAAAAGTGGAAACAAGACCACTTAACAGTGCATCCAAAATAGTATCCAAAATGCAGTCCAACATATTCTTGGCGCAATAATGGGGAAAAGATAGGTCTTTACAAAAAAAACTTAGAATTATCCAATTTCCATTTTTGTTTGGTCCTGGATCCTAAAACCCGGACCAGCAAGAGGCCTGCTATTTAGGCTTTATTGTTCTGCAACACTGTTTGCTTTACAGGTCTTCCTCCTGGCGTTGTCAACATGGTGTACGGTTATGGCAACAAGGCAGGGCAGGCCTTGGTAGAACATCCTAATGTACCTCTAATCTCGTTTACTGGTGGTACGTCAACGGCACAGGGTATTATAAGGTCGAGTGCACCACACTGCAAGAAACTTTCACTTGAGGTAAGGACATATACGGAAGGGGTGAGGGCTCAGGCAACAATAGAAAGGGGGATGCAACAAGGAGGGTCAGACTTTAGTAGAGCCCCCACTAAAGGCCTAAAAAAAAAAGTTTGATTGGCGTAACATAGAAAAAATAAGGTAGGTAGGTCGGATTTTTTTTAAAAATCTATAAAACGTCTATGAAATTTTATATACCACTACCAGCACACATATACCATACAGACATAAACGAATGGCACAAATACACATTTTCACTGTTTTCCTGACACATAATTGTTTTTTGGACGGTTTTTTTCTTCTTTTTCTCACACACACACCAAAAAAATGTTTCGGGTCGGCGGTAAAAATAGGGTCGGTCGGGTTACCCCAATCAAACAAAAGAAATTAGGCCTAATCTTGTTCACTGGTGGTACAACGACTGCAGGGTGTTATCAGGTCAAGAACACCCCATTGTAATAAACTAAGGAGGCAAGGAAGTACAACATACCTAATGGTATGGGGTTGAGGGGATTCAAGAATCAGAGAATCAAGATGTACTATTGCTCATTTATTGCTGTGTACCAGCAATGACACAGGGTATTACGAGTTGGCTGGGGAACACCAGTAGAAAGGCTGATTAAAGTAGGACAGGAAAGGACATACTTGGTAGTTATAGTTATATTGGAAAGAAATGTTTTAATCAGTATCTCTACCTTGTCTGCAAAGCTTTGTCATTACTGTAAAGCATGAAATATTCGCGTGCATCAACATTTCTCGAATTTTGCGAGTGCAGCTGACTCGCGAAATTGTCATGCACGCGAATGTTTTGCTTTTTGAAGGCCGGTAATGACTACTCAACACATTTTCGTGAAATGTTAGTGCTGCGAAAAAGGCTGAAGTCTGTGATTAGTGAAATTTTAATGTCGCAAACATTTCATGCTTTACAGTAGGCCTATATGCAAATGATATGGTCCCGAGGTTGTTTGTGAGGTAATAGAGCTTCATAATACCACTCAATATGTTGAAAAGATATCGACCCCACTTACTCACATCAACCCAACCCTAAAAAAAACCACCAGGGAGCTGTACTTACTCATTATTCTGGATTTTTTATTCTCATCAGCTGGGAGGAAAGAACCCAGCAGTAGTGTTTGACGACATCACAGACCTGGACCAGTGCGTCGAGACTTGTATCAGGTCTAGCTTCTCAAACCAGGGAGAGATATGCCTTTGTAGCAGTCGTATCTATGTACAGGAAAATATCTTTGACAAGTTTGTCGATAAGTTTGTGAAAGGAACAAAGTAAGTAGCCCCATATTTTTTTATTATGCCCATGGAGCTATAGTCTATTTGGCCATCACGAGACAGTGAAGTAACTGCGTATTCTAGTAATTGCAGCACATAACGTGCAGGCTTTCTCGAGGCGCTGGCATACATGTATACACACGAGCGTTGAAAGGCGGAAGATAAGTACATATGCGTAAATGCTGCGCCTGTTAAGTTACGTCATTGTCCAGAGGAAGCCAAATAGAGTACTAGTATGTGAAAGTTGTGTAGTCAGTCTTTATGACAATTGATCAAATTATCTAAGGCGTGCCGTTATTATAAGAACAATTTGCATTATGCTGTGCCAACATGTGATTAAATAAAACATTCTCCTTAATATGTCGCGTATATATATCTTCCGTATTTCTATGCGTGTGGGTATACGCCTTTGCCTCGAGAGGGTGCGCATGTTTATTCACTGCGATATTTGAATGATGCAGTGATGTCTCAAGGAAGTTAAATAAAACTATAGAAATGATTTTAACCAGAAAACAATCAAATGAAACATGTTATGAGCCCTCCAGTTTGTGTGTGCACTTTCTTTTTGCTATTAGGCAAAAAAAAAAAGAAGGTTTGTCTCAGATGACATGAGAGACTGAAAATATAATGCGGTCTGCGGATTTTTTTTTTTTTTTTTTTTTCAATTTAGACCTGATCGTCATTTGTTTGGTCAAAAAGTTGGATTTTGCAAGATTTTTTTGAGAAAATTGAAAAAGAAAAAAAAAATTGAAAAAAAAATTGAGCTTTGAGCTTACGCGGGCGGTTTCGGGAATGCGCGCGGGTCATCTGAGACAAACCTTCTTTTTTTTTTTGGCCTTAGAGTTTACTATTTCCTATCCTTCACAGAAAAATAACAGTCGGTGTTCCGAGTGATCCCAATACCAAAATGGGCGCCCTCATAAGTCAGCAGCATTGCAACAAGGTGAAAAGCTACATCGAGATTGCAAAGAAAGATGGCGGAGTGGTGATGTGTGGCAGCGAGCCAATAGATCTGCCAGAGAAGAATAAATCAGTAAGACTTAAAAATTTATGATTTATTTGTAAAGCTATAATCATTAGGCAGAAATTAGTGACATGATCACCTTCTTAAAATGTGGAAACATTGAAATTTGGTACGGTATCACAAGAAGGCTCACATTTCGCTTGTCACCCGTGTTAAATTTGAGGCCTGAAAAATATTTTCTTTAGTTTCTTTAAGCAACAAAATTAAGAACATTTCACCCTTAATGTGGTATTATATACACCACACTGGATAGTTAAAGGGGCACTAAGAGATACGTATATGATTGTGCCCTCAATTTTCCTGGAAATTGGGGGGTGGGGGGGGGGGGGGGGGGCAGTTTGCACCTATGTAATAGGCATGTGTGACCCAAAGGCGAGTAAATGAGGCACAGTGAGGGAAATATGAAAATATAGTTATTTATATCATGATAATATGTACAAGTTAAAGGCATATTATGAGTAACAGAGCGATTTGATTCCTAATTACTTCAAAATCATGGTTTGAAACAAAGCTATGCTTGACCTAATTTATGTTGTATGATTTCATGAGGCCAACAGTTATCACCAATGTGCCAGATAGTTCAGCCAGTATGCAGGAAGAAATCTTTGGTCCTGTCATCTGCATGTTTTATTTCTTTGTTTGACTGTGCTGATGTGGGAATATTTCTTTACAATTTATGAAGAAAAATGCAAAACTGTTGTTTATGAGTGAAAAAAAGGCCAAGAATTCTTTTAACAATTATTTCTAAAGATCTGTGCAGACAGAGAGCTTTATTCTTTGCCTAATTATTTCAATCAATTGTATGTGGTCTGCTTTCAGGGGTATTACATGAGGCCAACAGTTATCACCAATGTGCCAGATAGTTCAGCCAGTATGCAGGAAGAAATCTTCGGCCCTGTCGTCTGCATCTCATCATTCAAGACGGAAGAGGAGGTAAGAGAATTGTATATTTTCATGTGAATATTTTCTTTAAAATTCAACCTATTCAAACAATTTGCATGTGGAAAAAAAGCACTTTAATTACATAGACATAATAGTTGCTCTTTGCGTGGTCTGCCATTAGTGAGGAGAGCCTCAAACTGGTGCCGCATTGAATGGGACAATTCATAATATTATGTAACTAGTTTGACTTTCTCTGCACAATATGACTGGTCATGCAGTGAGACATTGTGAAATGATGCAACATTTTCATTCAATCTGATTCCAGTTTGAGGCTCTCTTCGCAAATGGCGGATCCATGCAAAGAGCTTATAGTAACACAGCTGTTGTAATGCGTATAAAGTGATAAAATTAATATAGGATGACTATTTCCATGTAATAGTTTTATAAGAAATATGGAAACAGTGTTTTACAAGGATAAAGCTGGAAAAAGGGTTTTTTCACTTTTAGTTAGTTAATTTCTGGGGTGGCACATGCTGGTTCTGAAAAGATGGGACTGATTGTGGTGACCTCTGGTTGGGTATTTACAACTAAACTCCATTTGTCTAACTCTATATACAGTGATGTCAGTGCATCTTCTGGTGATAGACATATCATTTACACTGAAGTGCCTGATCTTTAATTGTATGCATTGCCCTGAAACGTGTGATAAATATCATAATAGGGTGCGTTCGTTGAAATAGGCTTTGATGGTAGTCACTGCCCAGAGTTAGATGAACCGAGTATAGAAATACACTGAAACACTGCTTAACAAATTGGCAGGAGTTAAATATAAATGTAGGAAATTGGTAGAAAATAAGATGTCATTTATTGGCTGGAATACTCATCATTCATGAAACACTGCTTAACAAATTGGCAGAAATTGAATATAAATTTACAAAATTGGTAGAAAATAAAATGTCATTTATTTGCTGGAATACTCATCATTCATGCAACACTGCTTAACAAATTGGCTGGAATTGAATATAAATGTAGGAAATTGGTAGAAAATAAAATGTCATTTATTGCTGGAATACTCATCATTTATGAAACACTGCTTAACGAATTGGCAGAGAAATTGAATATAAATTTAGGAAATTGGTAGAAAATAAAATGTCATTTATTTGCTGGAATACTCATAATTCATGCATGCAACACTGCTTAACAAATTGGCTGGAATTGAATATAAATTTAGGAAATTGGTAGAAAATAAGATGTCATTTATTGGCTGGAATACTCATCATTCATGCAACACTGCTTAACAAATTGGCTGGAATTGAATATAAATTTAGGAAATTGGTAGAAAATATAATGTCATTTATTTGCTGGAATACTCATCATTCATGCAACACTGCTTAACAAATTGGCAGAAATTGAATATAAATTTAGGAAATTGGTAGAAAATAAAATGTCATTTATTTGCTGGAATACTCATCATTCATGCAACACTGCTTAACAAATTGGCAGAAATTGAATATAAATTTAGGAAATTGGTAGAAAATAAAATGTCATTTATTGGCTGGAATACTCATCATTCATGCAACACTGCTTAACAAATTGGCAGAAATTGAATATAAATTTAGGAAATTGGTAGAAAATAAAATGTCATTTATTGGCTGGAATACTCATCATTTATGAAACACTGCTTAACAAATTGGCAGAAATTGAATATAAATTTAGGAAATTGGTAGAAAATAAAATGTCATTTATTGCTGGAATACTCATCATTCATGCAACACTGCTTAACAAATTGGCAGAAATTGAATATAAATTTAGGAAATTGGTAGAAAATAAAATGTCATTTATTTGCTGGAATACTCATCATTTATGAAACACTGCTTAACAAATTGGCAGGAATTGAATATAAATGTAGGAAATTGGTAGAAAATAAAATGTCATTTATTGCTGGAATACTCATCATTCATGAAACACTGCTTAACAAATTGGCAGAAATTGAATATAAATTTAGGAAATTGGTAGAAAATAAAATGTCATTTATTTGCTGGAATACTCATAATTCATGCATGCAACACTGCTTAACAAATTGGCTGGAATTGAATATAAATTTAGGAAATTGGTAGAAAATAAGATGTCATTTATTGGCTGGAATACTCATCATTCATGCAACACTGCTTAACAAATTGGCTGGAATTGAATATAAATTTAGGAAATTGGTAGAAAATATAATGTCATTTATTTGCTGGAATACTCATCATTCATGCAACACTGCTTAACAAATTGGCAGAAATTGAATATAAATTTAGGAAATTGGTAGAAAATAAAATGTCATTTATTTGCTGGAATACTCATCATTCATGCAACACTGCTTAACAAATTGGTAGAAATTGAATATAAATTTAGGAAATTGGTAGAAAATAAAATGTCATTTATTGGCTGGAATACTCATCATTCATGCAACACTGCTTAACAAATTGGCAGAAATTGAATATAAATTTAGGAAATTGGTAGAAAATAAAATGTCATTTATTGGCTGGAATACTCATCATTTATGAAACACTGCTTAACAAATTGGCAGAAATTGAATATAAATTTAGGAAATTGGTAGAAAATAAAATGTCATTTATTTGCTGGAATACTCATCATTCATGCAACACTGCTTAACAAATTGGCAGAAATTGAATATAAATTTAGGAAATTGGTAGAAAATAAAATGTCATTTATTTGCTGGAATACTCATCATTTATGAAACACTGCTTAACAAATTGGCAGGAATTGAATATTAATTTAGGAAATTGGTAGAAAATAAAATGTCATTTATTGCTGGAATACTTATCATTCATGAAACACTGCTTAACAAATTGGCAGAAATTGAATATAAATTTAGGAAATTGGTAGAAAATAAAATGTCATTTTATTTGCTGGAATGCTCATCATTCATGCAACACTGCTTAACAAATTGGCTGGAATTGTATATAAATTTAGAAAATTGGTAGAAAATAAAATGTCATTTATTGGCTGGAATACTCATCATTCATGCAACACTGCTTAACAAATTGGCAGAAATTGAATATAAATTTAGGAAATTGGTAGAAAATAAAATGTCATTTATTGGCTGGAATACTCATCATTCATGCAACACTGCTTAACAAATTGGCAGAAATTGAATATAAATTTAGGAAATTGGTAGAAAATAAAATGTCATTTATTTGCTGGAATACTCATCATTCATGCAACACTGCTTAACAAATTGGCAGAAATTGAATATAAATTTAGGAAATTGGTAGAAAATAAAATGTCATTTATTTGCTGGAATACTCATCATTTATGAAACACTGCTTAACAAATTGGCAGGAATTGAATATTAATTTAGGAAATTGGTAGAAAATAAAATGTCATTTATTGCTGGAATACTCATCATTCATGAAACACTGCTTAACAAATTGGCAGAAATTGAATATAAATTTAGGAAATTGGTAGAAAATAAAATGTCATTTATTTGCTGGAATGCTCATCATTCATGCAACACTGCTTAACAAATTGGCTGGAATTGAATATAAATTTAGAAAATTGGTAGAAAATAAAATGTCATTTATTGGCTGGAATACTCATCATTCATGCAACACTGCTTAACAAATTGGCAGAAATTGAATATAAATTTAGGAAATTGGTAGAAAATAAAATGTCATTTATTTGCTGGAATACTCATCATTCATGCAACACTGCTTAACAAATTGGCTGGAATTGAATATAAATTTAGGAAATTGGTAGAAAATAAGATGTCATTTATTGGCTGGAATACGCATCATTCATGCAACACTGCTTAACAAATTGGCTGGAATTGAATATAAATTTAGGAAATTGGTAGAAAATAAAATGTCATTTATTGGCTGGAATACTCATCATTCATTCATTCAATTTGTTTCAAACATTTCAAAAGAGAGGATGCAATTCCAAGCTTGGAAAAATGCAGCAACACCGATACAAATCCGGCAACATCATCAAATTTTCTCCAGCATTGAAAATAATTTCCACTATTTCTTATGTATTTCCATATTTTCCATGTACAAATTTCCTTCCTAATAGTAATAGCAAAATTTCCTGTGAATATAGATTCCATATTTGCTACAGTATGGAGTCATGTGCAGTTCTTGAACTGGCTTTAATTCATTAAACTCTTATTACATGTATACCAGCAATTCCTAGATTTTTCTTGTTCATGTAGATTATCTGTGTAATTGTTCCAACTTAATCTAGTGCAGACAACGCTGGTGATATCATTTTCTATGAATATATTTTTTAATTGTCAGCAGCTGGCCACATATGCAACGTATTATCACTTGTTATCAACAGCTGGCCATATAATTCGTCAGTCTGCTTTGATAATTGCTAACTCACTTTTCAGCGAAATTGAGCTTTTTGCATAAATCATGACTTCATTACACTATGCACATGCTGTAATAACACCTAAGTCATTGACCAATCAAAAGTGTTGATAAATGCCCAATTACAATTCTGCCTAAGTCAGCCTTGCGAGTTATCTCAAGAATAACTGAACCAATACTAGGCATGTTTGTATTGATTTTAATGCATTTCTCATATTTTTTAGCATAAATCTTATGTCTGTCATGTGTAAATTATGTGTATTTCTTGTGCACATCTTGTGTTCAGCACATGTATAATCACACATGATCAATAGAGAACAAAGGATTACACAGGTTTTACACAGGAGGTACACACAAGTTCTTTTGATTTCTGAACACATAAAATACACATAATTTTTGTATTTTAATAGGGTACTCTAATCAAATATGGAATCATGTTCTACAGCAACCGTGTGCAACCTGCGGCCCGTGAAACAATCCCAAAACTCCCTAGGTTTACACGAATGGCGGATTGATTTAGTGGTGTGCTCCTTAAAATTAGAAGGGGACGCGCTGCATTTAGTAAATATAACTCGAGGTGTGATTGCGTGTTAAAATCCCTGGTTAAAGTGGTGCTAAAGCAACAACAGCGAGTAAAGAGAGGAAATTACACGAAGAGAGGCACGTATTCAATGAGCAATGGACTGAGGATTTTCTTCCTAAGCTCCCCCTCCCCCTATTACTCCTCCTCTGGACGTGTTATGGAATGTTTGACAATCACTGCGGCCCGTGAATGGATCTCAAAATCACAATGAGGCCCGAGAGGTAGAAAAGGTTGCACATGCTTGTTCTGCAGCCTAGGAATATCATATCCTTGGATATTTATTGCATTTATATTCATGGAATATGAATAATCTTCAATTGTCAGTGTGCAAATTGGAGCAGTTGAATTTCATAAAATAATTCAATTGAAGCTAAACACCCACACTTAGGCCAACAATAAAAAAATTGTTGTATTGTTGTAAGCTGCCCGACCCTAATTTACCCCTGACCTTTTTTTTCTTGTCTTTTTTTTGCAGAAGAAAATCTTTAAAACAAACAAAAAATCAACAAAAACAAATAAAACACAATCTTTGGTGCTCCTCATCAATAAAGATTACAGCACACAGCAAATCTGACGATCGCAAACAGCCTCATGATATTTTGTGATTTATTTGACTCTGTGAGATCAAATTTAGTGCTTTATAGTAGATATAAAATTTTAAAATTTTAAAAACAAAACCCAATCCCGCCTGCCCTACCCTAATTTTCAATGGCATGTTACATCAATACAGCAAAAGAAATTGTTGCCTTGTTCATATGCAATAATTATTGGAGATTATATTGGAGATTATATTGGTGGCATCCACCTGGCGGATAAATGTAAGTGCTTTTTAATGATAGCCATTACATATACTCATATATTTTTATTTCACAAAATAAAATACTTTATTACCAGAGTTGAATAATAATACAGTATGCCAATTTGACATTTAAGATCATTTGGCATATGTGCAGTTTTCAAATATGAAATAACTTTTTTTGTGGTAAAATCTGTTAAGCTATATATTAAAAAAATTTGAAAGAAAACCAACTTAAACACATGTTACCGCATCAAAATGTCTGTAAAGATGGTAAAAAGGTTGGTCTAAATTATATTATACTTGTCAGTCTGTCTACCTCTAAGCTATTTTTCCAAATGATAATCTTCTAGGAATAAAGCAAAAAAATAAACATGGATATAAAAGGATCCTCATGAAAACAAGCTCAAAAATAAAATTAAAATACTGGTAATCCATAAATAGAGCCTTCATTAGCCAGTTCTATGCCATTTATTCACGCACAAAGTAATAATATTGGCAACAAAACACATAGAAGAAGAAATCATTAAAACAATTGAGAGGAGAAAAGAAATAGAAAAGATAGGACAGGAAGAAACATTTTTTTGACAAAAGAAAGGAATAGGAAAGGGAAAGATAGGGAAATTTTACGAAAAGAAAAATAAAGGGAAAAAAGACAAATACAAAAGAAAAGTGGAAAAGGGATAAACGGACAAAAAGAAAAAGGAAGATGAAAAAAAACACAAGACAAACTGAGAAAGAAAAGGGAGAAAAAGGGAAAAAACAAACATCTAATACAAAAATATATACCTGAAAAATAATAGCCAAATGAAAAAACAGCTAACAGTTGCTCGAAATATTGACATATTATTTGTAACTTTGTAGCCCTAACATGGACAATTTAAAATAGGTCACGATAGTATCTGTGGCGTATGTCCTTTATGATTTTTGAAGATGTCATAACTCTCTACTGTTTGATGATTTATCTGTTAACCATTTTTTTCATGCATTAACAATAACTCTCCCTTCTTAATAATAACTTTCAATTCTTAACAAGAGCTCTCCATTCTTAGCAATAACGCTCCATTCCTGATTTTACGAATGAAGAGTGATTTTTGTATTGCTCCATGTGTAAAAAATAATGGAGTGAAATGACAAAAGGGCGAGGTCTTAGGTGTGTATTAATGCACACAAATATTTGTGATATTGTGGAAAACACCTAGGCAATATTTATAGGTCAATGTGTTGTTATGAGACAAATTGGACAAATCAATGATTTGATTTGATATTATTTGGGTCCTACGACACTGGATAACCCAATAAGCTTAAGTGGGCCCAGGGAGTCAAAAACAGCAAAAATCAGAAATAAAATGGTGGAATTCCTTATTTGGTGAAAAAAGAACGAGTGTACAAAATATTGAAATGCAAGAATGTTTGTGACCTGTCTTGTCAAAATGGACATGTTGGAGGCAAATTTAATTCTTGTTCTTGAGTTATTGGTATGACTTGAAAGAGCACATTTTAAGCTTTGAAATGATACCATGTTGAAAGTATTTGGACTTTATAATCACAAGATATGAATTAAAGAAGCATATTTTTTAATATTATTTTCTTTATATTAATTTCACCAAATATATTAGCCAATATCTCAAAACTATGTTTGCCCACAACATGTCCTTTTATATGTGACCATGGTCACATTTGTGAGTCAAAAGAAAAATATGCCGCAGTGTACTTCAACCTGCTTTTGGTTTTCAAAGCGTCAGTTACTCCAGCATGTAGAATAATTATTACATTGTAACAAATATTGATTATATCGTGCTCTCCAACCATGCATTAATAATTTTCAATTAGTACCGCATTGATTGCTATTGTTGCAATGTTTGTTTTGATTTTTTAATTAGGATGCAATATTGCCATTCCGTCATGACTGCTTCAATAATAGACATTTTTATTTACTCATGCTCATGCATTAATCCCTTATTTTATTCCTCTAAGGCCACTCAAAAGTTGTTTTGGCTCTTTGGCTTCCTGTGTGCATAGCTTTTAAAAAGGATTGTTTATTTGCCAAGGTTTTTGTTTTCAATATATCCATGAATATCAATTTAAGAAAGAGGTCCCACATCAATTATGTATATTTGCAAAACCAATTTGTCAGGGGAAAAAAGAGAAAAACTGTAGCACTTCGCCAATGTTGGCCAATGGATATGCTGGTTCCCTGCACCTGGATCCCGCACCAACTCATCCATAGGTGCAGGTAGGCTTCTTCAGAAGCGACTATACACCACATTACGTTGTCGCTTTGTTATCACATATGGGATATCACAATCAACACAAGTTGTAGTTGAGGTGCAAATCAAATACCAAATGCATTGTTGTGCTGCCATGGCTATGGCCTAATAGGGAGCACGCTACACCATGCGTGTGAACTTGTGAAGTCCGACGCTGTCATGGGCGCAGACACTGTGTATTTGGCGTCACGAACACTTCTCCGCGAAAAAACCAGCAAGACCTTAACATATGGGAGGGGTTTTTCTGTAATTGCACCCAAGCTGTGGAATGCACTCCCGGACAACATCAGGACATTACCAACAGTGACTAAATTCAAATCAGGACTTAAGACTCATCTTTTTAAAACTGCCTATGGCATCTGATTTTTTAGTCATGTACTATAATATGCTTCAGTTGTGTTGTTTCAAAAAATATCTATATATTTGTGTTTTAATACTTGTATATTGACGCTCTGCTATTAATGCATTTTATTGTTTTACACACATATCAACGTAATTATATATTGTCATTTTAGTGTATTATATTGCAAATTTGCTCGTTTACTTCTAGCCACCTGCTGGCAGTTGGGTTTTAATCTTTAGCTGTCTAAATTTATGTGTTTTTACATAGTTTTAAAATTGGTCTTTAGTCGTTTGTTAGTTGTACAGCGCATAGATACCACTTGTTTAATGCGCTTTATAAATGATGATTATTATTATTATTATGATTTGCACATAATTGCATCCAGGGGTGTACCCTCATTTTTTCTCCAACCAGCCAAACAAGTAAATCTTCATTAACCAATAGCAAAATTCTTACCGGCCAGCCAGGCGTGTATATTTGAAAAGTTACCCGCCCGACGCAAAAGTTACCCGCCACGGGCGTGCGGGCGGGTACCTAAGTACAGCCCTGATTGCATCTATGGATGAGTTGTGTAGAGCCCATTGATGCAGGGAACCAGCATTGCCAATAGAAAGCAAGACAGAATCCTTACATCTTGTATGTTTTGTGGGTGCTCAAATTTTGGTACATATGTGCAAACAAAATGAATGAAGTGCACCAGACATAATTAAACTGAGTTCAGATTTAAATAAAAGCTTTTCCTATCACAGTGGAGAAGCCAGGGGGCCCTACCCCAATTAGGTATTCAATTTAATGTTTATCTTTTTTTCTCTCTCTTTTAATTTTAGGCGATTAGAAGAGCCAATGATGTCAAGTATGGTTTAGCAGCGTGTGTATGGACAAATGATGTAGGAAAGACACATAGGGTGGCACAAAAATTACAGGTAACGTTTAATGTCACCAAGAGTTTGTTGTTTTAAAGTTATATTTATTGTCTTTTCAAAATAGCCGAATTATATAATCTGGAATACTTTTTCTACTATTCAGTAGTCAATTCCACAGCTTTGTAGTTGTAGCAACATTCAAGCTATTTACTAAAATACCTCTTTTCAACACTGTATATCTCACAAAGTTGGCTGTGGATTATTACGACAAAAAAAATTTGATAGTCTGTCTTTTTATTCAAATGAAAGATGAAGTGAAATTTGCATTACCGTATTATCCCTATTAAGTGCCCAGGGCGGTTAGCAAAGTCATTTTGGGTGGGCGCTTATTAAGCTACCTTTTTTAAACTCATTTATATCGTAAACACTGTCGAATTCGGCAAGGTTGCACTAGCGGAAAACCATGTGCGATCGAAAAGTAAACTGGGGGAAATCAACATTGCAGCGTCGCAGTGGTCTCACTGTGGCCACATTACATGACGTCAATGTTCCGTCAAGCTTCAAGTGCCCTTCAGAAAACTTCGTTTATTCTCGGTAGTTTTGAGCATGCGCCATGAATAAAAAACAAAGATGGCGGCTGCATCGGGGAGAGCGGGCGGTGGCGGGGATCGAACCAGGCTTACTGGTACTGCTTTACTGAAGGACGACGTTGCGAAAAATGTTGTTGTACAGTGCTACGGTAATTGAAAAGGTGGGCGCTTGTAAGGGATTGTTTGTTGGTAGTCATTGAGAAAAACAGGGGTGGGTGGGCGCTTATAAGGGTATTGGCGCTTAATAGGGATAATACGGTAGTTACCAAGTCAAAATGTTGAACTCAATTTTGTAGGGACCACCTGCTTATTACTTGTGTTTGTTTTCTTTCTTATCCAATCAAACAGGCCGGCACAGTATGGACAAATTGCTGGATGGTGAGAGATCTCAACATGCCATTTGGCGGAATGAAGGCATCTGGGCTAGGAAGAGAAGGAGCTAAAGAATCAATTGAGTACTACACAGAGGCCAAATGTATTTGTGTAAAACATTGCTGAATAATACAACGAGGAACTTTGCACCTGTGACACTGTGATAATTGGAAGAAAATTCTGTGGACATTTTTGAATTTTATTTTCAAAATGGGGAAGAGCCAGGAGGTTGTTGGATTTTTGTGGGTTTTTTATTCAATTATTTTTATTCTTTTACTTATTTTTTTGTCCAGTACTTAGTTGGCTGAATTTTGTATAAAATTATAACCAACTGTGTATTCTAAAACAGTGGCATAATCAACATTTGGAATTTGGAGGAACTAAAATTATGTAATATGCAGGTGAAGGTCATTACTTGTTCATCTACCTCTGTGCAGTGACTTCAGTGCCTATATATTGCAGTGATCACACCATATTATTTTCAGTCATGACATAAAATGTACTAGTGTATTTACATTTAAATCAAAATTTAATCTTGGCACTTGCCCATTTAACTGGAATATGATTGTGGTTACTCAGTAGCGTAACTAGGTCTTCAATTTGGGGGCATGAGGGGGACAGGTCTGTGATCGGGGGTGGGGGGGGGGGGCATAACTGACTATTTCTTGTATATATACATAGAGTTTTTTCATTTAGGGGGAGCAAGCAACCTGTCCCCCTCTAGTTGTTAGCATGGTTAGTTATGCCCCTGTGGTTACTTCACAAAGGTGGATGATCAAAGTATCAAACGAAAATGTGTGTGAAACATGCGAAAGAAAATTGACATGTTGATGTTGTCCCCGAAATTTGTTTTTTCAAGTTCAAGCAAAAATTTAATTGAAAACCATTAAAATATTCCCACACAAGGAGTGGATTTGCTTTAACACACAAAGTGATTTCCTATTTTTATCCAAATCTGCCTTTTCTGCAATATTTATTTGTTAACAGAATGTGATCTGCAGACATGCCACCAAAAACGGAGGGCACAAACCACATTCCTCCCTTGATTATGCCACTATTTTTATATACATTATTGCAGCTTTAAGACATTTGACAATTACAGATTATGAATTTATTGTAGTGTTTTATGTACAGTTCTGTACATTGAAAAACCAACTTATCACTTTAAAGATGATGTTACCAAGATACATTTTAGCATTCTTATGTTATATTATGCAGCTTTGATAGAACTTATCCAATTAGATATGAATTTATAGTGTGTTAGATTATAAAATGTCACTTTTTAAAAGCTTCTTATTACCCACCTAAGCCATAATTGGCTGTATTCTTTTTTTTCTTTTTTTTCTTCAATTTTCCAAATTATAGAAATCAATGAATAATTGCTTATCGAATTAATGGTTTGTATCTTAGCCCGAAGGAAGGGAGGGGACAGTACTTAAATTATTTTTTGACAGGGGTGTGCCGCTTGTTGAGGTTTGAAATCCTGACCCAGGGGTGTGTATTTACCTCAAAAAATGGTTGATTTGACTGGGTTTTTTGGGTTTTTTGGGACTTGTTATGTTTGATGTTTTCGCGACTTGGAACCCAAGTTTTGTTTTGTTTTTCGCAATTTGGAACCCTTGTTTGGGGTTTTGCAGCACAAATCATACCCATGTTTATAAAAAAAAAGCAACCCATCAGGGTAGCTCATACCAGTATACCCCTCCCCCCCCCCCCCCCCCCCCCCCCTCCCCCATCTCGGGTCTTAGCCATAGAAACCAATTAGAGAAACGGGAGCTCCTAAATCACCGCATGTTTAATTGGATGTTTGTTTGTTTACATGGTAGGTTAGTGCAGTCACATGCTTGGGATCCGACAAGCAAAATGCTTGGGCCAGGCTAAAAGTGTCATGTAATCCTTTTCAGTGATAACACTTTCCACACGGTTATTAGTTTTACCATATACAAAACAACTTTTTCAGAAACCTTTACCAACTTTTAAAGTCTATCTCAATAATTACTGAACCAATACGAGGCATGGTTGTACTTATTGTACTGCATTTCTCATGGTGATTCCAAATAAGGTGATTGAATAATAATAATATTGACATTTTTGATACATTTTGTGAAATTTTGGAATGTCGTCTGCTGACGCTTGCCACGTGGAAAGTGTTAAGTGTCAATTCGATTCTTATTTAAGATGTTGCAATAGAGTCACAGTGCATGCATGTGCCATGTCATTTTAAGTTCTCTATGTTATTTTGGAAACACACTCTCATTGAAGATAATCAAACAAGATTTGGGAAAGCCAAGGCATGTAAGCGCCATCATAGATAACAGCAATGGCGGAGAGTCCGGTTTCTCCATTTGATTTCTATGACCGTATCACAAGTGCCTTATTGAGCTGAAATAGAGTAGACTCTTATCAGTAATAAACACATCGATAATATGCTTTTGTAAAAAAAATAAATTTGAAGTTCAACGAATATGACAAAATGTAAATAAAGTTGATGTGATATTTGTTTGCGGGTTGTTTGGTTAGAAAGTTAAAACCAAATTTCATACTTAACAATTTGAATACAGGAACACTAGACAGTGTATAAATTAGAAGAGGTTATTTTTTTTAATATTGGTAAATTATGAACATGAAATATTGTCATCTTTCCTTTAGATTTTTGTTATTTGGTGCTTATTTACTAAAGGGATATCTTTTCTGATAAATTGTAATATAAAGCATTCCGTCAAGTGTTAAAAACAATTGTATATGGATAATTATTTGCTGGGTCAAATCTCCCCTCACAGACTTACTTTACATTGCAACTTCGAAAACTATTAAAGTTGAGAGATCCTCTGAAAGAGAGCCCTCAATTTGTCCAGAAATTGGCATTTTACACAAATACATAATGCTGTACACATGTAACTATACTACCATCTGAAATCATCGAGCTTAATTTGTCACCTTTCATGTAAATATCATGAATTTAATAGTCTTGTTTGTTTTTGTTCTGATCCCAAAACAAAAATATCAAATTCATCTAAATTACCATTGATGGTTTTTACCCAATTGGAATATATGCCTAAAATGAAAATCTTTAAGACTACCCATGACTGATACACTCTTGGTTGTGTTGAACCAGTCATAAAAGCAAGAAACTAAAATATGCAGAGTGCATTGGAAGTGTCTAATGCACTCCGCGTGTGCGCCATTCAATGCGCACACGACTCGCTTTGTTTTGATTCGTTGTTCAGGAATTACAGGTTCGCCGATTTTCACTGCAGGTGTCAGCAAACTTGTTAACATGTTTTTACTGTAAAACAGTTTAATTGCACAGCAACTTAATTTAGCGAATTAGCATTTAAGTCAATTTTGTACGGCAATTTAATTTCACTAATTTGTATCGCCCGTAAATTGCTAGTAAAATTAAGTTGTTTTACAGTAATCGTTTTTACATAGATCACAATTATGCTAAAATTGTGCATTTTGATTTGTATAGTGTCATGTAAGAATTAGGTCAACATGCGTATGTTTTGTTTCTCGAAAAATTAGAAAAATCAATGCACTTTGATATGCTCACAAAAACACTCTCCCTGCGGTGTTGTGCCATTATTTACACATCAACATTAGCGCACGTGCATTGATTTGTCTAATTTCTCTCAAAACAACACATACGCATTTATTGACCTATAACCGATCTGTAACCTGATCAGCTCCCTCCCTGTTTCAATTGGAAGTGAGATTTAATTAATACAGAAAGTAGCAAGTATTATGTGACATCCAGAAAAGCTCTGAAAATGCCTTGTATTTTTTTAATTCCCTACATGGAAGGGTCTCCACATATATTATCTATCAAACCAAGGTTATAATTTCTAGTTTCATATTAACCGTCAAACCTAAGACAATTCGTAGCCACCCGTGGTAACAGTCTAATTATAGTTACTGTCATAATGATATGGACAAAATTCAAGCTATTTCATGCGAACAACTATGCATGCATGCTTGTGACAATTTCATGATTGACCAATCAGGATGCACAGTAATGTTTGAAAGCGTCAGGTACGCACTTCTGAGTTTATGCTTGTAGGCATACACGTACACATAGTTGGAGTTATGTCCTTAGCATTATGACGCTGACTATTACATCTATAGTGAAAAAGGAAATGGCGATACCATATTTGTTTGAGGAGTTCCATTTCCAATCTGTGGTTTTAACAGAAATTCTTTGAGGGTACCTATCTCGATCATGATCTCTATCATGTGTGGTATGATCAAGCAAAATGAGCCTGAAGTTGGTCAGATTCAATTTTTGTTTTTCTACATGATTGCATACAACATTTGGAAAGCTAAATTTTGAAGAAAACCCCTTTAAAATTGGTTAATTGGTTCCAAAGATATGAGCAGTTGAATGGTTGCAAAAACAATAGGAAACAAAAGACATTATCTCCTTTGTTTGGCTATATCTTAAAATAAATATTTGCGAGTTCCGACTCATTTTGTTTGATCACATCACATTATGTAATCCTCCTTTAATTGTGAGTTCAGAGACTCACTCTTCACACAATTAAAAATGAGGAAAAAAAATCACAAATTGCTTGTTGTGAAGATATTTTTTTAATGCTGATCCATGATCTAATAGACTCTATTCGCGCGGCAGCCATTTTCCAAAATATGCCACCCAAGCCTCGTTCCTGTTTGGTCTATCTGCGCCTCGCGCTGCACAATAGAACTGCGCGAGAAGCGTGGTACCAAAGCGCGCGGCGTACGCATCCTCACGCAAGTCACGCAGGCGCAGGTATACGTAACGAGAACGAGGCTTGGGTGGCAAATTTTAGAAAATGGCTGCCGCGTGAATATGGTCTATTGATTCCTCTGGGGGTGCAGGGTTCATATGTGTGGACCATGGTCTAAATAAAACTCAAGGGGACAACAACAAAACTTTGCATTATTCAGAACTGCAGGTGAGGTCACGTGAGAATATATTGTTATTTAGCTTGATACACCTTGTAATTTTAATAATCAGATCGAGTATATTGGACTTTGTGCCTGGGTTATTTGGATGACTTTTTGTAATTAGAGACAGATTTAATCCTTAATCTAAACATTACCAAGGTGATATTGGTTGGAAATTGTCCATCAGCTTCTGATTAAAGAATCAATCGTCAATCACAATTATTCAATCTGTAGTTGTAGAGAAAAAATATCTTCACTCCATGCATTTTTTTATTTTGGTGAATTGTTTCTCTCATTATTAATTGTCTGAAGAGTGAAACTATTGATTTCTGATACTTTTTAGTTCATTTTTTTCAATACCTACAAAATGTTATGAGCTATATTATAGATATTCATACACTCTTATTGGTGTCGAACCAATCAGAAAGCAAGAAACTAAAATATGCGTAGTGCATTGAAAGTGTCTAATGCACTCTGCGTGTGCGCCTTTCACTCTGTGCACCACAGGTTTTGTTTTGAATCGTGGGTCGCTGATTTTCACTGTGGGTGTTCGCGAACTTGATGTTTTTATTCGTTTTTACATAGATAAAAAAATATGCTAAAATTGTGAATTTTGATTTGTAAGTGTCGTGTATGAATTGCGTCAATACCTGAGTATATTTTGTTTCTTGAAAAATTATAAAAATCAATGCACTTGGGCAAATGTTGATATGCTCACAATAGCACTCCCCCTTCGGGGTCGTGCCATTATTCAGACATCAGCGTGAGGGCATTGATTTGTCTAATTTCTCTTGAAACATCACATACGCATTTATTGACCTATAATTAATTAATGTTTAAAAAAGTACAAAACAAGTAATTGCGGTAACAGACAAAAAAAACTTGGCCTAATATAATAAAGACAAATAAGAAAAGTGCCTTAACTTATTTTCTTCGTTGACATTTTGTGACAGAAGATATGATGCAAAACAACATTGGAAAAATATTTTTTCAATTTTTACTCATAATCCCTATTTCATATCTAGAAACTTTGGACAGGTTTTCACTGATTATATAACAATTATGTCTGCAAACAAGGTTGCTGTAATTATAAAATGTTTATCAAAGTTATACCATGGCAGGTATTACCTGCCATGGTTATACACATAAAATGAAATTTATTTTGCAACACAAACCTATATGCCATGTATATTGCTTGCTATGCTTAATAAGCTAGTTTAAGATTGTGTAAGAAAATTTTGCAATTTATTGAGAAATTTATAACACTCACATAATGTATTTTGCAAAACTGTTTAACTGATTGATGATTTCTAATATAATCAAAACAAATAATTGTTGATCCGAGCGTCACGATCCGAACACGATCCAATGGTTGAACGCGGTCTTGTGATGCATTGCATTCCAAAACAATAGGCGTACAACGCTGTTGCAGAAGCCGCGGAGTACGCAAGGGAATGGTTTAACATGATCAACAATTATTTGTTTTGATTATAGGTTGCATGAAAGATAAAAAAGGTAAAGGTGGTCGATCCTGCATTAACAGGATCAGGAGTGGAGTGCCCATCTCTCTTTTGAAGCGATACTCACTCCTATTAAAATATGACTATCAGCTGATTGGTCAGACTAAGAAAGATGGATACTTCATTTCTGGCACCAATCCGAGATATTGTTTTAATAATTGTATCCCTGATGAGAATTGGAATGACATTTTTAGAAGCTGTAATTTAATTGGTTATTTGAATGAATATGTTTTATTATTAACCAATTAGAATCTCTGTCAGATAGTTAAATATGCTGGTGGTGCTCAGTGGGTAAAGTTACATTACAAATGTCTTCATTATAACATTTTCAAGGGAGTTCATTTCGCAGGTTCACACAATGTTTTGCTTGCTAAAAGTACTAAAAATAATAATATGATTTGTACTGGTATGTTAAAAGCTCTTGCTCATACTGTACAAATAATGAGTGCCTATAAAACAAATAGTAAAAATAAATATAAGTGCATATAAATGAGGATTGCTGTAATTGAAGAAACTATTTGTTTTGACTTTTGGTCAACAGGCTGCAAGGGTGTAATAGAGATAACACTGAGAATTGGGCATTATTTGTTGATTGTTGTGCTTTTTGGGCTGCGAAATTTTGTGACCGTGCGAAAATTAACGACGTACGAAATTTTTTGACCGTGCGAATTTTTTTGACCCTACCCCCCCCCCCCCCCCACTTAAATATAAGTGCATATAAATGAGGATTGCTGTATTTGAAGAAACTATTTGTTTTGACTTTTGGTCAACAGGCTGCAAGGGTGTAATAGAGATAACACTGAGAATTGGGCATTATTTGTTGATTGTTGTGCTTTTTGGGCTGCGAAATTTTGTGACCGTGCGAAAATTAGCGACGTGCGAAATTTTTTGACCGTGCAAATTTTTTTGACCCTACCCCCCCCCCCCCCCCCCCCCCCCCCCACTTACGTGAAATTCACGAGGTGACTGACTGGGAAAAAATGTGGGGCAACCTTTACGAACATTTACGCCAGTCGGGACGTCGACGACATATACTTCTGCCCCCCCTGGCTCACATGCCGCGGTAAGCGCCTGTATAGCACCACCATGGCCCCCTCTGCTTGCCAAGTATAGCACCACCATATTCGCTCTCTATGCACGATCCGCCATTTGCAAGGAGAGCCTCAAACTGGAATCAGATTTAATGAAAGTGATACCAGTCACAATTTACTCACAATGTCTCACTGCATGATCAGTCATAATGTGGAGACAGAGTTGAAATTGTAGTTGTTATGGAATAGTGCCATTTAATGCATGACCACTTTGAGGCTCTCCTCGAGTCCTCGCAATTGGGGAACTGTGCAAAGAGCGAATAGGCATGGTTTAAACATTATATATCGAGAGTTGAGTGCCAGAAGGCCGTAACTCAAAAAATGCTATTCTGAGATTATCAACTTTCAAATATTCGGGACTCATTACAATACACTGTAGCACCCAACTTATAACTCTAGTTTTAGTCAAATTAGGAGTGTTTATGAGTTATCTCTGGTTCTGAAAATCTAGGTTATATGGATTATTTTGGTACCAAAAATCTTATTTTGCCCAAAAGTTGAGTTACTGCCTTCTGGCAGTCAACCCTCGATAATGTCATTTAAGTTGTAAATGTAAATTTTGCATAGTTGAGACCTGCAAACAGTAAGATACAGGGTGAGTCAGAAAGAACGGGCACTTTTTTCACAAGTCCGTCACAAAAGATGTAGGCATGCATATTCCAAATCATGGTAGCGCTTTCAAGATCTACATTTGGCTTTCATTCGAGAGAAGAATTTTAAAAATCGACCATTTCGTTATCATGTTACACTAATTTGAGTATAGCCCCAAAAATATGAAGCAAATCCACGGAATGGTCAAATTATCCACCATTCTTAAAGTATTCTAATAAGGTTTACCTCCTGAATCAGTAGATATGCCTCTTTTTACATTTCCATCTTGATTTCAGGCTTCTTATTACTCATAATTACACAGATCTATTTATTTCCAGTCATTTTAAGATATTGTATCAAACATTCATGTGGCTTTTCAGTTTTTTCACTAGTTTCATTGATCAGCATCTCTGAATCAGACAACCAACAATGGGTTATTTCCATTCTGTGGATTGGCTTTAAAAAACCGGGTTCTACTTAAAAGGTTGTAACTTTATGACGCAATGTTCGAATTCAAAAAATCTTTTTTTGAATGAAAGCAAAATATGTTTTCTTTGTAACACTATATTTAGTTTTGAATATGCAGGCCTAATATTTCTGTGCGCGCTTTCGCCAAAAAAGTGCCTGTTCTTTCTGACTCACCCTGTAATGTTTTTAATGAAATTGTTAGTGGAGTATTTTTTAAATGAAAAGTAGAGATGTTCCATGAACAACAGATTCTATTCGGTAGCCAATCCAACACTTGCACAGTGTGTATTAAAAATTGTAAGGTTATATTTTATCAAGTCAAATACAAAATGTTTGTAATTAGTATTCTATATTTGTGAAGCACACTATAATAATGATTGATATTCCGTCATATTTTCTCCAAGTAATGGTTCACTGATTATGTAAAAAATATATTTCTCTTAAACATACATCATATAACTGGTCTTTTCTACATATAGTTGACAGATTTGTTATACATCTAAAGGTTAACCTGTTACGGACTTC
>CM069445.1:43621430-43662175 GCA_035610835.1 Ophiura sarsii | reverse complement strand
AAACACGCGTGGAAATTGTTAAGGGTTATAAATGTTTAAGGTAAAAGTAATTAGGGGCGGCCTAATCAACAATTTTAATGGGCTTTGTCATGAAACCTTTGGCCCGTCGTAACGTAAAATAGTCATTGCATTGTGGGATTGCATTTCGGTACATCTCGAATGTGTGTATGATATTTTGAAACATAAATCATATGGCGCAGTTTGTTCGTGATTAGCTTTAAACCCTGTTGTGTGCGGCGTTTTTCGTGTTTCTACTGAAAGGTTGGATCCTATTATGGTCAGATCAAAGACAATAAAGTTAACGTTTTTGGTCAGATAGAGAGTGTTTAGTTGCGGACGCGCTCACCCTTCCGGCTGGGGTCTCCTTCGACGGCGCAAAATTCAATATTTTTACTACAAAAACGTTTTCCATATCCAGACCCATAATGTGTTTAGCAACTTGGGTCTTCATCCTGATCATGTAGGCCTATTTCGGTAAGATAAGCTTAAAAAGGGACTTTGGATACTGGACTAAAGGTTCGCTTCTTAATACTAATAGTCTTTCCTCATAATAGTGGCCGCTTTTAAAGAACGACCCATCATGTACTTTGGACATATTTGTTCGTCATTATGGTCATGTTACGTTAAGAACGACATATTTGGTTACTGGACTAAATGTAGGCCTATATTCTTTATACTATCATAATCTCGTTGGCCGAACGACCCATCAGTATGGGCAACTTTGGCCGCTCTTTTATCATAATTTCACTTGCTGCTTGTTTTTAGAAGAAACTATTTCGGGTAGGCCTAATAATAATTTGGAGATAATTCACCATGTTGTATTGAATGACCCGAAATTCTTCTATGTCCCTCCATACATTTACAAAAGTTCACATGGCAGCTATCTGAAACACGGTACTTCTCTCTATAAGTTCACACTCATCACTGTAATATAAATTGTACGCTAGGGCCGCACAATGGGTTTTCAATCATTTGATAACTTACTCGCTTGTATGAGATTCAGTAGTGACATATGCAAGGTTAATTAAGACCTGCGTAATACTGGTAATATTAAACTTGGCCTATAATTGGCACCGTTGCAAGTTAATTTCCCGGTTTGCGTGCCTACCGTGCCTGCAGAAAACCGAAGTGAAGCGTCGGACCGTTGATCGCGCAACTCAATAAATCTCCGCGTTATTTTTGGCAGTGACTGCGTACGCGTTGGACCATGGTTTGAAATACGTGGAAAGAATGACACTTTCCGAATGCTCACGAGCATTTACGAAAAATACCGACATACCTCCAATTTGGTCCCCATGATGGTTTCAAAATGGCGGCGGCATACTGGATCTCTATTTTTAAATCTATGAATGGTACAGACTGTCCCATAAAGATTAGTCCCCATCAATATTCAAAATTTATCATTTTTTCACCATGAAAGTCAATGACAGTAAGACTCGATACAAAGTGAGAAGGCCCCCAGAAAATTGTTGTGTTGCCCTCAAGTGCTAAAATTGGGTCGGTCGGTCGGTAATCTTTTTTTTTTTGGGGGGGGGGGGGGGATGAAAAATATATGGTTTATGTCAAGACAAATTGGAATAAGCTCATGTCAATTTAACTAAGAAATAGTCACATTTAGACACTTTAAAGTTTAAGGGCAAATCTAAATCTGAAAAATGGAAAAAGAAAAACTGACCCTAATTTTTGCGATTTTAGAGTCAGTCGCTGAGGGCAACACAATCCTTTTTTGTGGCCTAAACCAGACTAAACGGAGCAATAAACAAATACCGCAGTCTCTAACGACCTACTCATTTATCGTGTTTGCAATAGCCACCGTAGGGTACCCTCCCCTTTGTAGGACTGCCTGCTATTTTTCAAAAATCAGTCTATCCAGGGAAATACTGAATTAGAAAATAGAAACACTGAGTCAAGCTAACACGGACGCGGTTTCGGGTCGATAGAGGTTCTCGGATTGGGTGCAGTTTTGGGGGCTCAGAATCAGATACCATTGGCGGAGCCAGGGGGGGCCTGGGGGGCACGTGCCCCTCGGGTCCCTGGCACCAAAAAAAAAAAAAAAGGAGAAGATGAAGAAGAAAAAGAAAGAAAAAGGAAGAAAAAAAGAGAGACAGTAGAGGGTATAGAGTTCTTTTTTTTGTTACATATAGTATAAAGTATCCATGCCCCCACCCATTATTTTGTACGTTCCCGGCACAGATTCCGGCATATCAAGGCAATAATGGCGTAACCAGAGGAGGGTTAAGAAGGGGCCGACCACTCCTTCTCCCCTGTTCCCCAATTTTACCATTGTCGTCTCAATTTTGATAAGAGAAATCATAGGTAAATTATGACGTTTAAATACAAACGCCTGTATGTGCCTGTGCCCCTTCCCCCCCCCCCCCCCCCCCCCTCAAAAAATAAATAATAATTCCAAATTAAGAAGATCGTTTGAAGCCAAAATGTACCTCAATCCTAGCAAAACCGGGTAAAATAGCAAACATGTAACAATAAAAGCAGTGTCATAAGGCCAACATTTATCTCAAGCGTGGCAAATAAGTAAAGAATCCGGGTTTTGGTAAAAAAATAAAAATAAAAACATTTTAATAGAAGCAAAAATGTATCTCAATCTTGGTAAAATTAATGTAAAGAAGTCAATTTTGCGTGGTTGGTATCTCAATCGCGGCACAATTTATGTAAAATAGCCCAAAAAAATTCGCGCGCTACGCTCGCACGTGACATGAACGTTAACTTTAATTTTGGAATCTAGTTTTAAGCCAAAATGTATCTCGATCATGACAAAATTAGTTAGTGTTGAGAAGCCAATAGTTTGCGTGTTTTACTCATGTGCCTCGAAATATTTGCTTTAGTTTTATAAGCTTGTACCAGCGATAATTGGCAAAATATGTAGAATAGCAAAAAAAATTGCGCGCTACTAGCGCGCACACATGCCCCCAAACGATAAGACTTGGGACCAGTCATTCGGCGTGTTTCACAGAAAAGAGCTACCCGGTATTTGCCGTGTTAGAAATTGTAATTCCGGTAAGTTCTCCTGTGGAAACACACAATAATCGGATTATGGATAAACCGATTATCACCCATAAACGGTTTATTATAACCTTCTCCAGAGGTGGTTATTTCCGCTTAAGATCGGCACCACTGCGCTGTGGAAACACACCGGTGTATGATAAACCGATTAAGCTGAATTTGGAATCATAACGCGCCTGTCGATGCGCGCCCCGTAGTGCGCCCCTACCTTTCACGCGCGCACACATTGTGCGCCTCACGGCTCGCGCAGTAGTACGCTCGGTTCTACGCAGCCTTGTTATGGCAGCGGCGCAGCAGAGATGCAGTGCACCGCAAGGATTAAGTCAGGAGGGTCGGGAGCCGATTATTTAAACGGTTTATTGCGCTCTGTGGAAACATGCCGGTTAAGTGCCGACACGGAATTTTCTTTCCGGGTAAGATAAACCGTTTGACTAGCTCTTTTCTGTGGAAACACGCCGATTGTGTGACTTCACTTCTTGTTGTCCGTTTCGGGAGGGCCTGAGTGCCGAGCGGATGGGTGAAGGGTGGGTGGATGTTCTTAGAACCTCAAAATATTTACATTTCTTTTTAGAAGAAGTTTGTTATCAGCAAAAAAGTCCGCATGAACCTTCGAACATTACATTTAGCTTCATAACAAATTAGTATTAAATTTTGTGCGCTACGCGCTAATGTGACTTCAAACATTAACTTTAGCTTTATGAAGGCAAGCCTCAATCATATAGCAAACTGTAAAATAGCAGATTTTTCGCGCGCGTAATAATAATAATTTCAAAAATATATGATTTTGATTTGCAGCTTTAGTTTTCTTTTAAATTAAGATTTTGATATTCATAAAACGTACAAAAAAGAAGATAGAATATACGAAGATAGAATTACCCAAAAGAGAATGTCTTTATTGACAGTAATATGTGACGCGATCAAGAGGAATGAGTCGGATGTCGGGGAATCCCAAATTGAGATATGGCCAATTCAAAATGGCGGCTTACATAAGTTTTGATGGAAATTCATGTATACAATTTGACATAACTTTGGAACAAAACGTCGCGGACACAGGGGGGAGGGTGCTCGACTGGCATAGGCATATAAAAAGCCAATATTGATCGGAAATAGAGTAATTGCTTTTCAATAAAATATTACTCAAAAGTACACACCAAATAGCACCAAATGGGTTCGAAAATTGAAAAAAAATCCAATTCTGAGGGAAGGGGCACATCACACCTCAGACTCTCCCCTGTTCGAACTTTTAAACCATCTATGCTTAAATCAAGAATATATTAGTATAATTATGCGCAACTTCTTTCGTGCATTGATAAAAAACAAAATATTTATTAGAAATGAAGAGGTGGCTGTTTGATAAAATGTTGGTCAAAAGTATACACCAGATCGCACCAAATGAGTTCGAAAATTGAAAAAAAAAATCAAATTCTCAGGGAGGGGAGGGACATCCCCCATCCCCCTCAGACTCCCCCCCCCCCCCCCCCCCCCCTGTTCGAGCTTTTAGACCATTCTATACTTAAATCAAGAATATATCAGTATAGGCTCAACTTCTTTCGTCACGTTCGTGCATTGATAAAAAACAATATTTATTGGAAATGAAGGTGGCTTTTCGATAAAATTATGGTCAAAAGTATACACCAGATCGCACCAAATGAGTTCGAAAATTGAAAACATTTCCAATTCTGAGGGGGGAACATCCACCCTCCTGTTCGAGCTTTTCAACCATCTATACTTAAATCAATAATATATCAGTATATATAATATGCTCAACTTCTTTCGTGCATTGATAAAACAAAATATTTATTGGAAATGAAGAGGTGGCTTTTCGATAAATTTTGGTCAAAAGTATACACCAGATCTCACCAAATGAGTTCCAAAATTGAATTTTTTTCTACTTCTGAGGGGGCACATCCCCCCTCAGACACCCCCCTGTCCAAGCATAGCTCGGAGGGCGGTGCTGTGCATCGCGTGGATGGTACATTACCAATTTCAGTTATTTGGGCACCCTTAAACTTTACTTGATCAGAGTCTGAGTGCCCCCCGGGTAAAATAATCCTGGCTACGCCTATGGATACAGTCCTCAAAATTTAACTGACCAGGTAATAAATATGCTCTCAACTCCAACACTACAGCTCCTTACGTAAATGTATTAAATTTAAGGAAATTGCTTTCCTTTAATTTGAGATATTACACGTGAAGATTGAATGAATATTAACTCAGCTATTTGCCTAAAACCAAAACAATGTCCGTTTTTGGTTTTTTTGTCCGTTAAGAGTATAGGCCTAATTAATGTCCTGGTCAGTTACTTATTTTGAGGACCGTAGAGTAGTCCTATGGTAGGATGCCGTATAGGGGTAGAAACCATGGAATCCCAATATTTTGATTATGGGGATGATCCATACAACTGATGCCTATGTGTCGCATTTTTAGCACTTTTTGGTCAATAATTTCAAAACTAAAAATTTTAAAGGCAAAAAAAAAAAACGTGTCCTAGATAATTGAATTAAGATGCTTTCTGTAAAATTTTAGAATTTTTTACCTAAAAATTATTTTGTTAGGTTGTTAATAAAATTTAGGCAAAAAAGAGGCATTTTTGGGCAAAAATATAAAAATCACGATTTTTGATACGAAAGATGGATTCCCCGACTCATTTCATCAAAAAAGTGTATACTTTTATGTACAACACATAAATAGTTTGAAAGTTACAGTGCTTGACAAATTCATAAAACGACACTTGACAGCCCCCTTAAAAGCATTGACCAGGCGAACTCTATTTAAATAGCTTGTAACAAAATATAAGAAAAACAGTTGACAAAATGTTTTGCTTGTTCCAACTTAGGATTACACAATTGTTTTCACTTTAGGATGAAATCACCATCTCGAACAAAGGGATGTATTTTTGTATAAGTCCGATTGTTATGATCTCAAATTCCTGTCACAATATGCTTAAGGGGAGTGTCAACCCTGTTAGCGCCAAATTTATCAAGCACTGTAACTTTTAAACTATGAATGTGATGTACATAAAAGTCTACTTTTTTTTTGTTGGCTTAAACATTTTTAGTTTTGAAATATTGACCAAAAAGTGCCAACAATTTGTTTTTTATCTCAAAAATTACATTGTTGGCACTTTTTGGTCAATTTTTTCAAAACTAAAAATTTGTTAGCCAAAAAAAAAACTTGGTCCTAGATAATTGACTTTAGATGATTTTGGTCAAATGTTGAAATTTTTGATCAAAAACTAATTTTGTTAGGTTGTCTGAAAATTGTTGGCGCCAAAAGTGATTTTTGGGCAAAAATGTAGAAATCACTATTTTTGGGGAAATTTAATTTTAAAAATTGTATACTTTTATGTACATTACATTATTAGTTTAAAAGTTGCAGTGCTTGATAAATTTCATAAAAAAGGGTTGACAGTACCCTTGATTAATACACACAAAAAGTAATTTAATTGATTGTTTTGCAGAAGAAAGAAAGTTTTGGTTTTAATGTGTATATCTTTCTGGGACGTCATGTAAACACCTGCTGAGATTATTGCAGACTGAGTTTCCGGGGGAAGATTAATCCTGCAGATGGCGTAATAAGGTACGAGGGTCATTCAATAAGTTCTACCTCCTCACTCATAACATCGCTAATATGAATGTCATGATTATAGCTCTGAATCCATAGCTACACAGTCAATTCGCAAGCACGCGAAAAGTCGTTCCTTTTCTAACCCAGCAAAGCGACCCGGAAGTACTCACCCGTAGCGAAATCGCTTCGCAGTCATAGTTGACCTCGTAATAGCACGATGTAAATGAGCTCTTTTCATGATTATAATCACACGTTTCAAACACATTGGCCATGAAATTGTATAGTAAAAAGGCATATTATGCAAATAATATTATCTAATATTTTCTGTGAACTTCATGACATGTTGTATTTTCGGTGCAAATTATTGCAATCCGACAAACCCGAATTCAAGAAAAACTTGAAGAAACTAAAGCCAAATTCATGGTAAAAAAGTCGCTTCTGAAGAATTAGGCATCAATTTTATCCATCGTATCATAATATTCATAGTCTTTTGTAACTAGAAACATGCTTACAATTTTATAAAATTATTTAGTCCGGTCAAGTGAATGCTTATAAAATAGCTCCTCGAATCTTGTCTCGATCTAAATTCATTTTGTAGCGTCGACGGGTTGTTGATCAAGTGTTTAAATCTCACGATTATATTCAGATTTGCTAGATAGCTCAGATGGTAGAGAGCTCGCTCTGGGAGCGAGAGGTCCGGGGTTTGAAATCGATCCTTCTGCGCTATACAATGTCATTTATTTTTTTACAGAAAGGCTATTCTGGTCAAAATGAATAAACATTTCACAATTTCATCCCACAAAATGCATGAATTCGGACGTTTTCATTGGAAAAACGGTATTTTTTTTCCAAAATGTCAATAATGAATTCAAACGCGGGCATGAAAATGAAACGCGGGCGTGTTACGGGAGGCTAAAAATCAAGTTGGCGAGGCCTAACGGGGGATCGTAAAGTTTCGTTTTCTGACCGAAAATCGGTGAAAATCAAACTCGGTTTTTCTTATCAAAAAAGAAGTCGGGCATCAATGTTTTTGATATGAAATTAAAGCTTAAGATTCCGTTAGTACGGAAATTGCTCTTAAAATATCGTACGCATTTTAGTCCGGTCAAGTGAATAGATACAAGAAGCAAAGTCACGAAAGTTGTTAAATTCTAAAATTAGCGATAAAATCACTGATGCGATCAAAGCCAGAGAGAGATTTTGGTCATTGCATGATGAGATATAACAGCCCGATCTAAATACTAGTACTGAAAATAGAAAACAATGGATGATTTCTAAATATAAAATTGTATCATCATGTATTAATCAGATTGTAGGCAATATTATCCTTTGTAAGGGAGTGTTCAGAAATACTTTGGTGGGGGGGGGGGGGTTGGCCAAAACGGGGGGGGGGGGGTCTAAAAAGTTTGAAGTCTCAAAAAGGGGGGGACTAAAAAGTTTTACCTACTCAAGAGGGGGGGTCAAAAAAGTTAGGCCAATATTATACTAGTCGTTAACGGGAAAAATACCAAAATTTTCTGCGCTACGCGCAAGTAAATACTGCAATATTGACATTTCTATAACAAATTATACAGATTTCCGCACGTTCCGCGCAAATCTTTGTAAAAACATTGTGGCGACAGCAGAATTTGTTATACAAAATGTGGCTAACCAGTGTCCACAATTTTTACTTAAGAACTGTTGATAAGGGTGATCGTCAACAGGGTTAAATACACATTTCCGCGCGCTACACATTATTTTGAACGCAGTTGACCAAATTTCTGCGCGGGAGGTCAAAAAAGTTACGCCAAATAGGTATAGTCGTTAACGGGAAAAATACCAACATTTTCTGCGCTACGCGCAAGTAAATACTGCAATATTGACATTTCTATAACAAATTATATTGTAGAAACATTGTGCCGACGGCAGAATTTGTTAAACAAAATGTGGCTAACCAGTGTCCACAATTTTTACTTGAGAACTGTTGATAAGGGTGATCGTCAACAGGGTTAAATACACATTTCCACGTGCTACACGTGATTTTGAACGCAGTTGACCAAATTTCTGAGCGGGGGGGTCAAAAAAGTTAGGCCAAATAGGTAGTCGTTAACAGGAAAAATACCAAAATTTTCTGCGCTACGCGCAAGTAAATACTGCAATATTGGACATTTTTATAACAAATTATACAGATTTCCGCACGCTCCGCGCGTGTCTTTGTGAAAACAACGTGCAAACAGCAGGATTTGTTATACAAAATGTGACTAACCAGTGTCCACAATTTTTACTTCAGAACTGTTGGTAAGGGTGATCAACAACAGGATACAAATGTTTGCACGCTACTTTTGTACTAGCAAGTTGACCAAATTTTTCGTTCTCCGCGCATATCTTTGTGAAAGTATTGTGTAGATAGAAGGACTTGTATACAAAGAGTGACTTTTTACAATTGGAAAAAAGAAAACGTTTTTAAAAAGGCTATAACATGATAAATACAAATCACCAAAAAATACAATTCGGAGGCTTGAAAGATATGTTTCAAGTGAATTTGAAATGTTGCAAATTGATTGCCAGCTATACACAGTTCTGACTGTAGTGTAAGCGTCATAGAACTTGAGTCATATGTCTATCTACATCTGACAGTAGGGGGGGGGGGGGTCAAAAACGTTGTTCACCCGCTTAAAGGGGGGGTCAGAAAAGTTTGTCAATTTGTAAAGGGGGGTCAAAAAAGTT
Organism: Ophiura sarsii; assembly: GCA_035610835.1. Taxonomy (NCBI): domain Eukaryota; kingdom Metazoa; phylum Echinodermata; class Ophiuroidea; order Amphilepidida; family Ophiuridae; genus Ophiura; species Ophiura sarsii. Next base: position 43,652,881 of record CM069445.1, on the reverse strand, counting down.
TAGACACCGACAAATTTTGTTTGGCCAACCCCCCCCCCCCCCACCAAAGTATTTCTGAACACTCCCTAAGCTTGCAAATAGTACTTTAATACTGGAGTCACTGTTATTCAGTCAAATCTTCGTTGTTTTACAAGTCAAGCCACGGTGATGCCCCGAATGTTTTAACATAATATTCACTTAATGAGTTTTCCTTATGCACTTATCAATTGCAAGCCCGGCCCCCGGGGACCCGTGGCATGGCGGGGACCATGCGGGGACCGTACACGAGTGTACAAAGAATGATGCCCGGCTATGCGGGGGAGTGTACGCGGACGTACAAACTGTGCCCCCGCTAGGCGGGGCGTGTAGCGGGGACGTACGCTAAGGTACACCCGGGCGCTTGCTATAAATAAGCTAGAGATGCGATGCGCTTGACGAAATAAGCCTAATAACACATAGGGAACACATCGAAATGCATTCCGTTATGGTTGCAGAAAGAAACAAGCGACCTTGGGACTGCAGCCGGGTGAATCCTTTGTCCTGGGATGGGTTGCCGGGACTGTAGGCCTACACTTTGTCCCGGGCCAAGTGGGGGGGGGGGGGGGGGGCGGGACTTTAGCGGGGACGTACACAAAATGCCAGCCCTGCGGGGCCGTACACGATTGTACCAGGGACGTCACATGGGCAATGCAATTTGTACGTCCCGGCCCTAATCCCCGGGTCCCCCGGAGCCGGGGATGCAATTGATAAGTGCATTATATGCAACCTTCAGAATATTAAAAGTCAATCAGGTAGTCAGTGATAGAAAATTTTCTCTTCGAGAGACTTGAAATCTATCCATTGAGTCCTGTATAACTTAGGATTTTTATGCTGAGATTCAAAGCTACAATTGCGGAATATTTCATACGACTAGCTTACATATGCCAAGTTATGAGGTAGGAGGTAGAACTTATTGAATGAACCTCGTATAATGACCGAACAATATAGTCACGAGCACCCATCGATGATCGACCTTTTACCAGGTGCATTTCTCTCGATACAAATAATTCAAAACACAAACGAATATAAACCTTACTTTATGCAGGAAATGCTTCTGGTAATAACATCTCGCAACAAATTCATTCACCAGACGGTTGCTCGCTTGCAACACATACAGTAAACCGCTTGTGCGCTTGCTTTTATCATAAAAACATCTTGAATTCTATAAGCTAGGAAGGAATTGCCATAAGCACCATGCATAAGGGACAAATGGAACAACCCAGCAGGCTATCATCCACATCCCATTTTGTTGAATGGTTGCGGAGACCTCTGATATTTCGAATACAAAATGGATATATTTCTTTGTATTTTGCAAGGACTATGATATATCAGTTCTTATATAGTTTGATTAATAATTGATATTTCAAGATGTTATCAATCTGACAGATCGAGACGACAAGTGGTAGTCGAGGCCGGAGCGTCCACCCCTAGGAGATTCCGGGAGGGGGTGCTCAAATATTATTTTTGTAGGGATGTGCCGCCAGCAAAATGAAATACTAACCCAATGACATTTACCAATTTCGGGGGAAATGGACCTACAGGGTGAGTCAAAAAGACTGCAATAGTGGAAAGAAGCCATTTTGTTTTCAAAACCAAAATGAATGTTAAAACTTTTTAAACGTTGCAACTTGCAAGAATGATGTATTTAATCTTAACTTTGTGTGAAAAAATGAAGTCGATCGCATTTTTCGTTTGTCTTTGGTGACCCTCTTTGCTGCACAACCAAATTTACCTGTTTGTCCACGAGCACAGTGATTTTCATTCGAAATGGCACACATTGCATTTTCATATTTGAATATCCCGCCAACAAAAAAATGGAAAATGTCAGTTTTTTATTAAAATTTAGAACATTATAACGCTTTCATAGCATGGGTATTGATTATGCTAACTCACATGTAAACAAGAAAGGATGCATCAAATTCCAAAAACATCACAAATGAACTCAAGTTTCCAAATTTGAATGAGAGGCACATTTTGCGATCTGATGCATATTTTGGGTATCTCGTGGACAAACGTGTGAAATGGGTGCACTGGTCGAAAGGTTCACCAAAGGCAAACGGGAAATGATATTGATATTGAAAGTTTTAAAATTCATTTTGGTTTTGAAAACAAAATGGCTTCTTTCCACTATTGCAGTCTTCTTGACTCACCCTGTATATGTATGGTTTACCGGAGACCCATATTTTTCCTATTATATATTTGACAGATTTTGATAAAATGTCTGTGAAAAACAGCAAAATTAAGGATTTTAGACCCATACATTTACCCAAAAATGGCTTTGAAGAGGGTTCATTCATTCATTGAATACCAGAGGGTGAAAATGGGACCCTATTTGGCGGCGCATCCCCTTAACCCTTATCCACTAAGTACCCCCCCCCCCCCCCCCCCCCCTGAGGAGATCTTACCTCGCCCTTTTGACAAGTCCCATTTGCAATTTTTCGAGATGGAAGTGGTTAAATTATTTGTATCTTCAAGTATTCTATATGCAATATCTATATGAATATCGGTAACACGCGTTACGAAAAAAGACGCACTAAAAAAAATCCCAACTTTGTTTTGCTTGTGTATTTAAACTAACCTACCTGCAATCAATTGGTCACTACTGTGAGCAAGTACCTACCCAAGGTTTATAATACTAGAATAATAACAAGAATTTAAGTTCTCACTTTTTTGTAAATTGCAAAATAGTCGGTAACACGTGTTACGGTAACACGCGTTACATTTTGTCCATCCATAATTTACTAGCTTTATATTATTTATTTAATTTCTAAATTAAAATTAAGTTTGACTTTGACAATGGAACTAACATATAAACCATAAATAGTGATAACTAACTCTAAAAAAATTAAGGTTTTAGCACGTTTTACTGAATATGAGTTCGGTAACACGCGTTACGACATTTTGATGGCTTATAGTGGAGTGGTGGTTATGAATTTATCAAATTGTTTACTATTTTTAAATAGGGCCTAACTAGTAGGATTAAAATTATAAGTGGCATCAATTAAAATCAAATCAATTAGGAAATATTTTCAAAAAAGTGTTGCTTCGGTAACACGCGTTACCGTTTTGGAAGTAAAAAAAGTTTTAAAAAATCATAGTTAACAACGGTCAATGGTTGCAATATTTTTTTCCTGAACGTTTGCATAGGCTTTGCACAACATGAATGTAAAATTAAATCTTTTGGAGCATTTTTTAGTTTTTTTGCTCCGTCACATTTTCATGGAATCGCCCATATGTGTATATGCCAGCGCCTCGAGTAGGCGCGCGCGTTATGTGCTGCAATTAGTAGAATACGCAGTTACGTCACTGTCTGTGATGGCCAAATAGACTATAGTAGTTCGTTCAAGAGCTTCTATCAGCGCCTCAAATCCTTACTGGGACATTGGCAGCTCTTTTCAGAGCAACACTCCTTCGATCTTAGTATGGGCATTGGGCAAGGAGTAGTCCATAGTATTGCTGATTGCAACGGATATCTATGGATATGCAAGGCTTAATTTTGGTCTTGAGTACGATGCCTGTCCCCAACTCGACAACTTTTCTTTCGAAAATGGTCTAGAAAGTGCCGCAAACCCTGCATTAGTGTTTGGAGTATGAGGCAGCGCGGTACCGTAGAATCTCAGATACCGAGTGTTCTGCATATCGTGGACGTCTTTTCCAAGGTGGTAGCCTTCTAGTGAATGTCCGAATGTTCGACTTTGTATCGTTGGTTGAAGTTGCGATGAGGGTAGATGTTGACTTTTCTTACGTATTTCTTTAGGTTTGGGCACGAAGGTGGTACGTTTTGATCGATCTGTGAATGCGAGACAAAATGGAACAATATCACCAATTAGTTGTTTTGGTGTCTGTTAGCTTTTAATTGATTAAAACCGGCTGTATCATCTGGTATGCAAATATTTCCTTATTGTTGAAAACTTTTAATGTTGCGAAATTTGAATTCAATGAAATAGGAAGCATTCCAATTTACTCTCGCTCTTAATTGAATTAAAGAAAACTGCTGAGTATCTCCGGAGCGTTCATGTAGCGCAAGTATCGATGTTCATCGCAAACCTATCATGCCTATGGCAGAACAGTGGCACCTTTTATGCTTCAGCCATCTTGAAATCCAAACTTATGCCATCTTCTTTTGGACCCAAGCAGGTAATAATACTTAACTATACTTCATACATGTCATACGTGCACTCACATTTAAACATTGTTTTCATATTTGGATATATGTTTCGTTTTATTTTGTATACCGTATCACATCAAAATTATCAGGGTTCCTACCAAAGGAACTTCGCACTTGGGTTCCTACGTACACCTTACACAATACACGTCTATTGAAACAATTCCTTTTTTCCAAAATTCATTTTTCTAGGCAGTCCTCAATGCCCCTTTAATTATAGATTTACCCTTAAAAATTCTTACCTATGTAGTCGTCGACACTCCCGTAGAACTGTTCCAGTTTATTCTGTCGCTGTTCCACCCGCCCACGTTCGTATATCCGCGCTTTATCCAGTAAATACACGGACTTCTTCGACGGCAGTTTGAAACTATCCTTGGCTGGTTTCACTTTGACATCACTGGATACGAAGCTCCCCTGTCTGTTCTTCGTGTACTTGACCACACTGTCCACAACGGGGGCTTCGTATTCGGGGATTCTCACTGGACGCACTGCAATACCGACTTGATATTTTTGCATATCTTCCCTTAAAGATTGCCTCTCTTTTAGTCTGTTTCGAGTGGCATTCTTGTCTTTCTTTTTTAAACTTTGCGTACTTGTTGATGTGGTGTCGGTGCCAATTGAACTTGTGCGTCGTCTGCTTGCCCGTGTCTTTGACTCTTTGCCATCAGCAGCGACTGTTGCAGGTGGCTGCTTTTCTTGTCCATGCTCCCCGCCAATAGGAGGAAGCACTTGGCTAGAGTTCAAACTTTGATCTACGAGATGGTTTGATTTTATTAAAACATCGGCAACATTTGTGTCTGAGTTTGTCACTGAACGTTTCCTTGTTTTGTGAATTTGTGTAGTCCTAGTTGATGAATCAGCTGGAGAGGGTGATGCAATGGAATTCTGGGGATAAGTGCTCGTTCCTTCAGATCGGACTTGTTCAGTATTTTCGTCAAGCGCAACTGGGGTTACAAATTTATCCGCATCGATTTTACTCGCATCCTTCTCGTGTGTCCGTGACTTTTCTGCCTCTATTCCAACACCCGCCTCTTCGCAATTCTCCTCACGTAGAGGATCTTGATGCTCTTTGGATGGGTGCTTCTTAAAATGTGGTGTAGTAAGCCTGTCTCCAGCTGAGCCTTCCATCACTGCAAGCGCATCACTCGACAAAGCGTCGGCATCATTGGCCATTGACACCGCTGCAATGATATCCAAGTCAGTCTTTTGCCGGTAAAAACTTCCGTCCACTAAATTAGCAGTATTATTATCACTATGTCTACTGATTGAAGGCAGCACTTTTGACTTTGTCACGTTCATGGGAGGGTATTTCTCTATAGTCTTTACAGTTTCTATGTATTGCGTCGGACGCTTTGTTTGCGTATGACGTTTTGTATGCGTCGGACGTTTCGACTCCGCCACCGATTCTGAAGCTGATAATAATCCACCAGTTCGTCGTTTGCGCCTATATCTGGACTGTAATAGCACCGAATCTCCCAAACTGTCTCCAGATTCAAACCTCAGCTCACCCGCTTTACTTGACTTTGCAATAGTTGGCAATTGCCGAAGAGGCTTCTTTGTCACCTTCTCTTTCTCGTCAGCATTTCCAATGGCTAACGAGAGCATAGATTCCATCGATTTCTTCATGGCTTCCTCTCTCTGTTTCAGGGCAGTTTCGCGTAGTTTTTGTCGCATGTCCTCTTGTCTGTTGATATACGTTTGACGTTGGATGCGCCGTTTGTCATTTTCAACCTGTAGAGAATAATACAATAATTGTATGACCCTATATTTAAGAGTGAATATAACTGAATCGTTCAGAGATAGGTTAGGGGAAAGCCGTGCATCCCCTGCACTCGTCGTAGTAATAATTTGGAGGTTTCAAGGGTTTCAATTAATAGGCAGATAGGGCAGGGAGCCGAAAATCGGCAAATTTGCCAATGAAACTTAATGTTTAACAAAGTTGATCACAAAGTGCCTTTCTATTCGATAAGTTGCTGCTTTTAGAAATTTTGCGCGAAGCGCACGAAAAAAATGACATTGAATTTCAGCATGTTCAGGGTGGTTGGATTTTGAGGCTAAATCTGATATCGCCTTTTGTCTCTTTTGCCTCTTTTCTCGGCACTACAGTAAATGAATAATTTGCTGAAAGACCCTAAATTTGCCGAACCGCTGAATCATGTAGTAAACGGCTCAGGGAAGGCCTCGACTGATATTCTGTAAGGAACCAAATTTCCCAATGGGAAACAACTTAATGATACCTCAGTGCACCGACACACTGACCGGCTACAAGCGGCACTCGAACACACAATCAGTCTGTCACCTTTATTCACATGTGAAATTCAGTGTCCTTTTTGGATGAGTCAAGTCAACACTTCTCCCTGAGCCCGATTTCGATAGCCAATTTACTGGCGTGTATCTGGATTACATGTAGTATTCCCAAGTTTTGACTATGAAAATTCTATGACAAAAAGCTCACCTTGATAAGATTCCTAAACATCTTCTGTTGAGCACGGGCCAATTTATTGACGGCAATGTGCTGTTCCTTGTGCCATTCGCTCAGTTGCTTTCTCAATTCCACAGAATAAGTCAGATTTTGACAACGAACTTCTGTGCTCAGCTCCGACTTCAAAGTGTCTTTCAGTTTGCTGATATCATCCGCCTGCAAACTTCTCAACCCTTTCAGGGTCTTGCTGCTGTTTTTCATGGTGCTGCCTGTTATTGTCTACTCGAGGTGCCTACATCGAATTAGCAGGTACTGGGGTATTTACTGCGACCGGTGTAAGTTATCGTAGTGAGAAAGAGCCGATGAAATCCAAAATAATCCATGCAGTTTTTGTAGCCACGCGTTAATCATTTTAAAGTAGTTTTATATTGCACTGAACTTTGTTGTGTGTTCCAAAAACATAGTGCTCTTTCGCTATGAAAATCTCAGTTTAAAAGAACATCAAAAAGTATCCGTCATTTTGACAATAATGGTCCAGTACCCAGGACTCGTTTTATCCATGCTTAATGAAATAGTCAGTTCAATTTGGTATCTGCATCACCGTCTTGCCTTACAACAAAACAATGTTGAGTGATCCGTAGTAACATCTGCTTAGCTATGTCGAGTTATCTATATTTCAGTATTTAATCATTCCTGTTGCTATCTGTCTTATCCCACCACACATCCAGTCTAAAGCTGCGCCAATATCAGTGTTCATCAAATATTAAATAAAAGATGGTGTAGGTGGCTAAACATAGCAACGAAATATAGCTTGCTAGACGGGGGAGGGGTGCTACTACCGGCGATATGCATTCAGGGTGGCGTTCCCATGAAAAGCCAAGAGTGGAGACCTTTATTTTATTTTTTGTTAGCATCAGCAAATGATTTAAAGATGCCGAGAAATGGTAAAGGGAGCCAGCATGGTTAATCAGGTATAATCAAGATGGGCCCCCGGATGGGCCCAAGCGCGCGAAGCCCGACTAAAATGTTGGTAGACCACTGGGAGGTGTCAATATTTGACACCTCCCTGGGTATCTTCTCTGGTAGTCATGTAGTTTCAAAATGTAGTTATATTTGGGCTAGGTACTGGCACTAATCCCGTAGATTTCGAGTGTTTTATTGTAGTGGCTGTCCTGTCCATCACTGCCCAAAATAAATGAATACTACCCCCACCCCCGGAACCTGGTGTCGGACAAGCGATTACTAGCCTCAAGTCAGCCTCTGGACAAACTTCGTAACAAAAGCTGATCACGTGATTATTCTATTATTAGCATCGCCGTGTGTGACTGGGCAAATAATCTTAATTCATACTGCTCATTTGCTCAGTTCAGATCTTTGTTGATTGTACCAGCAAAACAACGCTTAATAACAATACAGTATTAATGAAATTTCACCTTGAAACATTTAAGAGTGGTGTCTCAAATGTTTTGTTTTCTTAATAGATTTATTCAATATTTACGTTTATAAATGACCGTTTATATATGGAGCAATTGCAAATTGCGGTGAACAAACGGTGATCAAATTGGAATTTATAGTATACTGCGGTAAGACATTAATTAATTTCTTGCAAATCGATAGACCTATAATCGTGTTCACGATTAATCAATACAAGAGCAATTAATTCAGGCGTTGGGTAAAAACGACGTGAATGTAAAATATTAAAATATCCAACAAACAATATCGTTTGCATTTTAAAAAGGAGGGGGGAAGACGTGAAACGAGGTGGGAACGGAGGAGATTTGAACCTTTTTTTCTTCTTTTTTTAAAGTAATTACGTAGGTATCAAATTGCATGCGAGGTACCGCGTTTTTGTATTGAGTCGAGATATGTTAGCCGGAGGAAGGACTGTTGTCCGACCTGTTGGATGGTTGAGGTACGCGGCGGTGGTATTATAGGATGAGACGATTTCGTCTCAGTTTAAATAAGGGATGGTCCATCCTTACCATCCTTGGCAATTTTGATTTTTAATGGAGATCATGAATGTTTTGTCAAATTAACATATACAATTTAGGTATATCATAAAGAGAGTGCGCAAATGGTTTTTAAGCCAATCTAAACAGTACAAAGAATTTAGATGATCTGAGATAGCGCAATTGTCAAGTTAGTCAAACTATCTTAAACATGTTGAAGACTAATTGGCGCAAATGTTCACTCAACAAAAGGAGTGCATAACGCATAAGATTGTAAGAATATCTTAAATGGGCTCAAATATTTGTTGCAGTTTTTTTCTTCTTCAAAAAGTCAAATAAGCATAGTTTGAGGCTCAAATGTTTAGGTCATCTATAGCTATAAAGAGTAAAAGTTGTTAGATGAAAGAGAGTTGTTTAGTTAAATACACAGTTATACATTTTAGATCATAGGGAGCTCGAACAATTATATTTCAAACTAACATGTGCTTCCGAGATTGTCATAAAGTAACAGTTTTGAAATAATTGTTTTCTTTTCCTCACCATGCATCGGAATTGACTGAATTTCCATTTCAGATTAGTATATCTGGGTTACCTGGGTGTACCTAGTGTAAGACCAAAAGAAAATTGCCGACTGACCATTCTGAACTAAGGTGACAAAAAAGAAACATGTTCTACGGGCCCGATCGACCTTTTTTAAATTTAATTACAAAATTGTTTTAATTACAAAACTCCTTTTTGAAAACATTTGAAATGTTTTGATTTTTTAATTTTTTTAAATTTTTTATGTTGATTTTTGTTGTTGTTGTTGAAAATTGTTGAGATTCATCAACATTTTGCAAGAAAAAAAAAAAAAAAAAAAAATTGCTTGAACCAACCGACCCTACCTGAGGCCGTTTGCTTGTAGAACAATTGATTTCTAGAAATTGAGCTCAAATGTTTGAACTTAAAAGAGTGAATTTAAAATTTGAATCAATTATTAGTTCCGCAACAGAAATACCGTACAGCACAAAATGAACCAAATAAATAGACGTCATGCAATATTATATTCTTTTTATATACAAATCAAAATGAGAGACACATTACCAGTTCTCGATATAAGAATAACACATCTTATTTCTTTATTTACATTATTTGCTATCTTTCTGATCACTGCAGATAGGACATATTCGTTGATCAATGATCAATCTACAGGGTGAGTCAGACAATGATTTGGACCCAGGTTCAAAGATTTTTGCCCCTGGCAATAATATTATATTGGAAAAACAGTTGGGATATTTTATATGAATGATTACTATAACACTTTACACACGGCAGTCGTCTGCAGACGACAGTTCGAAAATGTCACAAACTGTTTCAAAAATGTCAAAATTATTGAATTGAATCATATTTTGGAATCACTATGAGAAATGCATTAAAATAAGTACAAACATGCAGGGGCGTCCCCATACCCTTTTGAATGGGGGGGGGGGTGTAGAGGTCTCGATTGCCGACAAGCAACCGCCCCCACCCCCCCCCCCCCCCCCCCCCCAAAAAAAATAGTAAAAGGTAGCTCCAATTTTGTTTGGCAGTCACTTCGTGAAATTCCCGTAAGTGTTTTTTGGTTTGTTTGCAGTCACTTCGAGAAATTCGCGGTGGGGGGGGGGGGGGGGGGGGGGGGGTGAAAGGATCACAACATTTCACACGGTCAAAACAATTCGCACGGGGGGCCGGGGGTGGGGTAAGGATCAAAAACATTCGCACGGTCAAAAAAAATCACACGGTCAATACAGACAACGGTGACAATACAGAATTGTTATGGTCAAAATCGCAAATGTACCGACCGACGGAAGCTCGTTTGTGCCAACAGATTTGAAGAATGGGGCAGATTTCGCCGACAAATTTGATTTATGGGGGGGGGGGGACGCCCTTGCAAACATGCCTGGTATTGCTTCCGCCTCCTTGAGATAGAGTTTTAAATTTGGGAAAGGTTTCTGAAAAATCTGTTTTGTAGTGGGTAAAACCAAAGGGGTAAAACTAAGTAATAGCTGCATGGAAAGTTTTAAAGGCATATTATGTGATCTTTTCCAAGTAGCGCCCACTATCATTGATTTTTACTATGAAAGCAGATTTTCTTGCAGATTTGCATTTTTTATCATAAATCATAAAGATCTTCTAAGTTACAGATCGATACGATTCCTAAATACTTCAAAATCATGGTCTAAAAATCGATTGTACCGCTCAGGTACAATCTATTTTTCAAATTTTACTCTAAATTCACTCCAAAACCATGATTTGAGGTTATTAAAAATCGTATCACTCTGTAACTTGGAATATATTTATGATTTATGATCAGAAAAGTAATTCTGCTAGAAAATCTGCTTCCATTTTTTTTCTCGAGGATTTTTTCTTGACTCCTAGTGGCCTGAAAACTGTAAAAAAAGATAATATATTATACCTTTAAAACCTTCTCCACTGAAATTTTGAATTATTAAAATAAGTGGTTTGGGTAAGGAGTTAACTTATTTTCATTAACATTTCTCATTTCCAGTCTGCACACTGAATTGGTTTAAGTCCAAAGTTTGTTTGGAATGGGACAGTTTTGATTCCACATGTAAACTGGGGTTTGTTTTTAACTGAAAAACTATTTTATCAATGGCAGGTACAGTCAATTAACACTCATTCATAAATAACTAAATAAATGATAAAATAACTAAATAATAAATAGGTGTCAATCCTTATTTTTAGAGGAAGAAAACAACTCTGTGTGATCATGGTATGATGCAGTCGTCTCATCTGTGCACAGTTGCAAAATATTTTGTTGAACCATAAGAAATGTGATCAAGAGTGAATTTAAGTGTGTGTTCGTTGAAACATGGAAGTACTCTGATTCTTCCATGGTTCAAAGCACATTTCTTCAAACTGTTTTTGAATTTTTTTCACCAAATATTTCAACCTGTTACCTACAAGTTTGATATTGGATAGGCTACATGTCATTAACCCTTTCAATGCAGCAGTCGTCTGCTGACGACGGTTCCAAAAGTTCACAAAATGTTTCAAAAATGTCAACATTATTGAATGTCATCGCCATATTTGGAATCACCATGAGAAAGGCATTAAAATAAGTACAAACATGCTTAGTATTGAATCAGTATTTCTTGAGATAAGACTTTGAAAGTTGGGAATGGTTTATGAAAAATCTGTTTTGTATATGGTAAAACTATTATAGCGTGTGGAAAGTGTTAATGCGGAGTGTTGTTAATTTGGGTCCAGATCATTTTGACTCACCCTGTAGGTAGGTATATAATGAAAATATTTGAACATAAGCTTATAGAAGTATCCAACAAGTTTGATATATTTCAAAAATAGAGCATTGATAAAACCCTAACAACAGGCAACATTTGGAAGCTTGGTTGACGGTTGTTGAATGTTTGTGTTTTGGCTCAAGGGTATAAATAATTCTCACATTTGAAAAGGCACAAGAACAAACATGTTAAATTGATAAATATAGCAAACGTTTTTCCAATTTTCAATCTTTTTCAGACATTTTCAAAATTAAAAAAAAAATCTTTAAATACACAAAAAATAAAAATCTTTTCTTGGCCTTATATCATTATTATTGCTTTAATTTTTTACTTACTCATTTTTCTTTGTGAGCACTTCTACACTAAAACCTCAAATTGAGAAATAGATAATGAATTTTACTAAGAAACTCTCTATTATATACATACAATTAATAATTCAATGTGTTGGATGAAGACATCTAGTAATTGTCATATAAGTTTGTCAGAATTGTTTATTCCACAACTTCTATATACAGGTTGTCCCAAAATGATGAGTACCCATCGATGCCCAAAGTTCAATAATTGTTGTCATCAAAATCGATGGGATTAGGTCCGTTGTTTTTACATCATCTCTGTCATTTCATTAGAATTTTAGATAATCAATATCGGATTTATCAAACTCAAGATACACTCTATTATGTAAAACATGGTGATTTCACCTTTTTGGCAAAGTGCTAAAAATGTGTGTGCTTATTACAGCTTGTTTGAAAGAAACTTGTGTATTCTCATAATCTCTTGTCTACTCAATATAATCTTGTGTGTCTTTGTGTTGTAACTGTTATTAGTTATGGGTGTTCAAATCATTAATAATTCTTCTCCTTAAGTCAATTTAACGGGTAAAGGAAGTTTGTCACACTTGAGTGACCCCATGCATTGTTTTAATTGACAAATGTTTAGGGACTTCTAAATGAAGTGGTTTGGTGAATCACCAGTGGCTTAGATTTCATTTTCACATTGGAGAATGGATTTTGTGAGGTTAAACACTAAGGGACTATATCATTTTTAGCAAGTTTGTAGGAAATTGCATCCCCAATATGAAAAAGAAGTCTAAGCCACTGCTAATTACCCATGACCACGTCTTTACCTGTTTAAATGTCCCTCAAGTTTAGCCTCAAAACTAGCTCATTATAGAAACAAAGTTTGGGGTCGCTCATGCGTGACGATCCATTTTTACTCTTCAAATTGAATCAAAATGAAGAAGTATTAATGGTTTGAACAGCAATATGATACAACAACAGTTTAAAAAAGAAAGGAACCAAAGATATTAGCAGACAAGAGATTAAGAGAATGTATTAGTTTCTTTCAAACAAGCTGTTTAAAAACACATTTTTTTTGCACTTTGCCAAAACGGTGAAATCACCATGTCTTACACAATGGAGTGTAACTTCATTCAAATAAGTCCGATATTCATGATCTAAAATTCTAATGAAAGGATACAGTATTACAAATATGATAGCAAAAACAACGGATCTAATCTCATTGATGTTGATGATGACATTTTTTATCGAACTTTGGGCATCGATGGGTACTAATCATTTTGGGACAGCCTGTATTGCAGCAATTTTTGTTTTAATTTTAATATATCAAATTGGCAGTGTATTAGAATACCTGTTGTCTGGAAGTTGTAATGTTTTATAATAACACTTTCAAAGTTCTTTACATAATACATAATCATTTATATTATGTACATTGAATTGCTTTCCCTGTGGACCCCATCCTAGGTAGGGGGGGGGGGGGGGGGGGGCAATCCCATCATATGTACAGTCTTTAAGACCATTCCAGCCTCATTCTTACCCAAAGACCTTAGGTGTTTTTTAAATGTCTCCCAGCAGTCCCATTCCTATTCTTAGCAAAATTCACCCAAAGACCTACTTTTGGCCCAAAGACCCTTATTTTAGGTCAAACTTGAGTGCCCCCCCCCCCCCCCCCCCCCCCTGCCTCGGGTGGGACCGCATATTGCAACTGGATCTGAGTCAACTTATGTGAGATGCATAACCTTATTATACTGTTTTTGTAACTAAGATATCGATCTGATCGAATCTGTTTTGGGTTTGGATGGATGGCAGTCATTTGCTACGTTTCATTCTGACCTGCTGATAACAAAACATATCCATTTGACTATGGGCTGTTATTAGCCTACTGGCCTCTTACTGGCCTACTTGATGAGCATTTCAATGGATAACATTTCACTGAACAACTAAATAGTATAGAATCAAAGTTCAATCTTTTGACGATCTGGCATAACCAGAGAGGACTGTTGAATCTGTCGCCATATCTTAGTTGGCATATTGCAGCTTCTTTTCACATGCTTCACTCAAATTCCCACAGAAATGTAGATTGGTTCGTTTATAAAACTATAAAACTAGATTTTGTCAGTAAGAAGATTGCACACTTCTTCCCAGGGTTCCATTTTGGACCCAAAGGTTTAAGAAACAAGTGTGATCCCTTTAAATAAATCAAATCAGGTTTGCAGGTACAACATATTATGATATTAGGATTTTCATTTTTCAATACCAAACACGAGTCACTGTAACAGCTGCATCAACTGGAAGCAGCATGTCCACAACTTAGATGAAGTGTGTAGATCATAACACAAAACTTGTCAAATGTGAGTAAAAATTGTTTGGTTTTGAAAAATGAAAATTCTAATATTAAGTGATCCCTTATTTGCCCCAATTAAGAATGCCACAGTGTGTCAACAAATTGCACCTTTTGAAGCCCTCTTGAGTCTAGACTTGCACACATCCCGCTCATATCTGCACTAAAGTTGCCATCATAATGCTTTAGACATTATTTCAAATATGCAAGCTTTTATGCTACATACCGAATCATCCCTATTAAGTGCCCATGCCCTTATAAGCACCCACCCCTCTTTTTCCCAATGACTACCAAAAATTAGCACCTAATAAGCGCCCATTTTTGTATTCACTGTAGCTCATTATAAAAAAAAAATTAAAAAAAAAAAGGTAACTTAATAAGCGCCCACCCAAAATGACTTTGCTAAGCTGGATGTGATTTTCTATGTGTAACAAATATTTATCCAAAGCTTGCCCAGAGCGGTATGACAGCAACTTCAAAACAAAGTCAAATATTGTGACTTCATTTACTAAAGTGCACACATGAAACAAGTAAATGACTTGAAGAACTGTCATTTCTTATTTCCCTTTCCCATTTTGTCTTTTGTCATCAAATTCAAGACAGTTTGCATGTGTCTCGGCGCATCTCTTAACAACGTGTTATGTGTGAAAGACCCATACATTTGAACACCCGCCATCACTAGATTGAACAGTGTGGGTACCACATCTAAGAATTTTTCCCACAAAGAGCTACTTTCTGCTTCCTTTCTAGCGTCAAGTCTCGCATCTTTCCTTCCGTACCTCTCTTCCAGATCCCTCAAATCCTGTTCGCGACGCTGCGTCATCAGATCATACATGACCTTGGTCATCCCAACTTCCATTTCTTTCAGTTCGTCTTCGTACATCTTTGTCAAATTTCGAATATCCGCTTGTTTTTCCTCTTCGTATTGCTTACGTAGCTCGTCCTCTCTGTCCCTCATTTTGCGCTCAACTTCTTTGAACATATCATTGGTGTAGCACCCACCACCGTTAGATTCAAGCATTTTATCAACAACGGAGACCAATTCCTCAACCTGTTGAAGGTTCTCTTTTGAATCAGGTTCCACGATGTTTTCAAAGACGACGCAGCGATTCTTGCAATCCTTCAGGATCTCAGCAACGTCCAAATGCACCGTGCTAAGATACTCCTCCACCGTACAGCTATTTCTGCCCTCGGATAACGCATTCTTCCCTGTGAACAGGACAATCATGTAATTGGTGCACCCCTCTCCAAATACTTCACGGAAAACACGCACCGTTTCTTGCACCTGCTTTGATAATCGGCCGATTCGAATCACCAACAGAATAGCGTGTGGACCGGGAGCCGTCATCATAATGCAACGCGTGATTTCTCGAAGCAGGGATTTTTCATCCATGTCGGCGTCGAATAGCCCCGGTGTGTCTACTACAGATATGGTCCTATCTAGAACTTCTGCTTCCTGTACCTTGCATGTCTTCGTCTCGGATGTGGCTTTGATTGATGTGGAAAACATGTCGCGGTTAAGTAGAATGCTATTGGACGTCTCGCTTTTGCCAGATCCCGTTTCGCCGATGACAACGAATCTCAGCTCTCTAGACGCTGATAAGAAAACAAAATGGCATACATAATCATAAATAAAAAGTATACTGCAAAAAGTATGTATATGCCAATTGCTTGGACTTATTATAGGGTGTGACATAGCAAGAAGGTGGGGTCAGAGGTAAAGGGTAGACCTTAACCACATTGTTATAAACTCCGCACAAAAAGACACCCTGTGTTTAATTCCTAAGACCCTAAATAAATTCGAATATGGGCAAGCACTGGTATTTTCTCTTGCGCATTTTTACACCTCGTTTGTCACAATAGCATCAATATTGATGAAGCAGTGTCCATTTGAATACAAAATGATGCAGATTCCATTGTTGCATTTAACCCTATACCCATGAAATAAAGAATAAGTTCACATACGCAAATGATAAGGATGATAAGCAAGGTTTGTTTTACTCATTCGGGCTTTGTTTAATAATTTAAAAAAATGAAATTAAAAAGTATTGTCAAAATTAACCACAAATCCATCAGTATCGTGTGTGTCTTCCTCCTACAGGTGTTGGAAACAATTGATGAAGTAAGATGTTCAGATTATGATTTTCTTTTCATGGAGAAAAGGAAGTGGTACACTTTAGATTTACTGGTTTGTTTACGATCTTTTCATATGGGTATAGGGCTAAGTGCAACAATGGAAACTGCATCATTTCGTATTCAGTTGGAGACAGCTTCATCAATATTTGTGCTATTGTAACAAATAAGGTATCAAAATGTGCTAGAGAAAATTTCTGTTCTTTCCCATATTTTGAATTAATTTAGGGCCCAAGGAATGAAACACAGGGTGTCTCGAAAAAAGTGGTTACTTTCTTTTTGTGTTGTGTTTATATATCATTTCTAGGGGTTGAACAAGACATTTTTTAAAGAAATATTTCATATTTGAATCAACAGTCAACACTTCCTAGAAGTTTTGTCTACCACAGTCATCCAGCGTCCATTAGGTCATCCTGCTTTACAAGTTTACAGTACAGTACCTAAAATGTATAATTGATTGGTAAAATATCTCACCTTTAGCAGATTCCTCTAAAACAAACTGTTGTACTTCATCCCATTGTTGGTCCTCAGCAAAAGATGACAGTGAGTTCTTTATAGCCAAACAAAGAGCCTCATCTTCTTCTTCTTCATAATCTGCCCTGTTGTTAGCCATTGTCTGTAATGCAAATATACAAAGTTAACATCTATTTGTTAATACAATATCACATTTTCCCAGGCCATGCATGGGTTTCAATCCTGGAGCTGGGGAAGGCAATGTCCTCCCCCCCCCCCCCCCCCCCCATATTTTAGTAAAATTACCATTTGTTTTGTTATATTTTTAACCCCTTTTTAAACCATTCAAACCAAATGTCCCCACTCCCCACTCATTTTAGAGGGGAGGGTTAACCAAGCTGGTTAATATGTCTGCCTTGTAAATGGTATGTATTGGAGTTGTTTGCCAAACTATTCTTTATAACACATGTAGGCCTAGTTGGTTTGTCAGTTTGTTGTTCTTGGTTTTGTTTGTTTGTTTTAATATTTGGTGGTATATAAATAAATTTGAGCCCATTTTCTATCAAATGTTTTTTCAAAATTTGGGGCAAATCCACCATACAAAAACGGATATTATGCTAGACAAGATATGAATCTAGTCTAGACTGTATGTATGCAGCACATAGTTGGTTGTACTGAAATGTAAACACTCTTTAGTCTTTTGTTGTACAACTTCTAGAGCAATGCTCCTTGACCTTTGGTAGTTTGCCTTTTTTGTACCAAAAAGAAAACCTTGACATTTGAAGTGATATGATTATTTTTCTCCTTGTGTTCACATAGGCCTACTGTTATTAGCAGGCCCGTGAGGCTATAGAACTCCAAATATTTTCCATTTTCAACCCTATAAATATAACTCAAAGTTTAATGTATAATTTGTTACTATTGTTTTTGTAGAAGATAAGGCTGGTTATAAGCTTACAAAAAAGTAGGCTTTTTATCATAAAAAATAACTTAAGCAGTAGGAATTTATTGTAAAACTTACCAACCAGGAACCAACTCATACAGCGTGCTAAGAATTCCGATAATAAATGCACTATTGGGAGTGAAAAATTTACTTTTCCCAGTCCCGCAAAATGCGAAAATTGCTGTCCAGGGGCTTTTTTGTTGTCAATCATTCATAGGCGATTCATAGGCACAATGATGTCATCCATCACTGATAACACCGACTAAAGAACTAACCGATATGAGCTGCACACATTAGCGCATTATCGTCATTTGAACGCGTGTGAAAGAGATTGTTACTAAAAACCGGGGAAATCCCAGATGTTGTAATAACTAAAACAACTAGTCTGTTGCGGTTTTCGACTTTCACTGGTGTCTGCCAGCACATGTACATTATGATTATACATTGATACGTGTGGGATGGGGACAGGGGATACGGGGTAGTGAGTTTGGTATATTTGAGTTTCGTGTCATTTTCCGTAGAAAACTATATCGTCCCATAGTCGCAAAGCCTCCTCGTATGGTATCACTGACAGTGTTAGGACTCGGGATCTTTTTTCCATGTTTTTTCAAAGACTCGAACTCGAGTCCCAGTACTCAATGACTCGGACCCCAAGGACTCGAGGACTCGGCTTCGAGTCCTCATCGAGTCCGGCAAAATTGGGGGTTTGTAGGTGTTTTATTTTCATTAATATGAAAAGAGCCTTGGTATTATGAAATCACTCCCTTCATTTTTCATGTTTCAAAAATGGATATTATTAAAATAGACGGATAAATAACAAGTGGTAATCTTCTTTCAGAATCAAAAGAAAGATCAGTTTTGTGTTTTGTTAACTCTAGGTTTTCAATGGTGGCTCTGAAAACTGAAAAGAACCTTTGGATCTTGAAATCACATTATTTTTTCATATTTCAAAAACGGATTTATTATATAAAAAGAGATGGGTAACTATAGGTGGTAACCTTCTTTCAATCTCAAAAGAAAGATAAATGTTGTGTTATATTTCCTTAAGATTCTCAATAGTGGCTCTGAAAAGAGCCTTTTGATCATGAAATCACTTTCATTTTTCATGTTTCAAAAACAGATTTGTTAATAGATATGAGATGGGTAAATAGGGTAATCTTCTTTCAATCTCAAAAGAAAGATCAATGTTATGTTATGCTCATTTCTGAAACATAAAAAATGTAGTTTATATCAAGATCCAAAGGCTCTTTTCAGAGCTACCAATGAGAACTTTTATCTTTCTTTACATGCTTTATGAGATTGAAAGAAGGTCCAATTTATGGAGAGTTCAGTATTTAGGTGTGTGTGCCGGGGTGTGGGGGTTAGGGTTAGGGTTAGGGCGTCATGTAACTTTCAAATAATGAAATAGGAAGCTTAGATGTAAATTATACTATTGACATTGACATGGTGGAGATTAGGATGTTTTCAGCGGCTATTTTGGAGTGCCATGCCATTTATTTCTGCCCATCGAGCATATTTTTAGGCTATGAGACATTTCTAATAATATTTTCTAATAATGAGGTAACAAATCACACAAAAATGTCTAAATATGCCAAATGTTCCGGCTCGCTCAGCTCGCCATTACATAATTTGACATAACGAACGGAGGGACCATGCTTTCAGATAGGAGGTTCGCACAAAACAGTCGCCCATGTCGATCTATAATTTGATGGGACAGCCTTAAGTATGTCAAGTGGAACAAGGAGTTGGGGTCTATGAAAATGGCTTCTGCACGGTTAGCAGGGAATATATTTTAATTGCAACTGTATAGGGGGATATGTAGTCTTAATACTCTCTTAATGTCAAAGAGTGAAAAACCACTCTGAATTTCGGAGTGATTTTGAGTTAACTCTAATCGAGTGGATTTTAGCTCTAAAAGAGTGAAAAACAGTTCACATATTTCACTCGCGGTTTTGAGTGTGCTCACTCCCCTGTCGAGTGGCTCAAAATCTCACTCTTTTCAGAGTGCACTATTAGCCAATCAGGAACGCCGAAAATCGGCCGATAATTTTCGCGCTGTTAACAAGATGGCAGACGAAATGCAGATGAGTGTAAGCGAGTGGCTTGAAAATACCGGATTTAATGAAGAAATAATCGAAATATTTCATGGTGAGTACATTGTATGTGTAGGTCATAATTCATAGCATTTACAGACCAAGGCTGGAGAAGCGTAAAATGTGACTTACTATGATACTATTAGTTTTATTACTGGGTAACTTATCCCGAAACTTATACTGTGATCCCGACTGTGATAGTCTGCGCCTAGCACGATACATTCATGCCCTTGACATTTTTACTGCGTGAGTGTTGATTTTGTACAGGGCAATGAGCATGGCTAGATAGCGTGTCTTCGGCGGCGGCGGTCATCGTCATGTCAGCGGTTTCGTTGCGCATCTGTAACGGTTTTACTGCATTGGTTACAGATATTTAAAGCATGTATTAATGTTCTATGTTTTCTTACCTTCAATTTGAGGGGATTCTTTCTATGTAAAAACGTATTAAAATGGGCAGAAATCCAATTGTAATAAAAGCCTTCTTATATCGCAAACCGGGATTGCAAATTCCGCCGATCGGGGGATTTACATAATGACATCACGGCTTACATGGATTACTGCCGATTCTAGCAGTATGACGCTCACATAGGCCTACTCTAAAACAGAGCAGCCTGCCTGTTAAACGACCAAATGATATTGAACTGCTGACTGTGAGTGTGAGGAGTATGTAAGGCCACGATTAACGTGTACACACAGGCCCGTAGGAAGGGGGGGGGGGGATGGTGGCGATCGCCCCCCCTTTGAAAATCTTCCCCGGAAAATTTGTACACAGATGAAAAAATTTCGCGCGCTACGCGCGCATTTGTCCTCCCAAAATGCAATATTATTTGCTACAAGCTTGTTTAGAGCCAAAATGTACCTCGATCGTGCAAAAAATAGGTGCAAATTCGAATGTTGAGTGACAACACCGGGACGGCAAAACATGACTGAATTATTGAACGGCAGAGTGGCCCCCGTCAGGCAAAATTGGGCAGAAAATCGGGAAGAAAAGGGGCAAAATCAGGATGAACATTTTTCATGTAAAATCCCACTATATAAATTTCCCCCCGATATGCATCGCAAAGTGATTTTGAGTTGTTATAAGTTTGGTCAGTTTAGAAGAACAAACCGCACCCATATTTTATATAAAAAAACGTTCGTATGGAAATATCAGCTATTTGAGCATTTTTTAAACAAAAAATGTGTGTTTTCGCTCATTTTTCAAGTAAAATTCCTTATTTTGTCCCCAATATGCAACGCGAGTCAATTTTGAGTTGCGTATAGGATCGGTCAGTTAAAACAAACACACCGCACTCATATTTACGTCAGAAAAGTGTTTTGCATCAAAGTATTGGCTAATTAAGTATATTTAGGCCCAGCTATGCTAAGTCAAGAGCCAAAGAAAACAAATATGTGATTTTGCCATTTTTTCATGTAAAATCCCACTATATTTCCCCCGATATGCATCGCAAAGTGATTTTGAGTTGCATATAAGTTTGGTCAGTTAAGACGAACATACCGCACCCATATTTATATCAAAAAAGTGTTCGGTATGAAAATATCAGCTGTTTAGGCCACATAAAAAAAAAAGAGTTGTTTCACGTCCCCGCCCGCATCACTTTTGGGTGCCGCATCACTTTTTTTTCTTTCTTTTTTTTTGATGAAAATGCTGATATTGCATTAGAAATAAGCTAAATCGTTCTAAAAATCACTTTCCTTTTTAAATGATTTTTTTTATTTCGATGTTTACGTCGCTTTTACAGACTCGATACTGCACACTTCCGGTTCGCAAGATTGGAGCGGTAGCTTGTGCAACCGTTCTACATCTACAAAGGGTAAATCTGGAGGCTCACTCGCTCAAAAAAAAAAAAAAAAACACCTCCCTCCCGCATCAAATTTTGAAAAACCTCCGGACGTGAAACAACTTCTTTATTTTGTGTGGCCTTAAGCATTTTTTAAACAAAAATGAGTTTTAGCGTTCGCTCCTTTTTGAAGTAAAGTTCCCTATTTTGTCCCCAATATGCAACGCGAGTCAATTTTGAGTTACGTATAGGATCGGTCAATTAAGACAAACAGACCACACTCATATTTACGTCAAAAAAGTGTTTGGCATGAAAATATTGCCATGTAATACTACCGACTACCCCATATTAATAGACATCCATTATTTGAGCTAGCCTGTGATAAAAAAAAATAGGCCAGCAGGATGAAATAGTTACAAATAAAGTTAAATTAAACTTGTGGTTTTTGAGAGATATTTGGTAAATATGGCAAATAATGAAATTATAAAATGGCATTTCTCACCATAACTCAAGAACCGCAACAAGTACTTTAGGATTGTCCCCCTTGTGAGTGCTATCTCATAGTTCTCCCAACCATTTTTTTTATTTTTTTAAACTTAATTGAATGCAATGTCTTATTTTCTGCCATGTTTTTCACAAATATTTTTCTCATTTTCTGCCTTCAATATGTAGCAAACCATCAGCAGAGCAGAAGGAAACACTGGCAAAAGCCATAGTGAGGCAGTTCCCGAAACTGAAGGACGGGATGCCTGGAAGCATGGGTCATGTAAGTATCATAGCTAGACTCTGCCACTATGCCTTCCTGATTGAGAATGTTGCATTCCAGTGAAAAGCTGCTGGAGTTTGTGCCCTGATTGTGAATTAAACAACACTTAATAGCAAGTTATTAGATAAATTGTAAATTGCATAAACTAAAAATAGGTAGCAATTATCACAGTAAATATTTTGTGAGTACAAGTTTTAACATAATGTACCTATTTTTATGTCTATATCTTGTGACTCTCAGAATGATACAAGATTCATTAATAAAAGATTATTCACTGATATGAATAAAGTATAAAAATGTGGGGTTTTTTCACTAGATTTTTGATGGCAGCAGGCAGTGTTACGATGGTGACAAATCTGGAGGGGGGGGGGGGCTTGTGAGAAAAAATCTGATGAAGCAGAAACTGCCGCCAAATATAAAATTTGACAATTTTTGGTGTTTTAAGCATGATTTAATAGTTTTCTGGTGTAGGGGTAGTCAAATTTTATACACAAAATGTATTACTATTTTTAAATTTTGGGGTGACGAGCGGGAGAGAGGACAAGCTCTGATAAAAAAAAATGGGGACTAGTGTTACATTGAGGATTGTTGAAATTTTTGCCTGGCAGAAGAATACACCTGGTATAAGGCATTGGTAGTAAGAAACGTTCAATTGAATTTTCCTTTGTTAATTCTGGTTGATCACAGGAGTTTCCATTTTTCCACAAATTCTTACAGGAGGGATTCTATCACAAGGGAGATGGTTTCATAGAGTATAGGCTGAAGACTGTGAGAAACAGCCTGAAAAGGTCAGCTTTGAGTACTTATGGAAATGGCAGAGTAGCGAGCAAGAAACCAAGTACAGTACCACCAACTGAATCACCAGCTGCTACCCCTACAGCAGACACTCTTGAAAAAGTATGTGCAACTATGCAACAATGATCATCCATTATAACACACTTCAAATACCATGAAACTTAGAACACAAATTAATTAACCCTTGTATGATGTTAATGTCTATGATCAAGCACCAAGGTCAAGGGTTATGAAGTCAAGTTCTAAAATGAGTAAAATTGTGAAGTTGAATTCTTATTGCCTTGAAACTTAAATGATGTATGGTCACCTTGATAGTTTAAACCAGGATATAGGGCCCCTACTGATTGCAAAAGGTGTTGATCACAAAAGCAGGCCAGACAGATAGTGGTTTGAGAACTGTCTTGTTTTCCCTGTATTTGTTTTTCATCAACATATTTTAAGGAATTGTCATTCAAATCATTTAAAACCCTAACTCTAACCAGGGCATGGAGCAGCTGCGCTTACACATGTAAATGGCACCTGGTCGGTTAACACGCTTTTGCTTTTAATGTACAACTTCTTTTAAACCAAGAGCAGACTTTAAAAATTAGACTTGTTCTCAAAATGAGCGATAAGATGCCAAGGAATGTAAGAAGGTATGACTCACTGAACATGTCAAGAATCAACAAAAACAATGACAATTGTTTACTTTTGGCCTAAAATAAGTAAACATCTATATAATGCAACGTAACGTATTATTTAAAGCTCATGATCTGTACAACCATGTGAATGTGGGCATAGCTTTTGTGCGACTTGGCTCTCATTTTGTGGAATCGGGTCTCAAATATTTGAAAAGACAAGCATATGAACTTGCAACAAGCTCTGATAAGCATATTTTGGTGAAAAACAGTTACTATTTTTATTTTGCTTCCTTCTGATATATTATAGATCGAATGGATACGCTATCATCCTCCCACAAGAGACAACTCCAGCAAGATCAGGGACTATATGAAGGACACATTCCTGTATCGGAGACATACAATTGAAACAGAAAATCCAACAATAACTGACACACTGGCAAGTTACCCGCGTTTCAGGGACATGCCGGAACTGGTACTTTGGAGTAGCTAAGCAGTAGATTTGGTGTAGGTGTGTAGATAGTGGGTACTCTGCAGTCGCACTGGGAGTACACATGGAGTACTTACTATATGGTGAACACCTAGGTGAATAATCTGGCTGTGTAGCTGAGAGCGTGCTAACCTGGTCCAATTTCATATCAAGACTGGAACACAAAAATATACCAGTATTGTCCAATGCATGCATTCCTGGGCCCAAAATATACGTTTTCCAAAACTTCTAAGGTTGTGCTTTTTTTTTCTTCAGGTAGAGGCATTCATTTGTTCCTGGCCACTCATTCAAATCAAGCACAATCTTTATACCATACCCTTACTGGAATTTTGTATATGCTGTCTGAAATTTGCTGTTAAATTAAATTAAATTAAAATTGAATTGAATTGTATTTCAATAATTTGTTGCATTTCAAGAATTGATATTTCAAAGAATTTGATGTATTCCAGAAGGAACTATGATTTTCAAGTAAGACTATCCAACTTTAACCTAATTTTGAGGTGAATTTTTTACAACATCATCAGAGTATGCCAAGAACAATGTCAAATGCTTGTTACCATGCTCATATTTTACTTGTATCGCCTTTGAGTTAGAAGCTGCAGAGAAATTAAGTGCATTTTGGATTCGTCATCAAATTTCCTTCTTGTTTTTTCACTTTAGGGCAAGCAGCCTAAGTACAACAGGTTTTTTTTTACCCTGAATCTTATTTATTTTAAAATACTTGGGCATTCCATATTCATTACCACAGAATTGAGTGCGAAAATGGGCAGTTGACTAACTGAAGTAAAAGTTGTTTCTTTTTACAAAATAAACCCAATGATGATGGAGATGGCTTGAAATAAATGGAAAAATGATTGTTTAGGCCAACAACAAAAAAAGGTTTGTCTCAAAGCTTGCGCGCGCATTGGTTTTGAAATGCCGAAAATACCGCGTCTGAAATGTAGGAAATCGTATAATTTTATTTTATTTTACCTACAAATTTTTTGTGGATTTTTTCACTAAAAGTAACAAAAAAGGATACATAAAAAACACTAACATTGTTTTACTGTCATTTTATTATCTTTATTGTCCTTCCACCTCACAACTACATCACAATATTTCATTTTGAATACAAAAAACCAATATCAAAAAGTGTCAACGGTTGCAAATATTATTAAGTGTGATGACTGACACAGAAATAAAAATGTTTTTAAAAAAACCCGCGCGCCCTCCGATTATGAAGCCTTCGCAAGCTTTGAGACAACCTTTTTTTGTTTGGCCTTAACAGTAAATTAGATCAAAATCATGATTTCATTGTTAACCTGGATTGGCATGGCAGTATAGACTGTGCGTAATTGGATGACTGGAACACCAATCGGCATTGTACTAAAGTGCTGGCCTAGTTTCTATGTGTGCACGCAAAAGCGGCAACACGTGATGCATGCGTAAAAGCTGCATGTATGGGGTGTATGCCAATTATCCACTGCCAGCTACTACACCCAAAAAGTGAATATGGGTACAGCCCTTATCATTGCGAAGATGTGAATTTACTGAAAGTACACACTGTTTCCGTATATCACATGCTCCTGCACTGTGGCCCCTGCAACACATTTACAAGATTTTGACCTTTTGTAGCCATATTGAGAAATTTCACATCAATATCTTTTTAGCAGTTGGCTGATTTGCCTGAAAATGTTGGATTTTCTTTGATATTTTAAGAATGTGATGTATTTCATGAAGTTAACACTTTCCACGCGGCTATAGGTTTTACCATACAAAACAGATTTTTCAGAATCCTTTCCCAAATTTCCAAGGTCTATTTCAAGGATTACTGAACCAATACTAGGCATGTTTGTACTTTTTAAAATGCATTTCTCATGGTGATTCCAAATATGGTAATGACATTCATAAATGTTGACATTTTTAAAACATTTTGTGAAATTTTTGAATGTCGTCTGCAGCCGCCAGCCGCATGGAAAGAGTTAATGTATCTTAGAATGTGCTGTTAAGAAATTGAAATTAGAATCATTAATTCTTCAATTTGTGCTTGAGGAAATGGAGCACTTCAACAGGCATGAATGCTTTGGTCTACAAATGTTATTGTGCTGCTCAATGTGTTCAACTAAATGAATAAAGTGTATATAGTTGTTGAAGGGGCGAGACCTCATGAAATAAATACAAAGGATTGAATTTCACATGGATATATTGGTTTATTTTGTCATAGTGAATCTGTGTCTTGGGTAAGAACAGAAAAACCATGCAATGTGAAGATTAATTCAATATTAAATGCTTGAATATATGTAGAAAACAAAAAATTAACACCTTCAAAGTATATTACATTTAATTATTGCAATTAACTACAATTTTCTTGCATGGTCTTTCTTCATCTTTCCAGGCTGGTTCTAAGCCAAGAAAAGAAGAAATATATTGAACCCTGTATAACTTTTGAACTATTAATGTGATGTACATCAAAGAATACATTTATTAAAGGTATTGAGTCGGAGAACCCATTTATGGCATCAATTTAAAAGGCCCCAAAAAGTTCAATTTTGGTACAGAAATCACTGTTTGCATACAAATTCTGAAATTTGCTTTCTAAAGACAATTTTAGAATGGTATTTTTTAATTGTTTTATCTGGAAGCCAAAAATTGACTTTTTTGTTTGTTGTTGCTAAAACTCAACTTTTTGGTCAAAAAAGCAAAGCACAAGTCATCTTAAAGAATTGTCTCTAGATTACATGAGCAAATGTTGGCATTTTAAACCAAAAAGTAAATAGTTCCTTTTTTTTGGGGGGGGGGGGGGGGGCGTCAAAAAGTGTTTCTTGACACATTTTCTCCAAAAGCTTTATTTTCAATAACATTTTGTGCCATGGATTCTCCGACTCATTTCCTTTAAAAAATGTATACTTTGATGTACATCACATTAACGTTACAGGACTTGATATATTTTACTTTTCTTGGGTTAGGGGGGACTCAAGGAAGTTTTTTATTGATTTATTGACTGCTGTAATTTTTGAACTATTAATCAAATGTATATAAAAGTATACATTTTTTGATAGGATTTTGGTCAGAGAATCCATTTTTGGCATCAATTATCACTTTTTTGACCCAAAATTTTTGTGACAAGCCAACAAAATTATTTTTGAGTAAAAAATGCCCAAAATGCTGGATTGTAATGTTAAGACACTAACTTAGGGGCGGATTTTTTATTTTTTCACCTAAACTTGTATTTTTTGAAATTTTGACCAAAAAGTGCCAAAAATTTGAAAAAAAAATCACATTTTTGGCACTTTTTGGTCAAAATTTCAAAAAAATACAAGTTTAGGTGAAAAAATAAAAAAATCCGCCCCTAAGTTAGTGTCTTAACATTACAATCCAGCGTTTTGGGCATTTTTTACTCAAAAATAATTTTGTTGGCTTGTCACAAAAATTTTGGGTCAAAAAAGTGATTATTTGTGGTTTTCTCTAAAAATCAACATTTTTGGTCAAAATTGATGCCAAAAATGGATTCTCTGACCAAAATCCTATCAAAAAATGTATACTTTTATATACATTTGATTAATAGTTCAAAAATTACAGCACTCGATAAATCAATCAAAAACTTCCTTGAGTCCCCCCTTAAGACCATGAGATAAAATCACTCTTTCAAAAGAGTGATTTTTTCACTCTCCTTGAAGAGTTGCCCTCACAGCTCTAAAAGAGTGATTAGTTCACTCTAAAGGAGTGATCAGTTCACTCTTTCCTTAGAGTGAATTTTGTCACTCTTTCATAAGAGTGAACTTCACTCTAAAAGATGCGTCACTCATACAGCTCATTTTAGGAGTGAGCTTTCACTCTTTTTGAGTGGTTTTTCACTCTTTCACATTAAGAGAGTATACAAGTCTTAAAAAAAAATCTCAGCTCCCGCCCCTCCCCTCCACCATAAATATTTAAAATGCCCTTACCTATCTCTTTTTATAATATAACAGTATATCTTCAAAATCCAAAGGTTCTTTTCAGAGCCACCATTGAGAATCTAAAGTGAATATAATACAACATTGATCTTTCTTTTGAGATTGAAAGAAGGTTCCAACCCATCTATTTTAACACATACATTGTGGTATATGATGAGGAGCACGGGTTAGCGATGACGAAAGCTACTCCTAAAGCCTGCGCTCGTTCTAGCCTCTCATATCCTACTTTTCTCCTACTTTTTAAACTATTTTGGTATTGCTTTTTAAAAAAACAGTGAAATACAAAGAATATTGAATTATATCCTGGCTTTTATCAGACCAACATTAGCAATAATTTACTTCTTTAGCTTGACCAATGAAACAGTGATTACATCACATCATTAATTTAAGCATAGATCCTTGAGACAAGGATCTATGATTTAAGTAATTTTGCATGCAAATAATTGCAGATAAAAGAACTATACCACGAAGCCAACACGAGCTTAATAAGTTAATAAGTTACTGAACTGATTGTGATTATACTTTAATTTAGTATAAACAGTAACAGTATTGAACTGAAATTATGCTTGAATTTGATACATAAGGACTCGGACTCGGACTCGGATACTGAGGACTCGGACATCAGAAATGGGAAGGACTCGGACTCGGGTCCTTTTCTCAAGGACTTTGATGATGAGGACTCGACTACAACACTGATCACTGAATCCAATTGAGTCCGAGGCCCTGTGCGATAGGTGTTCCATAATCTTTGACCAAATAGGATTATTATTGAGATGGCTCATGAGTGACTGGTTGTTTAAATTTGGATCCAAGTCACGACATATTTATGTGGGCCTGCGAGTACACATTTCATTTGATCCTTTCTCATTTAGGTGCTTTCCTTAGAATAATCTCACAGACAATAAAATGTCACTCCATTTTGAGATTCTCGCGCTCTTTAAAAACTTTAAGAAATAGATCATTAGTCAATAGCACAATGACCTCCCTATATATAGATATATATGCGCAGCGATGGAAATACCCACATGACTTCCAGCCAGGGTTGGTCGACTTAGGGTTGGTCTACCCCGGGTTGGTCTACCCCGGGTGGAAAGTCATGTGGGTATTTCCATTGCTGCATATATATATATTGTGACAGGGGCACCCTGAAAGAATTTGTAATAAATCTGCTACTATATGAATATAGCAATAATGAATGGCACCAAATGGTATAAATGACTAATCATGGTAATAGGAGACTAAGTATAGGTGATTGTATCTTGTTTGACATGTTTTCTATCATCTCAAATACATTTTGTCATTGCTTATCCTTATTGTTCTTTTTGGTGAGTATGATAAAATCCTGTCGTCAAACAGTCTTCGCACAAATGTTTTGACATGATTTTTGAATGGACTACGTACACCAGTCACCCCTAACCAGTAAACAACCACTCATAATATAAAAAACCGGAGATCCATCTGCAGATGATGAAGTTATGGTCAATGGATTTTAATAAAGTTCAATGAGCAATTGTAACTGTATGTCTTTTTCATGTAAGAACGTGTTGACGATTGGTAGGAATATTTATTTCTATATGGACCACCATTAGAATAATATCGCCTTTAAAACATGCATCAACAGATACTACTCAATATAGGGCCTAAATATCCAATAATTCAATTACAATAATTCTTCAACATGAAGCATGAAGTTATGATGATATACAGTGGTTTTTAACTGGTGTTTGGTCCTTCAACCAGTCGGCAAAAGATTGACTATTCAATATATTCATCGAATAGTTGAAAGTGTTCTTTCTTCGTGAGGTTATCATACAATTCTATGGTTTATAACTAGTGTCTGGTCTCTTCTGCAACCAATCTGCAACTTTAGGATGTGCTTCAACACGTGAACGCAGCGCTTGAAGCTTCGGGCAATTCTTCAGAAAATCGGTGGCAAACTGTGCAACGGTTGCACAGGTGCAATAGAAGAACAAGTCGGCAACAGTTATCTGTGATGTATGTGAAATTTATAAAATAAAAAAAGACAATTGTAATGTATTCAAATCGGCGTTCACTGTTTATCAGCGAAGTTGCTCGGGGCGTGCCCAAATCCTGCAACCCGTGGGTGTGGGGGGCTTGATTCAATGGACGTTCAGCGGAGGACAAGTAGAAGAACAAACTGCAAATGTGCTAATTTTACATTGTAGCCTTCGAACACGGGCCTGCCCACCACCTACTTGGTGAACAGATCACTAAAAACAGTTTAAAGCTCTGCTTGTTACCATTTCGTGGACCGTGGTATGTGAAGTCAGTTTTTCGATCTATAATCCTGGAAAAAAGTATTGGAACGCTTTTCTGTGATTAACGGTAAACGGTAACCCCACTCCCCGTGCAATGTTGAGGGATACCATGGCTTCAGCAGCTTGCTAGAATGTCCCAACATTGATTGATGATGGTTGGGGAAGAACAAATCTCATTTGAAGGTGTTCAGATATTAGCACAGAATTAAGACAATATGCATTAATCAAGCTTGGGAATATATACATGCATTATCCATGAAGGGCGCTCTGCGTTCCAAGGACTTATCTCCAAGAAGGAAACAACATTAAAAATATGTTAAGCTCTTACTAAAATAATAATTAATTACTCATAATATTGCAAACAAATTGTTCAAACCTGATCTCCGATGAAGTAGTTATCGCCATGTACCAAGAATTTCTCCAATTCCTCGAATGATTTACCAACTGTATTTTGCAAATGCTCCTTTGCTTTCTCCTGCATAAAATTAACGTTGAAATAAAATTAGTAATCTGAAAATAAGCTGAAGATTATTTAATTCTTAATTCACATTGGAAATATCTTCCAAAATACAGCATGGATAGCACGTGGATGGATGGATGGATTGATGGGTAAATGGATTGTTTGATAGATTAATGGATGGACTGCTGATGGATGGATTGATCGATCGATGGATGGGTTGGATTGAATGATTGATGG
>CM069445.1:43598300-43621330 GCA_035610835.1 Ophiura sarsii | reverse complement strand
TGTACAATATTGAAAGTAACTCTTTTTGCATTTTATTCTTCTAAACATACCCCATGGAATTACATATACTTGAATCACCATTTTGGTTCACTCACACACATATTATGTATTCCTGTACAAACCTCCACTATACTAATATAGGCTTGGCGCACCATGGAGTAAACAAATAGCCAAGAAAGAATGATGGAGGCAACTAAAGCTGCTTCCACTGTTCCGTCCAAGGACGACCGATGATGATGAAAGGTATGCTATACATGTAGGCTACAACCCGCATATTGAATTACTACATGTAGCCTAATAGTATTTCCTGATATACATGTAATGTGCTAGAAACTGAAAACGACACAAAGTATACAAAATGATACAAGGTTATCGCTATCTTAGCGCCCTTAAGCATTACTCAATTTGTTTAAAAGATAAATACAAAAAGTCATTTAAAATGATTTTAAAATCTCGATACAATTCAAATTAAGGCATTATTATTTCAAACCCATATTTGTTTAAAAGGTGCCATTTAGGCCTACATTGCTAATATTTAGTTTATTTCAGCGTTTCAGCAATAATAACCTTATGAATGCATTTAAAATCATATCGGGAAAGGTATAGCATAATTGGGGACCTTCCTTTTGCTGAATTTCCAATTAGACAATAGACATCAATTTGATTGATTGATTGATTGATTGATTGATTGATTGATTACATGGCACTTCCAGGCCTCCTTAAACCTTTGTGTATACTTCTTTATTCATACAATACCGTAATACGGGGTGGGGGTACCTACCTTGTTTTTTCAATGGCCACTCTGCAAACTCATATCTGACATCTTCATATTCAACTCCTGCTACATGAAAAAGGAATCTTGTAACTTCTGCTCGACCATAGGCGTTGAAATAATACAATTTATACGATCGTGATGATGGATCAGTCCCGGACATGTTGACTTGTTGAGGTAGTAAAGCTTGTGTAATAACTCTGAAACTTATATGACCTTATGTATAGATTACTTTAATTATATAACATAGATCCTGTACATGGGTCGAGCATCTGAAGTAGTCCAAGTTATTGAGATCACCTTTGCAGTGACATAACTGATGTAGGTGGCGCTACAACATAGCAAGCGGACGGCCAGACAGCGGCGGTCATGGGGCATGTTCATGATTATATTTTGCGTGTTGATATGCGATGAGGCTTCGGAAGTATTAGAATATATGTTTTCAATTCTCAAACGGGATTTTGGATACAATAATTTAGATTATAAACTGTTTATATTTAAAATAAATAAGGTTCGGCCAGGACCTCGGGTCAATATCGCTTTAAAATGTGCCGAAAGTGTCGCATTCGCGGGCGAGAGCATGCAAGTGGCGGCCATGTCGGATCGACAGATTCAATCTGCCCCCCCCCCCTCGAGTATAAAGGCTGAGACAAGACGACCAAAATAGGGGTTATTGGATGAGATGTTGCCACATTGCCTCCAAAAGGAGATGAGAAATTGGCAACATTTGAAAATATGAGTCTTTTAGGGCAAGACTATACTCTATATTTCTACACATAGGGGCCAATATGGTGAGAGTGGTTAATTTAACAAAAAACATGGTTAAAAAATTGGGTAGAGTAAGGCGGTCGCCTTAAAAATCCATGTAGACTGGTTTCTTCCCATTGGAGGGAAACAATAAGAGACCGAGTGGTCTGAACAAAAGCCATCGTTTAGGTTTAAGTTCCTTTGAATAGAATAAAATCATAATTGCTTTACGCCAGTGGATGGAGAAAGAAGACTTGAACTTCAGCTAGTCACAGTAGAGATAAACTACAACCTTACTGGTAGTGTAATAACTATTAAAGGGGGCGCTGTCCATGAACCCTGTTCTGTGCAGTCTGGTTCTGTGACTGTGTCAGTGGATAGCAAATCCACTGTAACAAGATCTGTCTGGTCTTGGCTAGCTATAGCTGTGACGTGAAAAGGTGTACATGACTTAAATATAATTCCAGAAGTATTTCCGGAGTTGACTGAACCATGTAATGCACTGATAATAAAAATAGTAGGCCTTATTAAGCTTATAAATATACATGTACATCCTACGGCCTATAGAGCTTGACTCCCGATTATCTATACGTGCTTTAACTACCAAATTGTATTCATCCATACTATAGGCCTATACTATACTATTTATGCTATAGCTTGAAAATCCGAAATTATATCCAGACCTGCTCTATTTTGTGAGAGTAAAAATATCTTTACAGTCTTTCATTGTCTTTGGTCGAAGGGACTGGACTGTCGATACATGCTTCCTTGAGGGAACGGTATATAGGCCTATGACCACAACACACTGTCTACGATATTTTGAACTATTTTTACTATTTACTATCAAAGAGAGTCCCCTGAAGAGAAATCAAAGTTCCCTCAATGATCCCCTTTTCAGTTTGGCAAAAGTTGAACCCCAAGACCTGGGGGTTTCTCCTACTAGCAAGGGCGTCATCCCGTTTTCAAAAGTGGAGGGGGGGGGGGGGGGGGGGCACGAGTTGTAAACCGATTAAGAATCGGCGCGTATCGCCGCCAGGCTGGATTTGATGGGGATGTGCCCCCCCCCCTTAGAATTAAGAAAACATGAAAATATGCAATGAAAATGGTGCAATTTGGTGCATACTTTTAACCAAATTTTTGACGAATATGCAGGCGTGCGCAGGATTTTTTACCCGGGGGGGGGGGGGGGGGGGGCTTAAAATCAATTTAATTGAGTATGCATGATTGACTAATTAAAGCAGTGACGCGGACAGGGGGAGTCTGAGGGAGGGATGTGCCGCCCTTGTAATTGGATTTTTTGTTCAATTTTCGAACCAATTTGGTGCGATTTGGTGTGTACTTTTGACCAAAATTGAATTGAAAAGCCTTCACTTCATTTCCAACCAATATTGGCTTATTATCAATATCATCCAAAATTTGATTTATTTTCCCCTTCAATTTTGCAAAAGCAAACAACACAGCGAAGGGTTTTGAAATTCGCATAAATTGAAAAGGATTCGCGCCGAGCGCGAAAATATTGGCTATTGTAAAAAGAAAGGTTTAGAAAAACGTTCCTGAATCCATCTTGTTAAGCTTTAATAATTGAACAGTGAAACTAATTAGCGCTTAGCGCGAAAAAAATGGTATTTAAACACTAAAAAGGCCATCTTGATGAAATAACACAAAATTAAAAATAATTCCCGCGGAGACTAATTCGCGCGTAGCGCGCCAAAAAATGTCTATTTTAACAATAAAAAGGTCCAGAAAAACATTCCTGAGCCATCATGTTTAAACTGTCAGTTTTTTAATCTAAAATGGTCCAGAAAAACGTTCCTTAAGCCATCTTTTTATAACTTGAATAATTGAATCTAACTCGCGCGAAGTGGGCAAAAATTGGGGTTTTTTTCTCACTAAAATGGTCCAGAACGTTCCTGAAACCATGTTGTTAAGCTTGAATAATTAAACATTGATACTAATCCGCGCAAAAAATGACTTCTTTTGAGGGGGGCATCATCATCATCACTCATCATCATCATAATTAGACACATTCAGCCTCAGGGTTATTCACCAAAAAAAAGGGGGGGGGGGGTCATCTGCTATTATGTCTCCCCCCCCCCCCCCCCCCCCCCCCACTTTGAAAAGTGTGGGGGGGGGTGGACGTGTCCCTCTGTCCCCCACCCATATGACGCCCCTGCCTACTAGACATGATTTTCACAATATCTCCGTCACATAAAATGCCCATTGAGTATATTTTGTCCTATAAATTGATAATACATCACCAATTTAGGGGGGAAATAAATAAGAAAATGAAAGAGTATTTCACTTGATCATAATTGTTTATGAGCAAGCACAATTCTGACTAAAACTTTCATCTGGTTATAGTGATGTGTCCTACCCCATCACACCACCCTATTCCCTACCCCTAATACCAGATCTGTGGAGGGCCAGGGGGCACTTGCGTATAAGTATAACGGGCCGCTGTGAATCCTCATTCAATGATTGCGCATCAGCCGACAAAAGTTGACAAAGTCAACTGCTGCACAACGAAATCCGCGACAATTGGCCGATGCGCAACATCATGGGAGTATAAAGGGCCTTCAGGTGGTTTTGAACGAGGATTCACTCACAGGTTGTTATACTCATATACACAGATCTGCTATTAGTAGTTGAAAAGTGCACTATAGTATTCTATGCAATTGGTGCTTTGGATACCCTACCAGGGCAACATTGTTGTTTAAAAAGCACTCTAAATTGGCATTTTTATTCAGACATCAGACAGAATGCTTACAATTAAAGGGACACTAAGAGATGTGTTGGAGGCAGCGCCCTCAATTATGATAAAAACTGAGATTAGTTTATTTTTATAATTGTATAATTTACATGTATGAACTTACACCTATAAGGATTAAGAAAAATCAGCTCTCTTTGTACCAGAAAACGTCGATTCAAAAAATGCTTATCCCGCGGGACCAGCATTTTACGTCCGACAGTATCCCCGTGCAGTACGCGTGATACATAACGCGAACCATATTTTGCATAGAGGGCGTTTTTCAATAAATAGCGATGATATTGTTTTAATCTAGTTTTGCTGTGTTTTTTGTTAGTAGAAACAACAATAATGGCGATTTTTAATGTTCATCTTGAATTCTGAAGTAAATTTTTTAACATTTAAACTTTTCAACACCACTTAATGTCCCTTTAACTTTATATCTTGTGCTCCCCTAACAATCAGGTGCTCCCCTCCTACCAATTTAGACTTCAAACACCCATAAGAAGTTTCTTATTGCTTGCTTGCTTAGGCGATATAAAACCCTGTTCTACGGCAAACGGATCTTTCAGGCGTTTATATATTTTGTTTATTAATTTGTTCTCAAATTTTCGTGAATTTTCAACAATTCAATTCTTTAAAAATCCAATAAATTTTTGTTTAAAATCTCAAATTCTAAAAAAGAAAAGAAAGAAGGTTCGGTGGGGCCTATAGATAAGAACAGGTTTTTCCCCTTACCATAATGTTTTGCTCCAAATTTCTCGTAATAACTATCGCATATTATGTGATCTTTTCCAGGGGGCGCCCTATATTCATTATTTTTTTAGAAAGATTTTCTTGCAGATTTACATTTCTGATCATAAATCATAAATATATTAAGTTACTGAGCGATACAATTCCTAATTACTTCAAAAATCATGGTTTTGGAGTGAAAATAGAGTGAAAATAATTAGGAATCAGGAATCGTATTGTTCTGTAACTCGGAACATATATATGATTTATGATCAGAAATGTAAATCTGCAAGAACATCTACCTTCTAAAAATCATGAATAGAGGGCGCCCCCCCCCCCCCCCCCCCCTGGAAAAGATCACATAATATGCATTTAAATCAAGACTCGGCAAAAAATGAAAACAGTTGCGTCAAATGTGTATGCATCAATAATCAAAAGCTTTTAATATTCAATGATCTTTAGACAATCAACATAAATATACAAAGACTACCCATTGTTAAATTAAACATACAAAACAATTCATACAATAAAAATCTAGAAAGAATAGTATATATTATAATACCACCACCAATATGGTGTGATTACGGTGCATCAGACCTCTACTCTACATCCAGTGCATTACTGCAGGGGTTCAGGGGCAACACTATTTTAAGGGGGACGAGGGGAGGGAGTATCGCCACTTTTTGCCGTCAAACTTACATTTTACAATTGATTTGCTCCAAAGTATGTCCAAACCCATATTTTAGGGTTCAGGGGTACCACTGAGGTGGAGGGGAGGGGGCACAAACATTATTTTTACAAGATTTGCTCCAAATTGGCTCCTAAAAGAGAGTATTATTTCTTACCCAAACATAGACATAAAACATAACCCATATTATTTTCACTAGCCCATGAGGAAATGTTCTCTTGTTATCAAAT
Source organism: Ophiura sarsii (assembly GCA_035610835.1). Classification (NCBI taxonomy): domain Eukaryota; kingdom Metazoa; phylum Echinodermata; class Ophiuroidea; order Amphilepidida; family Ophiuridae; genus Ophiura; species Ophiura sarsii. The sequence continues at coordinate 43,615,415 of CM069445.1, read as the reverse complement.
TCAAAAGAGCTTTCATCAATACTGTCAGTAATGTATATGAAATATAATAAACCATATAGTTCATGTGATGTGTGGCCATGTATTTATCTACTTTTCTATATGCATGGTGCAAATGTTTCAAAACTTACTTTTAGAAGGCTTGATTTGTTTATAAGACGTAACCCATATAGCTTTGTAATTGCCATAAAACTGTTGATGTTGGTTAATATCTCAAATTATTTGGTTAATTTCTCAAATGATTTAGTTAAAGGTAGATGTTCCGATTTTCAACTTTGAAGTTTTCTATTCTACATGAAAGGTCATCCTTAAAAAAGTCGTGTTCCAAAGTTTGAGTTGCATAGCTCTAATGGTTCTTATTTTAGACGCACAAGATGCTGTGAACTGTACCCATTGAGTAGTACACAAACTATATCGATGGTTACCACCATTTGCGGTAATTCGACGTCATTTCATCGATTTCTCCGTAATTATACCGATTTAGGCCGTCAAATTTCAGTATGATGATGAGTAAAATATGAGCTTTCATATGATATGAAAATCTCCGTATGTTTGAAATAATTCTGTGTTACGAAAATGTGATCGGGTCATCTACCTTTAATATCTCAAATGGTTTGGTTAATTTCTCAAATGATTTAGTTAATATCTCAAATGGTTTGGTTAATTTCTCAAATGATTTGCAATATCTTAGATAATAAAATCATAAATTAGATAATGAAAAGAAAGGTACATTTAAAGACATTTGGTGCTGTCCAATGGTATAGTGATGTCCAACTACTTAATTACTTCAATTTTCCCGGCATCTCTAGCAGTTGAGCAATTCTAAGCTAAAAAAAGGTACATGTGACGCGATCAAGCGGAATGAGTCGTCGTATGTCAGGAATATTGATTTTGAGTTATAGGTAAAAAGAAGTGACAATTTTTTTTGTTTTACTTTGTTTTGTCAGTTGGTAAACTGTTTGAAACTTAAAAATTAGAAGATAAATTTTAGTGGGGTTTGGACCATACTGTAGCATTCTTCACCTGCTTTTAAATGATGGACAAATATCAAAATTCAAAACTGCCGACAAGCGACTCATTTCATTTGATCACGTCATATATTAAGACATTGGGTACTTTATGTCCAATGGTATAGCAATGTACAACTACTTATAATAAATGTACAGAAACCATTCCAGAGTCCGGCTTGAAGTTGCATGGCTTTCAAGACCATCTCCGTCACTTATCAGCCTGGGCTGTTACATTAAAAATTACACTCTTAAATGTGATATATACACCCTTAGAAAAAAAGGGTTCCAAGTAGGACATAAGGTTCTTAAATGCCCAGGCCTGTATGTGGAACCTTTAAGATTCTGGGAATCAACCAAAATGGTTCTACAGGAAGAACCTAAAAAGGTTCTTTTTTGGTGTAAGAACCTAAATTGGTTCTAGAAAGAACCTTTTTGGGTTCTTTCTACAACCTTTAAATTGATGGCACTATTTTTCACTGCAGTTTCTACATACAGAACAATCAAGAACTTTTTTTCTAAGAGTGTAAATTTACTATCAATTATGACAGAGTCCAATATTAACCTTTATGTCCATTGTAATACTTTGGTAAAAGAAGTCCAAATGCCCATTTCTGAAGAGTTAACTGTATGTGATGCAGTACATCAAAGGGAGGGGGGGGGGGGCCAGGGGACGTTGTTGGTGAAGTGAGTTTTGAGTTTATTATGTTGTGCTCTCAGAGCATTTGCTAAGCTTTAAAATGACACAAAATTTATCCAAATTGATCAATATATTTAGATTTTACGAGTGAAAATGACTCCTAAATTCTTATTAATTTCTTTACTTTTGTCTGTCCGTTTTCATCTATATCTTGAAGAAGAAAAAACAGCCGCAAAGCCCCCCTTTTGATTTACTGCATCACATATTCAGAAGGGTTAAACATGATTATTCTAGAATACTGAAGTACCTCCTTATATTACCGACAGCTTCAAACAGACATTTTCCTATTTGATACTCTGTGGCAAAAATAGGAATAGCTTGTCCGCAAATTGTAGAAAATACAATTTTTTACCATTTAAAGGGAAATATTTTCTTTAACAAGTACCCCTCTTTCTGCGGAAACATGGACACTTGAAGTTAAAAGATATTTACTCATTTTCGAAATGTCCACACAATGAACCGGAAAAAAGAAAATCTACACACACAAATTCTGATTGAAAATCTAACATTGACCCTTTTTAACATTATAATGACACTGACTGTTTCCATTAAAAAGTCGGTCTATTTTACCTTGTTATTTATTAGTATTAGACACATGGGAAAATATAATCCATACAATTTTAATTAAATAATGAATTAATCAATTGGGTTAATTCACTGGCGGATGAGCGAGGCCGATGTTAACATCTAGCGTCTACAGAGATACTTTATAGTATCACAAAGTTATTCCAGATATTAAAGGTGGCTGACCCGATTTCGGCCCAAACCTTTCACTTAGTGTTTACTAATCCACACACAAAATTGCATCATTCATAAGTTAAGACATATTTTGAAATTTGAGGTAAATTGTTCCAGTGGTTTTTATGATAAACTATTTCCCCATAGAGCAGCATACAGACTTCTGGGATATTCACTCTGGAAGGTAATGCACTACTTTTTCACTTTCTACTTCCACGTGGTAGTCGTCTGCAGACGACAGTTCCAAAATTTCACATGTTTTTATTTCATCACCGTATTTAGAATCACCATGAGGAATGCATTCAAATAAGTACAAACATACCTATTATTGGTTCAGTAATTCTTGAGATAAGCTTTAAAATATGGGACAGGTTTCTGAAAAATCTGTTTTGTATATGGTAAAACTAATAGCTACGTGGAAAGTACTTCCAAAGGAAACATCTATCAGGCCTAACATTTTGCAGGGGTAATTAGAATTGGACTTTCTTCTGATACCAAAATCTCAATTTTTTGATTGAAAAGTAAATTTGCTTGTATCACACACGCCTCAAATCTGAATGTACTGGAAAAGTGGTAATTTTTGCGCAAATAATTGCTCACATTTGGCTAATTTTGAACCGTATTGCTTACTGTAAAAGTGGAAATATTTGCGTTACATTTACTTTCACGCTTTTCACGCTTGAAGCAGCTACCACAAAAATAACACACGCATATATTATGTCTTTATACATGTGTGATGAAGCTACAATTCACAATGACAAATTGACAAAGTGCAACAAATTAATTGCATGAAAATTATCACAGTATTTTTATAATTCACAATTTGAAAGTTTATTACACCGATTTATATACAGAAGAAACATATGTTAACCAACATAAGTAATGTATATAAATCAAACATATGTTAACCAACATAAGTAATGTATATAAATCGGTTTATATACATTACTTATGTTAAATTATAAATATTTTAACCAGGTTCGCCGTCGTGGGTAGAAAAGAGACAATAATGGGAAAACGATCTCGCCCGGGAATCGAGCCCAGGATCTGTTGATTGCTTGTCAACTGCCTTGTCCATTGGGCCACAAGACCTCGCATGGTAAAGCATCTGAAATTCAAACCTAAGCGATTTCGTTTCCCAGTCTCCTGCCACAAGTATTACCCGGAGTAGCTCGGGCCTATACAAGTGTAAATCAAGTGCCGTCCTCCCTGTAGAGGTGTAATACATAGAAATAATAGGCATATACGACGGGTATTAAACAAATTATAAATATTTTAACCAGGTTCGCCGTCGTGGGTAGAAATTACTTATGTTGGTTAACATATGTTTGATTTATATTGAGTTGTTTATATAAATCATGATAGATAATATGTATAAGTATAAAGGGACATTTTGGTGCCAAAGTCAATGTCATATCACATTCCTAACCAAAGTTAAGGATAATTTAAAATCACTTTGTTTCAAAGCATCAAATACAAATTATGGACATTTAAAGTTTTAATTTGGTTAACAAATCAATGGAGTAAATAAAAATTAAATACCTCAAGATGTAGTTTAATGCTTTATTTTCATGAATTTGAATCTTTTGTTTGATACAAGATGTATAAAAGATCGTTTGAATACCCAATTAAAATACTGCTTCTACAATAGTTTACACCAATCTTTATCAGGGATACAATTATTCTAACAATGTCTCTGATTGGTGCAACAGATGATGTATCTTTCTTTCTGACCAATATGCAGGGGTCAACATTTCTAAGTACCACATACAGTAACAGGTACAGGACAATGACACTTTGATTTTGTTCGGTGAGTAAAAATCAAGCCATGATTTTCACACATGTATAATATACAAACTAATTAAACTAAATCATGAAACAATACATACAGGAAAAAATAAAATCAACTATCAAGTAACAATTAATTTGGTATATTACCATTAGTTAAAATAAATCTTTGTCAAATTCAACATAATTTACATAACTTAACAGAATATTATATACTATTTACATGTCCGGAACAGTGAATAAGTAGGCCCGTGTGTTTTCCACTCAATATACAAATATATGAAATAATCTAGAAGGAGACTCCTAGTCTTTGGACAGAAATTGACAATATTTTAAAAATACAAATAGGTAGAGTCCAATGCAGAATAACGCACAAAGCAGCTATCATACACAATGTAATTCAAATATAAAAAACTTGCTGCCTTCTATGAGTGCAATATAAGTTATCCATGTAGCCATGCACAACAGACTACAAGGGGAATCGCACCTGGCCTATTCTAATTGAATTGGTGCATGACGTCCAATTCATTGCATGAACCGTGTTACCAACTTGGCCTTAATATCATGAATCAGGTGTCTTTTTTATTCTAAAAATCGTAAACACAGTTATTATTCTTGTCAAGATGGCAGCTCATCTGTTACATGGATAACCTCTGATTCACCTTCTAAGCTCAAATACAATAAATACTGCAAAAATGGAAATCTTCACACGGCAATAACTTTCCGCACTACAATACAATACAGAAAGCATTAATTGCGCCATTTCCAAAAGACTCAGAGCGCTTACAAGATAAAAACCTTAAAATTACAACAAAATGGGAGTGTAACTTACAATATATTATAGTAATTACAAAATAGATTAGAAACAAAATATAAACATAAAACTGTTTAAGGGAACAAATGAGTTTTAAGAGCTTTTTTGAACACACTTGTCTAATACAGATAGGTAGCTTATTCTATTGCAAAAATCACACCATTTACACAAAAATGGTAACCCAAGTTTATTCAGTAAATCAGATTGACGCTTAAGAACGGAAAATTGGAAATATTGAAATTTGGAAGAGTGCAACAAATCATGCTTGTAAAAATACCCATTTTTGCAGTAAATATTACGATATCACATTAATTATACCGTATTAATAACACAACATCAGCAAAGCTGCATCAGTGAAATACTTTGTTAAAAATATGTACACTATTTACATATTATATTCACATATTTAAAGGCGATATATTCCAAGTGCTATTGTATTGACCTAGAGGCAGACAGTAAACTTTACTACACAATCAATTGTTTTCAAAATATTTACACGCAAAAAGAAAGGAGAAAAAGATCATCTTGTCTCTTACTCTCCCAGTAAAATGTTCTAAATGTAATATTTTGTTTTCATTTCTGAAAATATTCTTTTACACCATTTTGCATAAATGTGTTTAAAACAAAACAACTGTAACTAAAAAAAATAGACTTACTCTTTTGTTTTAAATAAGCACAGTGAAATTTATCAATCTTTTAAAGATTGAAAACTTGTTGTTTTGGATCTTTTAATATATTAAGAGAGAAAGAATACGGAGACAAACTGTTCGTGGGATCCTAGTGGACGGGATAGAAAGGAGAGATAACAGGGCATTGGAAAAATAAGTCATATTTCTACTGATTACACACTGTAAATATCAACGCTATATTCCAACGCGTTGTAGTGTTAATTCACTCAAGTTTTTAATACGATGGTGTTAAAATTAGTGTATATACTGACCTTCGTAATTATTATTAACATGGTCTTCGTCAACGCCTAATGTCAATATAGCGTGAATGTGTTAACATTTTAGAAAGAAGTCGCAAGATTTGCGAATGTTAACGCTAGTATTAACACGGCGTTAATAAAAACTAGTAATTCGATAACTTTTAACACGCAAACGCGTTAATAAACCCTTGAAATGTGATACGGGAAACCCGATGTGTTGTTACGTCAAAAAATAATACACGCCATAATTATTGTTGAGTACTTCGTAAGACGATTCTGGTGATGAAAATAAAGCTGATTTTGAGTGCTTTCGCCATCAAGATAAATATGACTTTGGCAGTGGTTTAGACCGGGGGTTTAGAACCAGAAATTGCTGATCATTGACACGGTTAGCCATGGAATAATCGACAATGAGTGGTGTATTTCACTATACTGTTTGCCACGCAATGTCGGTTGTCCCCTTGCTAAACCGTACAAAAAGCAACACGGCGGATTTTACTATTTACTAGTCGTCACTGCATAAAAAGGCTATCACGGAATCATGGAATGCAAGGTACCTTTGTTTTTGTTTTGTGTTCTCATTTTTTGTGTATGATCGGTTGATTTATTATAAATTTAATTTATAGGCTTATAAAAATATTAGCCTATAAGCTTACACACATGTCTTATTATTTTTTAACACTTTAACGTGTTATTTTTTAACATTTCAACGTGTTAATTAAGTGTTATCCAAACACGTTAAAAATGATATTGACAAATTAACACCACAACGTGTTAAAACTAGATTTATTAACACTATGCCTACAACATGTTAATTAAGTGTTATCCATACACGTTAAAAATAGCGTTGACAAATTAACACCACAACGTGTTAAAAACTAGAATTATTAACACTTCAACATGTTAATTAAGTGTTATCCAAACGCGTTAAAAATAAGCTAATTTAGCGTTTAGATATTAACACCACTTTTTACAGTGCACTCTCTATCATACCATGATCATACTACCAAATAGCGGGTGATTTCACTTAATGCTGACACTTAGTCTTAGTCGTAAATTAACCACTGACATTTTACCATCTATCTTTAACTTAAGATGTGTAATGGTTGGCGTGTCGTATATCAACTTGCTTCAAATTCTTTTGTTCTGCAAATGTTGCTGTTATCTCATTATTAGGTGACGAAAAACAAGAAGAAAAAAAGGTCTATATATCATGGATGGACAAACCTTTCAAAACGGGTTGGAAAATTGAGCATTGTTACTACACCAAAAATACCATCAAAATTAATATTAGATTTGGACAATAATATATCTAAAGAATTTCAGTAAATGTCAAATATATCCTAAATTGATTCATAAAGCTTTGCATATTTGATGAAAATCTAATAGTTGGATCGATCAGGTTTGTAGAACTTTTCCCCCATTCTTTATCTGGCAGTTTTTTCTTCTTTTTAGTTTAATTGATGTGGTTTACTGTGACTCATACCTTCCACTACAAAATTGGTTCTTAACATATTATGCATCGTTGGCTAGAACACAGGAATTGAAAAGAAAGAGTGATCCCTTTGAATAAATACATCAGGTTAGCAAGAACAACATATTATTAGTATTTTCATTTAATTAATCAAAACCAAACACGAGTCACGATCACCATAAATGCAGCCTCATTTGCAAGCAGTATGTCCATAACACACGTGATCATCGCCATAACACTTGACACTGTTAAAATGCGAGTAAAACGGATTGGTTTTGAATAATGAAATCATATTTATGTAGTGTAATCCCCTGTTGCATCAATTTAGCGCACTACAGTTATTGTCAACAACTATAATTGCCATCATGATTTGGATATTATTTCAAAAAGACAAGTGTATGCAGCATGAAAACCTAAGTGATAACTTAACTGTGGGCACATCAGTTTGGTCAAGTCTTGTCCAACGCATTACGACAGCAACTTTAATTGAACTCAAACAATGTGCCTTCATCATGCACATGCACATAGTTTGAACAAGAAAGTATATTTCTGTCACTTCATGTTTCCTTTTGTCAATCTCCATTTTGAATCCCGGCTGCGTACGCCAGTGGCGTAGCTGGGATTTTTTTCAGGGGGGGGGGGCAAGATTTCTTGTTCCCAAATTTGTTCCCAGTCACCAACTCGTGAATTTCACGTAAGTGGGGGGGGGGGGGGGGGGGGGGGGGGGGGGGGGTGAGGTTCAAAAAAGTCCGCACGGTCAAAAAAAAATCGCACAGTACATGTACTATTTTGCCTTTTTTGACTATTTGGGCTGAATATACCCCATATATAATCGCCCGCCATCTCGGTCTTTTATCATTATTTTCCGATTTTTCATTTTTTTCCTCCTTTTTATTTTTTAGGGGCTGGGGGCGGGGGCACAAATGGGTTTTTTTCTGTCAGGCTACGCAACTGGCGTAAGCGTGATTCACGTAAAGCATGATCAATGTATCTCGGCAAATCCCTCCCTACATGCTCCGGGACGGTTAATAAATTCTTCCTGGACATGCCCTAGTGTATTATTGTTGTGTAATTTAGACAAATAAAGTTGGACACTAGTCTGCACTACATTCATTAGAATGGGTGCCACCGATATGAACTTTTCCCACAAAGAGCTTCTTTCTACTTCCTTTCTAGCATCCTGTCTTGCATCTCTCTCTCCGTACCTCTCCTTCAGATCCTTTAACTCCTGTTCGTAACTCTGTAGGGTTGCCTTGGCCTTGGTCTTCCCATCTTCCATTTCTTTCAGTTCCTCTGCATGTTTCTTTTTCAAATTTCTTATTTCCATCTCTTTTTCCTTTTCGTATTGCTCACGACGAAGCGCTTCCTCTCTTTCCTTCATTTTGATCTCAACTTCTTTGAACATTTCGTTGGTGTAGCAGCCACCACCGTTAAATTCAAGCATTTGATCAACAACGGAGAGCAGTTCCTCAACCTGTTGAAGATTCTCTTTAGAATCGGGTTCCACGCTGTTTTCAAAGAAGACGCAGCGATTCTTGCAATCCTTCAGGATCTCAGCAACGTCCGATTGCACCGTTCTAAGGTACTCCTCCACTGTACATCTATTTCTGCGATTGGATAATGCATTCTTCCATGTGAAAAGGACAATCATGTAATTGATGCACCCCTCCCCAAATACGTTACAGAAAACACGCACCGTTTCTTGCGTCTGCTTTGACAATCGGCCGGTCCCAATCACCAACAGAATAGCGTGTGGACCGGGAGCTGTCATCATAATGCAACGCGTGATTTCTCGACGCAGAGATTCTTCATCCGTTTCGGCGTCGAATAGTCCCGGTGTGTCTACTACAGATATGCTCCTATCTAGAACTTCTGCTTCCTGTACCCTGCATGTCTTCGTCTCTGATGTGGCTTTCATTGATGCGGAAAACATGTCGCATTTGAGCAGAATGCTATTGGACGTCTCGCTTTTGCCAGATCCCGTTTCGCCGATGACAACAAATCTCAGTTCCGTAGAAGCTGATAAAAACACAGAATTATTAATGAACAATACAAAAAGTATAGCCTTGCTTGAATTTATTTTAAGATATACCAAGAAGCTAGTGGGGTGGGGTCAGATGGAAGTCAAACCTTTCCTAATTACACTCTTAGAAGGTCAGGATCAAATACATGAGTAGATTTCCGGCTCACTTTGTTTTGATCCTTTAAGGATCATTTTCGGATCGTTTTGATCCGTTTTCGGATCGTTTTGATCCGTTTCCAGATAGATATCAACAAACGGATCAAATTCACCTTGATCAACTTTGATCTGATTTCCGGATCAATTCGATGAAACAGTTCATTGGTCAATGAGTGACTGACGTCACTCTTTCGCAAACCGATAGACGACACAGTTGAAACAAGGGTGAAATACCGCGGTAAGTTATCCAGTCTAATCTGTAAAATGTTACATGATTTTGTCGGTAAAGTAGTTTTATTTTTTATGTTTGAACATGCTCTATTCTTGTGAACAAATTTCTTGTACCTGACCAGTGCCATCAGTACGATTTTCGGTCAAAATGCTCCTCACAAAATGTCACGATCACTGCGATGTACTAGGCCTACACGATGTAGTAAGCTTACTGCACTCGATATATAGTCTGCAGTGTGCACCCGGGGGTGGGGGCACTCAATCAATATTAGGTTTCACACCAGGCTCCATCAAAAATACCCCCCTTTTTTTTGGCCCGGTGTCACCGAAAGACCCTTGCATGCATGCTTGTTTTTACAATCTGTCACCCGATGACCCCCTATGTTTTCACTTTTTCTTTGATTCAGTTTGATCCTGGAGTAGGATCATAAGCTACAGGTACATCCGATTAAGGATCATTATTTTGATCCGTTTCAGTATCATTTGACAGAAATATTTGATCCCATTTCGGATCAAACTTTTTGATCCTGCTTGTCGGATCACTTTGATCCGGAAAGGGTAAGCTCATATGTGATACCGCTTCTGGATCAAAATTGATCCTTTTCGTCTCATATTTGATCCTGACCTTCTAAGAGTGTAGCCTCATTGACCCCAATTGATTATCAATCAAATATCAATTATTATAAGTTGATCCAGACATTTTCAAACAAGGGGAAATGGAGGGGCAGCTTAGATATTGTCTACACAAAATGCTCAAATGAGGTCCCAACAAACATGTCATATTATCACATCCTTCAGGCTGTTTTTGGGCAGTGGTGGATCCAGGGGCGGGGGGGGGGGGGGGGGGCCTTAATACAATTTTAAAAAAGAGGGGGGAAGGGGAAAAAGGAAAGAAAAAGGGAGAGAGAGCGGAAGAAGAGAGGACAAACGAAAAAGCAGAAAACAAGTTTATGGATGTCGTTGTCGGGATATAATTATACGTGTACGTATACAGGCCTATACGTTGACTAGAAATCTGATATTTTGGAGGTAACTATAGTATAACTATCGATATGCTTTTTTAAACCTAAAGTATTTTCAACATAACAATTTTAAATCAAGAATATATATATCAGTATGCACAACTTCTTTCTGGCTTAGGCCTATATAAAAAGCCAATATAGATTGGAAATAAAGTAATTGCTTTTCAATAAAATATCGATCAAAAGTACACACCAGATCGCACTAAATGAGTTCGAAAATTTAAAAAAATCCAATTCTGAGGGAGCACATCCCCCTTACATGCCTTAGACTCACCCTGTTCAAGGTTTTAAACCATCTATAATACGCTTCATGCTTTTTATGTGCCGGACTTTTTCGTCGCTTTTTGTGACACAGATTATTCATGAGTCACGCCGGTAATTTGATACGCAATGCGATGCGACAGCGGCTGTGCGTGCGGGTGTAGCGCATCTTGAAATCGGTCCGCACGATAACATGATGACGCAGTGTAATGCGATCACACGCAGATCGCAAAAACATCAGCATCATTCGAACCGTTTGTTTTTTAGTCTCCAACACAGCACAGCTTCGGTATCTTTGCGCCATGTTAGGAGACAATTTGATTTTGTCTAGGGAGCACAACACCAAGACGCTCTCCATAGACTTTACTGTTAGGAAAGGCTTTCTTAAAGGTATATTATGTGATCTTTCCAGGGACCGCCCTCAACATCGAGAAAAAAAATTGAAAGAAGATTTTCTTGCAGATTTACATTTCTGATCATAGATCGTACATACATTCCAAGTTGCAGGGCGATACGATTCTTAATTACTTCAAAATCATGATTTTAGAGTGAAAATAAACTGTCGGATAACACCGACAGTTTATATTTTCACTCTAAATTCACTCTAAAACCATGATTTTGAGGTAATTAGGAATCGTATCGCTCTGTAACTTGGAATGTATGTATGATTTGTGATCAGAAATGTAAATCTGCAAGAAAATCTACTTTCTAAAAAAAATAATGAATAGAGGGCGCCCTCTGGAAAAGATCACATTATATGGCTCTAGTTTCTATATTAGTGCACGGCTGTTTGATCCCACATAATTTGTCCGTTTTATTCTGAGAACACCGTAACTTGCTGGCCCGGTTCTGGTTTTAACTTATTCAACCTGAATATCGTCAGCCTGCTTCGATAATTGCCTAACTCATTTTTTCTAGTTCTTAGAAAACAACAAAAGTATGGAACCTGCTACCTGTGTACCTGTTACTCATTTTGCATTATTGAATGGATGGCTATTCATTATGTGGAATGTTGATTGTATTGTTGATGCCTCAATTGGCGTGCATGGATGCACTAATCCAAGTCATATAGAAACAGATGAACACAGCCATACAATAATTTGATTAATTCCATGGATTTGTCAATGCAAATTCAATAATGCAAAATGAGTAACATGTTGGAGTGGTCTGGTGGCCCTTTTGCAACAAAACTCTTCATTTATCAACACTTTTGATTGGTCAATGACTTAGGTATTATAACAGCATTTGCATAATGTAATGAAGTCATGATTTATGCAAAAAACTCAATTTTGCTGAAAAGTGAGTTAGGCAATTATCGAAGCAGGCTGACGATATACTGGTCATCTTTTGTAGACATTTCCAGAACATTTTGTTGGTCCATTTCTGAGAAATAGTGCTTTGCATATTATTATTTACTATAATAGCGCCCTCATCGGCCACATTTCCCATAGAGTTACATGTAAAATGTGTATAAAGTAGAAAATGAAAAGAAGAAAAAAATCGTGAAATTTTCACCGTATACTCGTATTCATTGGCGCTACCTAAATCAGGTCAAACCATAACTGGGCCACTGTGTTATCTTTTTTTATTCCATAATTTTAATTATAAATCGGACAGTCAAACAGCCGTGAGTGTATTTGGTTCAATGAAATGTTGATATGCTTTACTCACAAGGGTAATCTACAACATCTGAATATGAAGGTGACATTACCGCGCACTTTTTTTTTATATAAGCCGGCAAGCCGCGGCATAACAACGTAGTGATAGGCCTATGCCTACCTAAATTCGGTCTCCGGTCTGGATATTACCGCATGTGTAAATCGGTCCGTGAAATTAAAATTGACCTCAAATCACCTAGTTTAATAAATGTCAGAACATCAACTACACATTTCAAACAAAACATATTAGTGAAATTATATCATAAACCGTCAAAAAATAACTCTCTTTCCCGCCGAATAGGAACTATTGTCGTACTAAACTTTGAGCGATAGCGGCGATGGGCGTGTCGCGATACCTATTTAGTTGTGTGCTCCCTCTACCCCCTTCTAGAGTCCGTTCCGCCGGCCCCTGAAACGTCGGCCGTGGTGCGCATGCGTTGGCCTTGTTGAGGGGACTGGTCCGCTTCTATGCTTTTTACGTGCTGGACTTTTTCGTCGCTTTTTGCGTTAATTTATTCATGAGAGTCTTGGTAATTCGATACGCAATGCGACGCGACGGCGGCTGTGCGTGCGTGTCTTAATTAATCGTACCGCGCGATAACATGATGGAGCAGTGTAATGCGATCCGACACTCACATCGCGCAGATGGTGGATGTTACAATCTAAGTGCGGATAGGTTTGCGCTAGAAATTGGCTGCACCCTAGTTAATGCAACCTGATTCTGATGATTCACCAGCAGCAAAATTACACATCGTTTTGAACAGTTGAGCCATTTGGAAAGGCGCTTTATAAATACTGATTATTATTATTATGTTATAAAACCTCGGCATTATTCGAACCGTTTGTTTTTCAGTCTCCAACACGGCACAGCTTCGCGTCAGTGCACATGTGGCATGTGGCAACAGGAGGAATTAGTCTACCCCCCCCCCCCCCCTAAAAAATTCCTGGATCCCCCTAGTTTTGGGTCATGTGTAGTATCAATATATTATGCAGCCCAACACTAACAGTTACCATGTATTAATCATATCGCCCAACCCTACACCTAGCACATAAAGTCCCTGACCAGGACGCGAATTTTTTTTTACTAGTAAACATTTAGCAAATTTATTTATTTCGTTTTAATACGGAATAAAGCGAAACTCACTGAATAAAATTATTTTTAATTTTTTTTTAAAAAAAAGTCAACTGGAATCATGATTCAAATGTTTAGGCCTACTAGTAAAAAAAATCGCGACCAGGACTTGCTTTGAGGTTGGCTAATTCAAAATATATATCGGTATCAAAAATCTGAGATATGCTTTAAATGAGCATATGTGCAACTTTGCTGTTGTTATGCGCGGTCATTGAAATCGCCATAACTTTAAAAGTATCCATTCGATTTTATTGAATGAGGTATCAAACTGCGGAGAAGAAATTTGCTCATTTAATGTATCGGGAGAGACCACACTAAGGCGACACACACATCATCATCTGAGAATACTGAAGAAATCTATCTATATTTATAACATTATATCTTTGTATCATCGACCGACCCAAAATATTATATTGGCGACGAGGATGGCTATGGTCAAATAAGGTAGACTAAATGTCACACATATCAAAATAATTGTGATTAGACATCAATTTATATTTAAAGTACTTGACCTTTTGAATTAAGTAGGATGTCACTTTGTTGCAAATGTTGTCCTCTTTTAAATAAAGAAATCCCCAGATCATTACGATAAAAAAATGAAGAATTGGAACGTTAAATGCGCCGGTAGTCGGGATGGACTCGGTGGTGAGGGGTGGGCTGCTGGTGGGTGGGGGGCATAGAGATAACACACAAAACAGTCAAAACAGTGTCTTCTTTAAAGTCTTATATATTGATAACTATAACTCATAGGCATCTCAAACTACACAGGTATTACAATCAATAACACACATATACAATACAATACAATACAGAAAGCATTAATTGCGCCATTTCCAAAAGGCTCAGAGCGCTTACAAGATAAAACCTTAAAATTACAACTTAAACTACAAAATGTGAGTGTAACATGAGCATAGTACGTACAATATATATAGCAATTACAAAATAGATTAGAAACAAAATATAAACAGAGAAAACTGTTTAAGGGAACAAATGAGTTTTAAGAGCTTTTTTGAACACACTTGTAGATGATGATTGTCTAATACAGATAGGTAGCTTATTCCACTCTTTTGACGCACAAACTGTGAAAGTTCTATCACCAGCTAGAACTCTAGTGAAAGGGTATTGAAGACGTAGATAGTCATTAGAAGATCGGAGTGGTCTCTTTGGAACATATAATGATAAACAATTTGACAAGTAGATTGGTCCTTCGTTATGAAGACATTTATAAACACACAGAAGTAATTTAAAGATGATCCTTTGGCGTATTGGAAGCCAATGCAGTGATTTTAAAAGTGGTCCAGACGAATGTTTTCGGTCGACTTCAAACACAAGACGTGCCCCAGTTTTGCAAACGTTGCAGGCGAATGATGTAAGTAGATGGTAGCGAAGAGAGAAGGCCATTACAATAATCGAGACGTGAGAGTATCAATGAACGTACAGCATGTTGACATGTAGGTTGATCAATATATTTCCTGATTCTGCCGATATTTCGTAAATGGAAAGTAACCTTTTTTCTGACATTTGTGATATGTGATGACATGGGCACCCAAATTCCTTACGGTCTTCACAGGTTGAATGTTTTCATTTCCAATAGAAAGAGTTATATTAGATGGCAGATGGTGTTTGCGATTGTATGTAGATGCGGCAATAAAGAACTCTGTTTTGCTATCATTTATCTTTAATTTGTTTGCAGTCATCCAGTTCTTAATATCAAATATACACTTTTGGAGTCGAGTTATTGCACTGTTAAGGTCACCCGGCACTTTGGGATCAAATGATATGTATAACTGCGTATCATCGGCATACTTATGATGAGACACATTATGATGATTTGCAATGTCACCAACTGGAAGGGTATAAACAGAATATCCAACAGGTCCGACTACAGAGCCTTGTGGCAAACCAAACTGCGAGATGATTGGATCTGAGAGATAGATCCGAGATAGATCCGATTTAGGGGTCGTCCAAAATTATCGCCATTTTCATACAGAGCGTACGTAACTTTTTACCCCCCCCCCCCACCCCCCCCCCCCCCCCCCCCCCCCCCCCCCCCCCCCCCTCGAGTTACGTACGCAATAAATGGCGAAATTTTATTTTATTTTGTACTTTAAAAAAAAAATCCCGCCTCTCAAGACCTGGCGAAAATTATGGACGACCCCTTACAAGATAGATCAGATTTAGGTTGGACCAATTTCAAACCTGTTGCATTTTATAATAAATCCACACAAGAAAAGGAACTTCACACATGTGTTGTCATACAATCAAACAAGATAAACTTATGACCTCATGAATAAATTAGCATAACCATCAAGTAGCCCAGGTAGCCCAGGGCCACGCATGTGAGAGTTTCTATGTATATCATCTATCTAAACAAAGTAAAAATTTTGAATTCATATTTTTGAGAAATCTCTTTGTGCCCCTTTAAGGTGAAACAAAATGGAGATTCAAGTATTGCCGATTATTGCCGGTTCTGCCTGTTTCTGCTGGCAAACTTAGCGTTTATTAGCGGGTTCTTCCCCAGCAGAAACACGCTATATGTGTGTTTCATATAGCACCTGTATGAGATGGAATATTTGAATCCCGGGGGGGGGGGGGGCGGGGTTCTCACATTGATATGGTATACGTATATGTGCCTGCCTTTTGGGGTGCTTTTTCGCAAAAATTGGTATAGCGATGGGGTGGTTTTCATCACAGACCAAAGCGCCCAATTGGCATAAATTGGGTGTATTTGAGGCATTTTTGGAAAAATTGGTATACAAAATTGGTATATTGATGGGTGGAAAATTAGCGAAAAAAATAGGTATAGGGAAAGTCACATTTTCGAAGTCGGCAGGCACATCCATGTACGATTTTGGCGAAAGTACCCCCCCCCCCCCGGGGGGGGGGGGGGGGGGGGGTTTGAATAGAGCGGTGATTAGTATGGGCATTGGTAGTATCTTGCGACAACAGCATGGCCCTTGTAGTCGCAGTTATGAACCAAAACTAACGTTAAAAACGAGATGGCACGGTGAAAGTGTAAATACTTCTAACAATTTCAACATATTAAATTATCACATACATTAACCGTGTCCGATTGATGTTACTACATGTATAATATGTGTGATAATTGTACATAACTTCTCCACCCAGTGATTTGTATTACTAAACTCGAACCACGCGCACAATGGGTAACGTGTGCATTTTGTT
>CM069445.1:43546448-43598200 GCA_035610835.1 Ophiura sarsii | reverse complement strand
TCAACTGCCTTGTCCATTGGGCCACAAGACCTCGCATGGTAAAGCATCTGAAATTCAAACCTAAGCGATTTCGTTTCCCAGTCTCCTGCCACAAGTATTACCCGGAGTAGCTCGGGCCTATACAAGTGTAAATCAAGTGCCGTCCTCCCTGTAGAGGTGTAATACATAGAAATAATAGGCATATACGACGGGTATTAAACAAATTATAAATATTTTAACCAGGTTCGCCGTCGTGGGTAGAAATTACTTATGTTGGTTAACATATGTTTGATTTATATTGAGTTGTTTATATAAATCATGATAGATAATATGTATAAGTATAAAGGGACATTTTGGTGCCAAAGTCAATGTCATATCACATTCCTAACCAAAGTTAAGGATAATTTAAAATCACTTTGTTTCAAAGCATCAAATACAAATTATGGACATTTAAAGTTTTAATTTGGTTAACAAATCAATGGAGTAAATAAAAATTAAATACCTCAAGATGTAGTTTAATGCTTTATTTTCATGAATTTGAATCTTTTGTTTGATACAAGATGTATAAAAGATCGTTTGAATACCCAATTAAAATACTGCTTCTACAATAGTTTACACCAATCTTTATCAGGGATACAATTATTCTAACAATGTCTCTGATTGGTGCAACAGATGATGTATCTTTCTTTCTGACCAATATGCAGGGGTCAACATTTCTAAGTACCACATACAGTAACAGGTACAGGACAATGACACTTTGATTTTGTTCGGTGAGTAAAAATCAAGCCATGATTTTCACACATGTATAATATACAAACTAATTAAACTAAATCATGAAACAATACATACAGGAAAAAATAAAATCAACTATCAAGTAACAATTAATTTGGTATATTACCAT
The DNA here is from genome assembly GCA_035610835.1 of Ophiura sarsii. Taxonomy (NCBI): domain Eukaryota; kingdom Metazoa; phylum Echinodermata; class Ophiuroidea; order Amphilepidida; family Ophiuridae; genus Ophiura; species Ophiura sarsii. The sequence continues at coordinate 43,597,320 of CM069445.1, read as the reverse complement.
TAGTTAAAATAAATCTTTGTCAAATTCAACATAATTTACATAACTTAACAGAATATTATATACTATTTACATGTCCGGAACAGTGAATAAGTAGGCCCGTGTGTTTTCCACTCAATATACAAATATATGAAATAATCTAGAAGGAGACTCCTAGTCTTTGGACAGAAATTGACAATATTTTAAAAATACAAATAGGTAGAGTCCAATGCAGAATAACGCACAAAGCAGCTATCATACACAATGTAATTCAAATATAAAAAACTTGCTGCCTTCTATGAGTGCAATATAAGTTATCCATGTAGCCATGCACAACAGACTACAAGGGGAATCGCACCTGGCCTATTCTAATTGAATTGGTGCATGACGTCCAATTCATTGCATGAACCGTGTTACCAACTTGGCCTTAATATCATGAATCAGGTGTCTTTTTTATTCTAAAAATCGTAAACACAGTTATTATTCTTGTCAAGATGGCAGCTCATCTGTTACATGGATAACCTCTGATTCACCTTCTAAGCTCAAATACAATAAATACTGCAAAAATGGAAATCTTCACACGGCAATAACTTTCCGCACTACAATACAATACAGAAAGCATTAATTGCGCCATTTCCAAAAGACTCAGAGCGCTTACAAGATAAAAACCTTAAAATTACAACAAAATGGGAGTGTAACTTACAATATATTATAGTAATTACAAAATAGATTAGAAACAAAATATAAACATAAAACTGTTTAAGGGAACAAATGAGTTTTAAGAGCTTTTTTGAACACACTTGTCTAATACAGATAGGTAGCTTATTCTATTGCAAAAATCACACCATTTACACAAAAATGGTAACCCAAGTTTATTCAGTAAATCAGATTGACGCTTAAGAACGGAAAATTGGAAATATTGAAATTTGGAAGAGTGCAACAAATCATGCTTGTAAAAATACCCATTTTTGCAGTAAATATTACGATATCACATTAATTATACCGTATTAATAACACAACATCAGCAAAGCTGCATCAGTGAAATACTTTGTTAAAAATATGTACACTATTTACATATTATATTCACATATTTACAGGCGATATATTCCAAGTGCTATTGTATTGACCTAGAGGCAGACAGTAACTTTACCACACAATCAATTGTTTTCAAAATATTTACACGCAAAAAGAAAGGAGAAAAAGATCATCTTGTCTCTTACTCTCCCAATAAAATGTTCTAAATGTAATATTTTGTTTTCATTTCTGAAAATATTCTTTTACACCATTTTGCATAAATGTGTTTAAAACAAAACAACTGTAACTAAAAAAAATAGACTTACTCTTTTGTTTTGAATAAGCACAGTGAAATTTATCAATCTTTTAAAGATTGAAAACTTGTTGTTTTGGATTGAAAATGTAATCTTTTAATATATTAAGAGAGTAAGAATACGGAGACAAACTGTTCGTGGGATCCTAGTGGACGGGATAGAAAGGAGAGATAACAGGCGTTGGAAAAATAAGTCCTATTTCTACTGATTACACTCTCTATCATACCATGATCGTACTATCAAATAGTGGGTGATTTCACATAATACTGACTCTTAGTCTTAGTCGTAAATTAACCACTAACATTTTACCATCTATTTTTAAGATATGTAATGGTTGGTGTGTCGTATCAACTTGCTTCAAATTCTTTTGTTCTGCAAATGTTGCTGTTATCTCATTATTAGGTGACGAAAAACAAGAAGAAAAAAAGGTCTATATATCATGGATGGACAAACCTTTCAAAACGGGTTGGAAAATTGAGCATTGTTACTACACCAAAAATACCATCAAAATTAATATTAGATTTGGACAATAATATATCTAAAGAATTTCAATAAACGTCCAATATATCCTAAATTGATTCATAAAGCTTTGCATATTTGATGAAAATCTAATAGTTGGATTGATCAGGTTTGTAGAACTTTTCCCCCCTTTCTTTATCTGGCAGTTTTTTCTTTTTAGTTTAATTGATGTGGTTTACTGTGACTCATACCTTCCACTACAAAATTGGTTCTTAACATATTATGCATTGTTGGCTAGAACACAGGAATTGAAAAGAAAGAGTGATCCCTTTGAATAAATCCATCAGGTTAGCAAGAACAACATATTATTAGGATTTTCATTTAATTTAATTTCATTTTCATTTTCATTTTTCAAAACCAAACACGAGTCACGATCACCATAAATGCAGCCTCAACTGCAAGCAGTATGTTCAGAACTGATGATGAACTGTGTAGACCATAACACACGTGATCATCGCCATAACACATGACACTGTTAAAATGCGAGTAAAACGGATTGGTTTTGAATAATGAAATCATATTCATGTAGTGTAATCCCCTGTTGCATCAATTTAGCGCACTACAGTTATTGTCAACGATTATAATTGCCATCATGATTTGGATATTATTTCAAAAAGACAAGTGTATGCAGCATGAAAACCTAAGTGATTTTCTACAAGTAACAAGCATTTTATTATTGTAAAGTGCACATTGCTTTAACCATGTTAACTCAACTGAGGGCACATCAGTTTGGTCAAGTCTTGTCCAAAGCATTACGACAGCAACTTTAATTGAACTCAAACAACGTGCCTTCATCATGTACTCTATATAAATGCAAACATATTTTGAACAAGAAAGTATATTTCTGTCACTTCATGTTTCCTTTTGTCAATGTCTTTTTAAATCCCGGGTGCGTACGCTTAATTCACGTAAAGCCCGAAGATCAATGTGTCTCGGCAAATCCCTCGCTAGTGTATTATTGTTGACAGCCCCATAAATTTGGACACCAGCCTGCACTACACTCAATAGAATGGGTACCACCGATATGAACTTTTCCCACCAAGAGCTTCTTTCTGCTTCCTTTCTAGCATCATGTCTTGCATCTCTCTCTCTGTACCTCTCCTTAAGATCCTTTAACTCCTGTTCGTAACTCTGTTGGGTTGCCTTGGCCTTGGTCTTCCCATCTTCCATTTCTTTCAGTTCCTCTGCATGTTTCTTTTTCAAATTTCTTATTTCCATTTCTTTTTCCTTTTCGTATTGCTCACGAAGCGCTTCCTCTCTTTCCTTCATTTTGATCTCAACTTCTTTGAACATTTCGTTGGTGTAGCAGCCACCACCGTTAGATTCAAGCATTTGATCAACAACGGAGAGCAGTTCCTCAACCTGTTGAAGATTCTCTTTAGAATCGGGTTCCACGCTGTTTTCAAAGAAGACGCAGCGATTCTTGCAATCCTTCAGGATCTCAGCAACGTCCGATTGCACCGTTCTAAGGTACTCCTCCACTGTACAGCTATTTCTGCGATTGGATAATGCATTCTTCCATGTGAAAAGGACAATCATGTAATTGATGCACCCCTCCCCAAATACTTTACGGAAAACACGCACCGTTTCTTGCGTCTGCTTTGACAATCGGCCGGTCCCAATCACCAACAGAATAGCGTGTGGACCGGGAGCTGTCATCATAATGCAACGCGTGATTTCTCGACGCAGAGATTCTTCATCCGTTTCGGCGTCGAATAGTCCCGGTGTGTCTACTACAGATATGCTCCTATCTAGAACTTCTGCTTCCTGTACCTTGCATGTCTTCGTCTCTGATGTGGCTTTCATTGATGCGGAAAACATGTCGCATTTGAGCAGAATGCTATTGGACGTCTCGCTTTTGCCAGATCCCGTTTCGCCGATGACAACAAATCTCAGTTCCGTAGAAGCTGATAAAAACACAGAATTATTAATGAACAATACAAAAAGTATGTATATATAGCCTTGCTTGAATTTATTTTAAGATATACCAAGAAGCTAGTGGGGTGGGGTCAGAGGGAAGTCAAACCTTTCCTAATTAGCCTCATTGACCCCAATTGATTGACATTGGTACGTCATATCAATTATTATAAGTTGATCCAGACATTTTCAAACAAGGGGAAATGGAGGGGCAGCTTAGATATTGTCTACACAAAATACTCAAATGAGGTCCCAACAAACATGTCATATTATCACATCCTTCAGGCTGTTTTGGGGCAGTGGTGGATGGGGCTTAATACAATTTTTAAAAAGAGGGGGGAAGGGGAAAAAAGGAAAGAAAAAGGGAGAGAGAGCGGAAGAAGAGAGGACAAACGAAAAAGAAGAAAAAAAGTTTATGGATGCCGTTGTCGGGATATAATTATACGTGTACGTAGGCCTATACGTTGACTAGAAATCTGATATTTTGGAGGTAACTATAGTATAACTATCGATATGCTTTTTTAAACCTAAAGTATTTTCAACATAACAATTTTAAATCAAGAATATATATATCAGTATGCACAACTTCTTTCTGGCATAGGCCTATATAAATAGCCAATATAGATTGGAAATAAAGTAATTACTTTTCAATAAAATATCGGTCAAAAGTACACACCAGATCGCACTAAATGAGTTCGAAAATTTTATAAAATCCAATTCTGATGGAGCACATCCCCCTTACATGCCTTAGACTCCACCCTGTTAAAGGTTTTAAACCATCTATACGCTTCATGCTTTTTATGTGCCGGACTTTTTCGTCGCTTTTTGTGACACAAATTATTCATGAGTCACGCCGGTAATTTGATACGCAATGCGATGCGACAGCGGCTGTGCGTGCGGGTGTAGCGCATCTTGAAATCGGTCCGCACGATAACATGATGACGCAGTGTAATGCGATCACACGCAGATCGCAAAAACATCAGCATCATTCGAACCGTTTGTTTTTTAGTCTCCAACACAGCACAGCTTCGGTATCAGTGCGCCATGTTAGGAGACAGTTTGATTTTGTCTAGGGAGCACAACACCAAGACGCTTCTTTGACTTTTAGTTTTGGTGAACAAAGTTCAGTAGTCTGCCTCGATTCTGCTGTATGCTTCAGAAATGTAGCAATATTTGATTCAATATTACATTTTTCGGTCAACTGCGGTCACGATCATATCATCATAAATTGGTAAGATATACGAATAAGTTTATTTTGAACTATGTCTGAATTACAGGAAATTGCAGGAAATACATGAAAATGATCAAATTGTCGGACTCATTTCTTAAGAATTCACAGTTTGGGAACCAAATTTCCCTAAACAGAATGACGTATTCAATAATTCGTAACTTTCCGAATATTTTGCTGAAATGTTCGTTTCCCTGAGATCTCTTTCCGTGGTGTAAAATATTATCACGCATGCTTACGAGGGACCAAACATCCATTGTCTTTATTTAAGAAAATATATGTTATGCCCCTCGTACGCATGCGTGATAAAAGTTTACAAATAAAATCTAAAAACACTTTTAGTCTGATACGTACACGGGACGTCAAAACCACTCGAGTGTGGAGGTAGTCAACTCGTATACCTTGTATAATTTCACTGTCACACAATCGAACAACACCCCCTGATACTTCCCATCCGAGAACCGACCAATTTTCCCGGGGTGAGATCAGAGGATGGGGAGCGGTCCATGGGGAGTGAGCCCTCTATCGGTACATGTTCATAGAGTGACAAAGAAAAGGAAAAAGGTATACTAAAGCAGCGGCTATACACATGTCTTGAAAGGCCGATCCGATTCAAGGAGGATTATTCTTACGATATACAATAGGGTGATAATTGATCATGAAAGAAGGGAATGGGATTAGAAATAGGGCTAATCTGCGATTCAGCTATTACCTGCCATGGTGTTACTTTATCTTCGAGTTTCGAGTCTCATTTTCGAGTATCGAGTTTCGAGTGTCGAGTTTCGAGTATCGAGTTTCGAGTTTAACATTTCGAGTTTCGAGTCTCATTTTCGAGTATCGAGTATCGAATTTCGAGTTTCGAGTTTAAAATTTCGAGTTTCGAGTCTCATTTTCGAGTATCGAGTTTCGAGTTTAAAATTTCGAGTTTCGAGTCTCATTGTCGAGTATCGATTTTCGTGTATCGTGTTTCGAGTTTAAAATTTCGAGTTTCGAGCCTCATTTTCGAGTTTCGAGTATCGAGTTTCGAGTTTAAAATTTCGAGTATTGAGTCTCATTTTCGAGTATCGAGTTTCGAGTTTAACATTTTAAGTTTGGTGTCAAATTAAAGACAAGTCAAATCAATGCCAGGTTTTTTTGCGCATATTGTGTGAGGCTATCCATGCAATGAACTCGGGGAGGGAGCACTCTAACAGATATAATTATTTTCATAGTTCCTAATTTGGCTATTCCATTTAAGGGTTCTTTTTAAGCGTTCCTTGGCTTGAACGGTTAGCTCATTTAAATATTCAGTTCGCCTAAGCGTTCTATTTAACCGTTCCTTTACTTGAACGGTTAGCTCATTTAATTATTTAGGCTCCTACGAGCACTTATCGAACACTTATAAGCGGTCGACGATTACCAAACCATTATAATCGTTCGACTAGCGTTCGATCACCTAAGTGTTCTTTCTAAGCGTTCCTTGGCTCGAACAGTTAGCTCATTTAAATAATTAGGCTCCTACGAGCGCTTATCGAAAGCTTATAACCGGTCGACTAGCGTTCAAAGCCGAAAATGCTTATATTTTAACCATAGGAATTTCCTTAACGTTCAACAAAAATAAGCGATCATTGATTTTTTTTTTAACAACGGTTATCGAAGATTAGTGGAACGCTAATGATTTGGGTATTAAGGGGAGTAAGACACGACCTTGATAAATCTTGTGGTGACCTGTTTCTTAACACTTTCATTCATCCACTACACCACGGCTGTCAAGGCTACTCGACTCAGTATATTTTGCCTCGTATATAGCCTGGGTCCATTTTTTCATCCAAAAACTTGCGCAGTATTTTGTGGTATATGGTAGGGTTAATGGGGTCTTTACCCCAGGAGGGAGTACTTGGTGGATATGCGGTTACGTGGATGTGCCGCCAACTAGGGTTCCATTTTCACCCTGAGGTAAATAGATGACCCCTTTACAAAGCCATTTTTGGGAAATGTATGAGTCTAAAATGCTTAATTTTGCTGTTTTTCGCCGAAATTTTAGCAAAATCTGTCAAATATATAGGAAATATTACGGGTTTCTGGTAAACATACGGGTCCATTTTCTCTGGAAAATTGGTAAATGTTTGGGTCAATTTTCATGTTGCTGGCCGGACATCCTTACAAACAAATATCCCCCGGGTCTTTACACTACTTATGAATGTCTTACACCAAGTTGTGAATAAAGAATTGAATTTTGAAACATTCAGACTTTGAGGACTGCAAATATTGCTTGATACCATTTTTGTTAATGCCCCCTCCCCCTCCCTTCCCTTCCCTCTCTTCTCCCACACCCTAGGGGTAATCGTGCAAGGGTGACCAAACATCCACACTAACAAAACACTACCTGCTAGATCACTCTTCCCGCGCCCCTCCTTCGTCGTCGGTGCGTTGTTCATCCTGCCTCCTTCCTTGTTCTTGCCGGCTTTGTCGAGGAGTTGCTGCTGCTGCTGGATTTTGAGGTTTCATAGGCGCCTCGCTCGTCCTCCTGTACTGCCACTTACTTCCTCCACTGGTTTCCTGTGATACTGATGACAAATGGCATAAATAATATGTCGGTCTTGTTATTTGTAAGGGGTGGTACTTTGCATGCGTAGTAGTAGGCATAGCACACATAACATTCAAATGATTGAGACATGTACAAAATTGGATTCAAATGAAAGATTGCAATGAAAGATTTATTTTCCAAAAATAATTATGACAATCGGTCAATGCATTCTTGTGGTACGGTGTATTGAGATACTCTGAAAACCTGCCAAAAACAGTAACAATGCCCACAGATATAATTTATCAGGATTTAGAGAGCTCAATTTGTTAATAATGTAACATTCAAAACACCATTTACACATATTTCTTTAACAATTGAATATCTATATACCATGTTAAATTAAAAAATATGGTAACATTATATTGCATTAAGCTAAAATAAGCTAGTGAAATTGGTCATTTTGACCAGTTTTACCGACCGCAATCAAAAAAGTGACTAAGTCCAGCTAATTAATATGCGTAAATGTTATAAATCCAGATGTGAATGGTGTATTACAATCAAACTTGAAATTATGGCGAACTGTACGATACCCAATCTTTTAAACTATAATTTAGTTTCATAAGCTCATTAAATATGCAAATTAGCTAATTATCTATTCAAGTCATTAATATGCAAATGACCAATGTCCGACAATTTTTTTCCCATCATAAGAGTGATTGGTAATAGATATATAACATGTATACCCAATTTGATCGACAAATATTGATGGGTTTAGAAATTAAACAAGCTTTTCCATTTCTTAAATACCCATATTTAAATTCTCAGTCTTTTCCTCACATTGGGCACTCAAAGGATGCAAAATCTGAGCATATCACTAAATGGATTGAAGTGTTTAGTACAATATCTCAGGTTAGATTTATTTAAATTGGCCCAATATATTCAAGTTCAGAGCAAATTTCGAAAATTGGTAAAAACAGTCATAACTAAAAAACCGGATGATAAGTATTTATACCTGGATCAAGGTTATATAGTCCAAGGTCATGACTACCATATATGGCAAGCTCACTGCCCCACAGGGAGTGCCCAATTTGAGGATAATTAATTTTATATAAGGGTGTTTTTCAAAGTGGAGCTGCATACATTTTATGAAAAGATTGTTTTGCATAAGGGCTTACAGACCACTCCTACATGTTACTCATTTTGCATGATTAATTACTCAAAATATTCCATGGCTGTCTACATGATTTGGATTAGTGCATCCATGCACGCCAATTGAGGCAACAATACAAACCACATTCCACATCGTGAATAGCCATGGTCAGAAGTCACAAACTGGTCCAAAAATGTTTCACTTCTAATAATGTTGAGAAATGCACCAATTCTGATTAAACGGGACAAAACTTAAGTTTTACATACTTAATGACCCACAAACTATATATTGTTGGAAAGCTTATGATTCAAGGTTTTTCATTTTTGCTAAAAAGATTCAAATTATACCGGGTGTGTAAAATTTTTACAGGGTGGAACATAAAAAAGTTGATCGTTTTTGCTCCTCACAAAATATTTTGATAGTTTGTACAGTTAGGGTTTAGCTGAAAATAGTCACCAAAATCAGAACAACCGTAGAAGGTGCTACCAAATTTGCTAAGAATCATTTGCCCAAAATGTACACAGGAAAAGTACAGGGTGTCTAAAATTATGATGAAATAATGCATAAAATGAAGGTTTGTATATAGTATTCTATGAAATTTAGTTAGCATGGACTATTTAATTTAAAAGAAAATCGTTATCAAAATGAACTATATGAATATCGTTAAAGTTCATTTTATTTTGAATACAGGGTGGTCCAAAATAGGTCTAAATAGCAAATTTTTCATAAATCTATGAAAAATTCTGTGAAGAAACACTTCTGGATTTTTTAGTTAAATGTTTTACTACCCAGGGTAGAAAAGGACCGAAGAGTCACTCAAATGAAATAGAGAGACTGCGATTTGGCCATTGTTTAATCAATAAAATGAATAAAACTGTGTATTCTTTACATTAAAACACTCCCTGAATTGAACATCATATTCTAGTAGAGAATGGCTAGATAACAATTTAATATTAGTATTCATAGTAGCAGGCACATGTTATTAACACATATGAGAAGCTTGAACATTTTCCAATTTCAAAAGTTATAGTTTTCCGCTATTTTGTGTAGAAACCTATTGGCGCCTCATCCACCGGCGCCACATCCACCGGTCCCACCCTTGACTCACTCGACGTTTATATTGATAACTTCACTGTTGCTAAATATGTGGCTTTAATTCCTTTTTATTCGGTAGCTGGATAAATTGTCTTTAATATGATACCAAAAATGTTATGTTTTGTTGACAACTTCTATTTAAAATAGAGACACGTATCACGATTTTAAGGATTTTTTGAAACGATCCCACCTTATTTGATATACCTATTAGTGACCTGTGACCCCATCCATTCAATAATGCTAAATGAGTAACAGGTATAGTCTATCCATCGAAGAGCGATCTTTGGTACTCGGATGGGCAGGGGAGATGAGCAAAAATAAGATGTGCTGTCTTCTGGCGTATATTTGCTATTTGTCGAAGGATCCCATTTTATTCCAACCTCCAGTCGAACCGCATCTATAATGTGAATTGAAACAATTAAGCTGCCTTATGCAAAAACACACAACACTGTTCCAATGCATATTATTCTCATCACACGCATGCACATAGCAGCCACGTCTAGTGTACCATTCACAGAGAGAAAAATATCGAACCATTTGCGCATTATCTAAAATCAAAAGGCTTTGAAATCGTCACCTGTGATTTCGGCCTATGAATAGAATCACAAAGCTGAAAAGATCGACTTTGGACAGTTACCATAATCGTCACCTGTGATTTCGGCATATGAATAAAATCACAAAGCTGAACAAGATTGAAAGTGATGGACTTTAAACATTTAGCATAATGTAGGAGGCCACATTTAATTTTTATTTGCTTATCTTATAATGTTTCCAACAATAAATAATGTTTATTTTCAGGTTGGCCGGGCCTACGATAAAATGGTTGTAAAATGATATGAAACTTCGTATCCCTATGTTCTGTCTGCATGTCCAAACCAATCAGATTTCCTTGTTTAAAGTATAGAAAGAAGCAAATACGCTTACAATGATATGGTATCAATATTGAAAGGTACGATTTTCATTTTCAAACAAATATTACACAATTTGAACGTTGACAAACCGTAAATAAAGTTTATTTTCTGACTTGTAAAATGAAAGGTTGTCTTCATCGGGGTCTATCACTCTACATGTACCTGTTCATAGAGGCCTGCAGTACAGTTGAGCTTAAAATGGCACCAACTAAGACCATTAAAGATGAGATGCATCCAGTGCTTGCCAAATTGAAAGAATCTTTTTTGAAATGGGGAAATTGGGAAAGCTATACCTGTCTTTACAACGTCAATTAAACTGACTCTCATGGCACAACTTGGGATATGATGATAAAAATAGGTGGGTAACATAATTATTTTTTATTATAGCCATTTTTCACTTTACTGATTCTATCGATATTTTCGTCAGAAAATAGCCTCCTCTCCCAGTCAATGGAACGGCTCGGTCACATGATTGGAAGATCGATCTCAGATGGATAGACTATAGAAGTGGATGTAGGCCTTTATGCAACACAGCTCTTCATATGGTCATGTTTTTTATACTGGGTACCCAAAAAAAGGTGGATCTGTTACATTTGCACTACATATTATTACTTTGCATGCATATATTTTGGCTATTTTTATCACACATACTCAAATTTGGTCTTATTTTGATGAGAAAGTATTTGGCCTTTATTTTAAAAAGAAAAATATAAACTACCATGGTTCTGTTAATTACAATAGTTCGTTAAACCTAATTAGTCAGGGGTGGAAGAGTATGCGGCGGAGGAGGAGGAGTGCATAGTTGAACAAGTATGGTGCAATATACATTGGGCAAACATAAAATGCACTGGTTTCACTCTTGGTACAATTCTATATTGAAAACATAACATTATTGAAGCATATTTGAATTAAAAATATAATTAGTTAATTAAGGAATCATTAATTAGCATTAAATAAGAAGCTCAAAAAATTGTTGAGAAACATAAGTTGGTCACAGTTTGCGAATGTATGCAAACATTTGCCTGAACCAAATTGTCCATTTTAAAAGTATAGAAAGGTTGACCTTTTGAATAAATAAATGTAACTATTTAATTAAAAATTAAAAGAAGATATGTAATTAACCTCATGTATTCTGTATTGTCTGGATGTTAATTAGCACATTTTGTTAAATGCGTTTGTGTGGTGTTATTACTTGTTTTTAACTGTGTTACCAAATAAGTAAAAAACTGCTGGTTTTCATCAAGCTTGTAAACTCAGGAGAATTATTAAATTCTTAGGAATGCAACTGATCTGACCTGGTATAGGATGACCAGCATAAGCAGTTTGCCAATCAACATTGGATCACCCTATATGTTGAATACAACTTAAAACGAAAACATTTTATAATTCAATCTTAAATCAGACTCTTGAAATTTGAATACTGGGTTCAAACATTATGGAAACTAACCTAATTTGTTCATTTGAATGTGCTTTGCACATCATGAAGGTGTAAGAAGGATGAACGCAATTAATTGTATGCCTCTAAACATGTGCCATTGGGAAAATTTGAGTCATCCTGTAGTTATAGGGCCCCTTTTTTAACATTATTTGAAACTCATACCACTTTAAACATTTGCCACTTCAAATTGGAATGTAAAATCATGTTTCAGATGCAAATTTAAATTCATTCAATTTAATGATTTGTGGATAATCATGTATACCTAAATTAATGTTTTAAACACCCTATATGTTTAAAATTAACAACTTTACATAAGAAAAGGGTGACTTTCAAAATCAATCAATGTTCATGTACATGTGATTGATGCATTTATATGTATGTAGTAATAGAAACATTTTTCCGGAACTAAATAAACAAATTTTTAGACACCCTGTATGTAGAATTTCAGATTCATAATGAAATTTAATTTGCATATGTCTGGATGGGTATTTTATTAAACTACTTTAAATCTGTACTGAACTTTTCTCTCATCACTTCATATACATAGTGGAAGTAATTATTGAAACCTTCTTTTTTAGAAGATTTTGCTTGTTACACCCTGTACAATTTTGGGCCACCCTGTATAATCAACTTCATTGTATGCTATTTGCAGCCGTTACAGTATATGCTTTTAGAATATGTATACTTTTACCAACTTTAAATGTAATTTTTTTCAGATATAATGCATTAACTGAAAAAGGAACCTAATATATGGAAAAACGGACATGTAACACAAATTGTACCCAGTATAAAAAACATGACCATATGTTGTTGTTCACTGGTGTAATGCTCCCAGTGGCAGACTCTGTGTGTGCATTGTGCTATGCCCAGTAGTAGGCTATCTGGTGTTTATAACAACACATACCACAGAATCAACAAAACAAAGACACGATACGGAAATAAAAAAGAACACCAGGCAGTCTGAAAAAAGGGTTTTGAAATTTGAACACTGTTCACTCTGTTTAAAAAAGGCAATGACTTTTGAATACACATTATGGAGCACATGTTTTGTAACAATGACATGGTGTATTTCACAATTTAGACCGACATCGGAATTCCAGAATTTTCCCACCAATTCCATACTCTTTTTTTAAAGTTTGATCTGGAATTCCATACTTTTTTGAAGATTGATCTGGAATTCCATACTTTTTTGAAGTTTGATCTGGAATTCCATATACTTTTCATAGAGATAGAGGGAGTCATGGAATTCAGGACTAAAAAATAAAATAATAATTTGTCCTCTATAGGGGGCAGTAGACCAGCCAAAAGCAAAAATATGTTTTTGCGTTTTCTGTGTAAATTTTATCTTTGAACAATTAACTTTCCACCAATAATTAGTTCGACGTCCTTTAATGTATGCTTAAAAGCCTAAAGCTGTTAAAATATATTAAGAAAATAAAAGGGCACTTTTCTCAGTTTTAAAGTTTTATTTGCCACTTATATTCGCTAGTTGATTAATATATCACATGATGCTTTATTAAATCAACAAACTAGTTTGACATGACATGACATGGTCTATGACATTTATAGATAATTTTATGATGAAAAATAGGGTAAAATTTAACATTAAAGGGGCATTCAAGGGTTATTTAACATGAATGTATAGAATAACTAATAGTGAATTAGAGGCGTATCTAGGCGGGGTCTTCCATGCACCCCATGATTCACTAAACCAACTGTTTAAACTTACTTTCATGGTCCTTAAATATATTAAGGATGTTACCAACATTAATTTTGGTGTTCTAAAGGGTTATTCAAGATGGCATCCAAAATGGCCGCCAAAATGATCAAATCTCATAAAAGGATCAGCCAACATCATGATGATGGTATATAGGATGTATATGATGTATATTAGACTACTAGAAACTCATATCCAGCACGTTTGCTTTTTCAGCATAATTATTTCAAATCAAAGATGGCGGCCAAAATGACCGCCTTAATGTAAAATATCCTATAATAGCGTGTATTGCATTACATACACCAACTAATATGTTCTACTGATATACTAATGCTTTTAGATATATAACCCACCTCTCTAAAACAGTTTTAATTGCCTATCACTCTCTAGTAAATGGACCTCAACTAGTAAAATGTTTAGTTAACTACCAGTATCTAACTTTCTAAACATATAGATTACTGATTTTATGGGGAAAATTAGTTGAAAAATCTTAGTAGTAGAAATATCCAAAAGGATCATCAACCAGTTACAATCGACACCAAATATACATAAGTAGCTGTATAAATGTATCAATGACCTTATTAATCGATTAGTATTATCATATATCCGTTACTTACTCAATTACTTGGGTCATTACCGTATTACTTGCGGTCATTAATTGATCACTTGGGGTGATGAAATGATCACACAGGGTCATTACACGATCACTTTGAGTCATTAAATGGTCACTTGAGGATCATTGCACTTGGGGTAATTGAATGATCTCTAGGGTTATCAAGTGACCGTTCGTGTCATGAATGATTGGAGTCACTACGCTATCAAGTAAGGTCATTAAATGATCACTTGGGGTAATGAAACGGTCCTTCAAGATTGCTTAGGGTCATTAAACAATCCCTTTGTGTCAATGGTCATTTTGGAATATTACATTAGCACTTGGATCTAGTCAATAAATAGTCACTTGGGGTCACTAAATAATCCCTCCGATTACTAGACGATGTCTTGGGTCATTAAAGTGCCATTTTGTACTCCCTTGTGACTTTATTTTCCTTATATTTTAGCAGCTTTAGGTACGAATTATTCCTTAAATATACATTAAACGACGTCGAACTGATTATTGGTGGATAGTAAATTGTTCAAAGATAACAATTACACAGAAAACGCAAAAACATCCCAAAAACGGCCCAAAAATCGTAAGCTGTAACAAAAAATGCCGTGATAAATTATTTTAAAGCACATTTATTGCCTTTGGCTGGTCTACTGAGGGGGGGGGGGGGGGGGGGGGGGGTGTCATTATTATCTGGAATAGCAAATTGTCCAACAGTCTTAGATTAATTATTAAATAACTTTTAAATTTAAATGATTATTAAATCACTTTACATTAATTTTTAACTGTTCAGATGTCTTTATTAAGATGACCAAATTTAAATTTTGAATTACTGCAAACAGAATAAGCCAATATTGACTGGACTCGGACATGACTCTGGCACAATTCCAGAGTCCTTAGTGCCCGAGTCCGAGTCCTTCAAAAAGGGGACTCGGGATCTCGGACTTGAGTTTTTCATCACTGCTACAAGGTATAAATATACATATTTAAAGATATTTTTGATCATGTTTTCAGAAGGGTGACCAAACAAATTATTTTGAAACCGTAAAAAGATCATCACAAAAACAAATAATACTTACAAACACTCAAAATCATGATTTTAAACTCAAGTAACGGTAAACAATAAAACTGCTACATGTATAAACATGTAACTGATGTGAACAATAAGATCCATTAGCCATGAGGGTGGGGTCTTGGGATGGTGTACGGCGGATGGGATCATACCGTATATTAGCAGCATGGGAGGCCGGTTTTATTGCAAGAGTGGGATTGTAAGAATTATGTTTGTCCGAATGAAATTTATTAATAATTGTTCCTTCATTTCTTCATTGTCCTTGTTTGTTTTGCTTACATATCTGCATATCAGAAATCAGAACCTGGCGGATATCAAGTCCAAAAGACAGTAACTACCAATCAAAGCCAGCATGGACAGACTAACTTTAGATGATATTCTACATGTAGGATCGTTGGAGACGGATTCTCGGATAATTTACACTTGACTTTCAATTTGTATTCTTGAGGGAAAAACACAAAGTGATAATGATTATTATCTTCGAAAACCACCGAATAATACACATAAATTGTATAAAGTGAATAATTCCGGTTTTTATTAGTCCCATCTAATCAAAAGCGATTTTGTCTTCATGAGGTTCCCTTGTTTCGGATATTTGCTTTTGCTTTTGGGTGAACATTTTCGGAGGGGGGATGGCCAATAATGTAAATTGCCCTGCCTCGGTCCTTTGCAGCACGTAAATCTTGGTTTCTAGCTGTGGCCTTGGTCTAACTATCTTAATTTTGGATTGGCCATATTAATATTCATGCCAAAGACTCGTCCAATCGAGTGGCTCGTCTGTTCGAACTTGGCATGGTTTCGCGCTGTTTCTGGCTGTTTGGTTTTTCAATATCTGGTTGGAGTAGTTATGGTTGCTTGGTGAAAATCCGATTGGGTCGGTTACAGGCATGTTTTTAAGACCTGGTGATGCTAGCTTGGGTCTGCGCCGGACTCGGCCAATGACTGGCAGGGTTTTGTTTAGTGTAGAGGGTGGGCAGGTTTTTCTAGGGGGATAAGGGTCTGGACCATATTTGTTGTGCTCGTTTCAACGGTTTTGCCCGTGATATTGTGGAAGGCTAGAGTTGCTTCTTTCGGAGAACTCGATCCCTTCAAAATTGTGGTCCAGTTCCTTGTCCTACTTACGTAGGATTGGCTGACATTTTTTGTTTACTAATGCATGGTGTATTGTTTACTAAATAAAGCATGGTGTATTGTTTACTTAAAGCATGGTATAATATTGTTACTATTTCTATGATTGAGGAAAAATTTACATTTGTGTGCATCAGGCAGTGATGCTTTACTACTCCAGCTCATCCCACATATATCATTAAAAGTTACTGTGCAAATTTAAATTTGACTGTGTGTTGTAGTTTCTTGCCTACAGTACTTAGTTTAACCTTCTGAGGACAATGATATCATCTCATGCCGATTCTCCAAAATGATATGTGTGTGGACAATAAAGTTGCAACAAATTTGCATGAACAGTTTTTGCAAAGTTTCTCTTGAGATTTACAAAGATTTTATAAATTTGCGCTTGAATGCTGAACTTATGAATTTGTTTTGTTTGAGGAATTATAAAAGAATCAGTCGTCGCCGGAATGCAAGAACGTAGTAGGTCTCCTTTTCAGCCAAATAGTTAATAGTTCGTTATGAAAATAAGGCAAATCCACACATTTTAAGCCATTTAACCAATTTTAAGCCATTTAACCAGTCTTGAAATTAGAATTAATTATTTTTTAATAAAATAATTAAGATTGACAATAAATAAAGTTAACAAAATTCAACACAAAAATGCTTCTTCTGCAAAATGTCACTTATGATGTTCTTGCATTCCCACAACGAAGTTGTCTACTATTATTATAGTTGGATTTATAAGTGAACGAACACATTGAAACAGCGTTCAATTTTAACAAAACACCATTGCAAAATTGTCCATCCTTCACATTTGTCAATTCTGATTCTATCCAAAATGGATTAAAACTTACATCAAACATCATATTGACTGATAGATCCTCATTTATAAAATGTGGATAACATTTGAAGAAGAAAAAACCTCATGCATACTGAACCATGCATGACTTAAATAAAAATTCCCTATAAATCCCTAACCCCACTAGACCATACAAAATCACCACGCGCGTGCTGCTGCATTGGCTCGATTACGTCACCTACCGCAGGCATATGTGGTCACGAAGTTTGTGGCCGCATATGCGCTGGGGAGTTAGCTCAGTTGATAGGGGCACAGACTGGGGTGCGAATGGTCCCGGGATCAAATCCCGGGGGTGCTCGGTGATTTTTCAGGTTAAAAAAATGGTACTTTTCCCCCTCCCCCTCCCCCCGATACACGCAAAAACATAGCCGTGTGAGTTAGGGTTAAAGGGAAAACCCAGTATCAGGTAAAATCCCTTGCAATGAGGTGAAGACCATTTCGCATTCGCGGTTTTATGTTTATCGACTCACAGTTCGTAGTCCGAAATGTTCTATAATACAAAAAAAGGTTCTATAGTACAAAGGTTCTATATTCTGAACGTATAGGGTTCAATAATCTGAAAATAGTCCCAATATCATGATCAATGTAATATAATCTGATTATGAAGAAAGGGTCTGCAATCCGAACATTAAAGCAGGTTCTGTAGTACAAATTTGAAATAGGGTTGTTTGACTTTATTCCGAATCAAAGAAATCAACAACAAAAAAGATTTGAAATCACCATGAAAAATGAATTACATTAAGTACACACATGCTTGGTAAAGGTTCAGTAATCCTTGAGATACACCTTGAAAGTTGAGAAATGTTTCTGAAAAATCTGTTTTGAATATGGTAAAACCAATAGCCGCGTGTAAAGTGTTAACCTTATCATAACTTTAAAAAAATAAATTAATATGGAAATTATGTGATAAACTAATTTTCAACCCTTCTCAACAGGCCCCCTCCCCCGGGTGTTTATGGCAATGTGATTTGTGACTGAAATCTGAAGTAACTCATTTTAATAAAAAATTCCTTTAAAAAGGAAAAGAGGCGGTCATATAAATGTAAAGAAACAGATAGCAGCGTGTGATATAGGTTACAAAGAGTGGTTATGTCATAAGTTTTTTTATCAATATAACATGAATGGAAATCATTAACTAATGTTGATAATACTATAAAAAGTCAGAACAATGTTGACGAGTAAAATTTTTAAAGGCTTTTGGAATCAAGTATGTTACATCATATCTTAGAGCTGGTTTATCACGTTGGCATTTTACCACAGATAAATTGGTCATAACCTATTACTTGGTGACTGACAGTCTAATGGAGAAATTGTAACTTTGTCAATTCCCCAAGAGAACTGGGTATGGCTAGAAACCCAGAGTGGTAGCTTGCCTTTAAAAGGTACTTTATTTCTCATATGCTTAAAGGTTTAGTATATTGATCTTATAAGCATATTTTGTTTTTAAAGAAAGTAGATTTTCTTGCAGATTTACACTTTATGATCATAAAGCGTGAATAAAATTATTCTAGACAAGTTTTATGAATCTATATGAGCATTATACTTGAAAATATGTGTTTTGATGGGTTTTAAGGGTTGAAAACAGATTGGTTGCACGAACAGTTGAAATGTTGTCTAACAAATATGATTTTTATTATGATTGTTTCAATCTGTAACTCGGAACGTCAAGTGAAGTGGCTTTGTTAAAGATTGTCTACAACCAATAAATTTGCGTATTTCTATTTAGGTCTGTATATAAAAATGTTATTGTTTACACCCTTAAGCATTATTTTAACAGTAACAATAAGTACATATTACAGATGTTTATAACTTCATTTTTGTGTGTTAATTAACATAAAAAGCCATCACTTTTTAAATTCAAATGAATATTTGAATACAGTCCAATGAATATTTGATACACAGTGAATTCGTACAACAATATTTACTTGGGACAAAATCGTGAACAAATAACGTTGCAAAATATACCCTTTGCACGTAATTGATTCAATATCTTTTAACATCGGAATTCGGCTTTTTTTATTAATCCCCAACCGATTTCCACCGTTCAAACGGGAAACTATATCAATAAAGACACGTTATTTTCATATTTTGTCTTTAAACTTTCCTAAAACAATAAAAAACGTTGATTTTTTTTAAAGCACTTTATCTTAGACACTCAATTAAGATGTAATTATTGCTGGTACTATACAGTCCATGAATTGCCCGCAGCTGTGTAAACAGACACCTCCCTGGTATAAACGACTGTCATTTGATCAGATATGCAGTGTTGCCAAACAACATCACAAATGTAGCCTAAAATATCTAATCCAAAGCCAAAAGGTAGCCCACCACATGTTTAACGTGTGCTTAAACAGGTTTAATTGAAAAAGGTCAGTAAAACTCATTGGTGATAGTAATGCGCTACAACAGAGAGGATCTGTTTTATGTAGTGTGACATACGTAAAACATAAGGGATTTATTGTAGCATGTAAACCGTAGGTAATATGTCGTTTTCCCACATGTCAAAACCTACCCATAAAGGAGGCGAAGGCCGTAGCCCCGCCTCCAAAAATGAGCTGTATCAAACGGATTGATCAAGTTCAACGATCCGGTGTCGTTATCTTTATGGTGATAGTGCGAGAACTTTGTATTCCACAATATGAATTATCGTACGATTATGCGGGTCATGCGGGTCATGAGACGAATAAATGACTGCAAATGTTTACTTAGAGCATGGACTTATCAGACCAAATATTATAACATAATATGTTTACCTCAAGCGCGCACTAGGTAAGCTCGGGGTAAGCTATGCAGACCCAAGATAATGTTTCTATCTTATGTTAGAGACGAAATCAGATTTTAAATAATACAATCGATTAAAAATCGATACACATAGAAAGAAGCGTATCAATATGTATATCAACATTTATTTAACATTTATTTCATTTTTTTTTTATATATTTAATTCACTTAAAGGGACATTATAAGTGGTGTTGAAAATTTTAAATGTTTAAAAATTTACTTCAGAATTCAAGATGAACATTAAAATTGCCATTATTGTTGTTTCTACTAACAAAAACACAGCAAAACTTGATTAAAACAATATCATCGCTATTTATTGAAAAACGCCCTCTATGCAAATATGGTTCGCGTTATGTATCACCCGTACTGCAGGGGAATACTGTCGGACGTAAAATGCTCGTCGCGGCTGTACGAGCATTTTCGAATCGACGTTTTCGTGTACAAAGAGGGCTGATTTTTCTTAATCCTTATAGGTGTAAGTTCATACATGTAATACAATTATAAAAATATACTAATCCCAGTTTTTATCATAATTGCGGGCGCAGTCTCCAACACATCTCTTAGTGCCCTTTTAATATTATTTTAATTATTTAATGATTATTTAATATTTAATATATTAATTAATTTTATTAATTTTATTAAATGTGTTTAAGTATCTAATCTATTTAATATATAATTTATTTCATATTTATTTATTTAAATCCGTCAACTGGTAATTGACGGACAGAAAATCACATATATATCCACAGCCAACCAATGAGATTCCTTGGAAAGTAAATCTATGAAGACCTGAAGGATGATAAGATCAGACAAATGGTTACCAGCAAGTTGTCTGCTATGTTGGAGTTAACAGATACAAGCGAATTGAATGGTATCATGAAAATGTGGATCTACAATCATGTGATCATCCCAAAAATGGTAATTATAATGGGAATTTACCATCTACAACTTCCCAATCACCTATATTGAGAAACTGGAGGCAACCTGCACAAAACATCTCAATAGATGGGCAGGAGTAACCAGAAGCACTACCAACAGTGCTTTATACAGATCCAGAAAACGCTACGGCCTACAACTAAAGCGACTCACCACCTCAGTGAAATGTATGCAGCTAACCAAATACCATCTCAACAAGCACTCCAGAGATGGAAAAACTCACACATTATACTGAGAGTGTTTAGAGTCGAAAAAGACGAGGTCCAGATGGAATGGAGTAAAGGAGCTGGAACAAAAAGAACGACATCTCATCCTTAATGAAATCGGCAGAGGTCAGACTGACAAAGCAGGCTTGGGTTTCAAGAAGAATCAGAAGCTAATTAAAGACATGACCCTGAAAGAACACAGGCAGTGCCTAACCAGTTTGGTTAAAGAAGTCGACGAGGATGAGATGCTGATCTACCTTTATGGATGCGTGAAACAAGGACAGTGGTTGCGATGGGACTCTGCCATGCAAGTGGACACATCATGGAAGAAACTCCTGTATGTTTGGACACCAGAACTCCTGTCATTCCAGATAAATGCCATCCATGACCAACTCCCGACACCAACTAACCTGAGACTATGGGGCAAGACAAATATGGGATTGTGCCAGTTATGTCACCACCGAAATTGTACTCTCCTCCACATCCTGAACTGTTGCAGCTTTTCCTTAGAAAATGGAAGGTACAATTGGCGCCATGACCAAACTTTGAGAGCAATTGTATCAGGACTGATACCATATGTCGATGAAGCAAACAACAACAGACCATCAACATCCCATTCTCAAAGTCTCAGTCCTACCATAGCATTCCAAACAGCAGATGGCACAAAATACCGTAATCCAGTCTTGCCGTACAGAAAGCCAAAAGAGACAGACATCCTGAAAAATGCCAGTGACTGGAAACTCCTGGTGGATGAAGAGCACTCGCAGATAGTATTTCCTCCAGAAATTGTTGAGACGGCCAAGCGACCTGACATTACTATTTTCTCAACTCAGACTAAAAATGTCATCATCATTGAATTGACAGTCCCAGCAGAGGAAAACCTTGCAAATGCTTTCGCCCGGAAGAAATGTAAATACCAAGACCTTGTAGCAGAATGTGAAAATAACGGATGGTCTGTAAACTACTTTCCCGTTGAAGTCGGAAGCAGGGGGATTTATAGTACCACGATCAGCAAATGTCTGGCCTCACTAGGAATCCCCAGCGGGAAGAGAAAACCAATCTTAGACACAGCAGCCAAAACAGCCTTGTGAGCAAGCTACATTACCTCCAACCATATGCCATGAGAGAAGTGGGACAGTTGAGCGCTCACAAAACCGGTTTAACCCGCCAAAGTCTGGTCCTCAGCCCAGAGACCTCAGAGCATAAAATTATTTACATGTACACAGATGAAGATGATGAAGAAAAGCTATATTATGCAACACGGTGATTTTTCCCAATAGTCATTTTCAACGAGAACTACATCAGGAGTGCTCATCTTAAGGGGGCTGTGCACCTTCAGGAACAGCGTCCGTAAAACTGCCGTAACTTCTTCATTATTCAATTAATCTATATAAAAGTATAATTTTTTTTGCAGGAAAGGGTTCAATGAATCCAACCATGATCATGAAATTGACCATTTTGGAAAAAGTTATAAAAAACACGTTTTTTGCCCCATTTTAGGTCTACTAAGATAACTCAAAATATATTTTGTCAAATTTTGTCATACTAGTTTTATTATACTCCTCATACAATTCCCTAGGAATCGTGTTGGTTTTTTTTGTTGAAAATATTTATTACTTTTTGAATTAGAGACCAAAAAGTGCCAAAAAACGTTTTTTATTACTTTTTGGTCTCTAATTCAAAAAATAATAAATATTTTCAACAAAAAAACAACACCATTCCTAGGAAATTGTATGAGGAATATAATAAAACTAGTACGACAAAATTTGACAAAATATATTTTGAGTTATCTTTTCCAAACCTAAAATGGGTCAAAAAACGTGTTTTTTATAATTTGTTCCAAAATGGTCAATTTCATGATAGTGAAATAGTTGGATTCATTGAACCCTTTCCTGCAAAAAAATGTATACTTTTATTTAGAATAAATGAATAATGAAGAAGTTACGGCAGTTTTACGGAGGCTATACGGAGGAGGTGCACAGCCCACAAGTGCTACCGCAAGCATATAACGGACATCAAATGCAGCGCCCACTAGCGATCAGCTGAACAATAGGAATCGAACCACAGCTAAACATCAATGGTCGCTTGCTCTGATGTCAATTGTTTAAAGCTAACTATTGGGAGTCAATATATTAGAAAATTGACATATCAAAGTTGTTGTTTAATGGTATGGATGTAATGAATATTAGTCAAACTCCTATTATGGATGAGATGAGAGCCAAATGCCATTCTCCTGCAGCACAACAGATCGATACAGATGAGTGAAAATTAATGTGTCGCAAAAAATTCAAAAATTCAACAAAAATTTAAAAATGTTTGCAACTTCCATTTCAAAATTTCTCTGTAATTTGTGCATTCCATAGAATGATTTCCGTTCATAATAATGATTTATATATCAAGGAATATTTTGATAGCTTACTTATTGAAATTGATTCTATAAATCGTCTAATATCAATGCTCCCGTAAGTCCCAAAATATAAATAATTTAGTTATCCACGGTCAGTCCTTATATTTGGTCATATCTAAAACAGTTTTAGTGAGTTCACACGCTCACCATAGGCCGGTGAACAATGATGTCAATAACGAAACACACTAATACAACAACAAATGAATTTCAACACATTTCCCAATCGACACTCTGCTTTATCAACGGCTAATAATTGGCGTTTGAACTCACGTCAACTTAGCATAATCACGCGCTACTACACATGAATGCTTTCATTGCACAATGCTCAATCGGTATGTCCTATCCGGCGCCCTGTACAATACAGGTTTATCGTCTCAGGGTATATGTTCATCGGTTAAGCATGAGCGGGTAATTTGACTATGAATAAGGCCAGCGAGGTTTTAGAACTGACGGAAAATAAGATAGGAATGTCGAGGACAACCAATCAATATTTTATTATTGGCCGAACTGCTGGTTGGAAAATTCAGTCATGGATGATTAGAAAGCTGTCACTTGGAGGCGCTGTATTTCATGTCCATAGTCTACCACTTGTGAGCCCCCTTAATAAGGGTGAAATTACGGCTCCGAAGCTGACTACACTGGTAATCTACCAATGAATTATTATTCTTCTTGGATAGAAGCGTATCAATATTTAAATAAAACTTATCTAATATTTAGTTCATTTATTGTTTGTATATTTAATTCACTTAATATTATTTAAATTATTTAACGATTATTTGATATTTAAGTATATTAATTCATTTTATTAACTTTATTAAATGTGTTGAAGTATTTAATTTATTTAATACATAATTTGATTCATATTTATCTATTTAACTAATTAATTGAATATATATTCTTTTAATTTATTTAATAATTAAATTATTTCATATTTATTTCAATCATTAAATAATTAAATTATTTCATCTTTATTTCAATCATTAAATAATTATTATTTTATTTATTTAACCCTAACTCTACCCCCCACTTTTTCAGAATTTTTTCTTCAACGTGGAAAATTGACCAAAATATCACCTCGTTTATTGTATATTGCGCCAACTACACTGCAAAATCAAGTGTTAAAGATGAACGTGTTCTGAACGTGTTCAGATGTTAAAATCTTTATGTTAGTGTTATTAAAATAACGCAAATGTTTATTTATTAACATTCAAATGTTACATTATCAACACAACTGTTAAGACATTGTTATAGAAGTGTTTATGCAGCAATACTGGTGTTAACCATAACGCTCTAGTGTTAATATTTAAACGTTAGTGTTCGACCACTCTGTTGAACATGATGATGAATAAGCACATGGCGTTCTAAACGTGTTATTAGTTAACATGTTCAAACGTTACTATTACTATGGTAGTGTTAAAACAAGAACACCAATGTCGATTTATAACGTTTAGTGTTAAAGATGAACGTGTTCTGAAAAATCAAGTGTTAATATTTGAACACTTTTATTAACACCTTAGAGTAACACTTAATTAACACGTTCATGTGTTAATGATGAACACGTTCAAGTGTTCATCATTAACACATGAACATGTTCATGAGTATCATCAGCGTTAACATAACTGTGCTGCCAGGCAATAACGTCTATGTTAATACTTCAACATTAATGTTATGTATTAACATGTTCATATGTTAATAATATTTAACACTTTGACACGTTAATAAGAAGTAACACTTAATTAACACTTCATTGCGTTAATAACTTATTTTATTAATGCTACTGTTCACATTTTAACATGCTATTTAACGCAAGCATTAAAAACCATACACATCAATGTTACAACAATTGTTGAATGCCACTGTTCAATCCATAAACAACATTTTTAACACCACTGTTCAGACAATGAATACCAGTTTTATATTTACATATCGATGTTAGAACAATACTATTAGCCAAGAATTTGTAAACACCACTGTTCAGATAATGAACACCCGTGTTATATCAATGTTAGAACAATACCTAACGGCCAAGAATTTACACTACAGAATGTTGGCTTGAAAACATGTATTCTTGCATTTT
The DNA here is from genome assembly GCA_035610835.1 of Ophiura sarsii. Classification (NCBI taxonomy): domain Eukaryota; kingdom Metazoa; phylum Echinodermata; class Ophiuroidea; order Amphilepidida; family Ophiuridae; genus Ophiura; species Ophiura sarsii. The sequence continues at coordinate 43,571,483 of CM069445.1, read as the reverse complement.
ACCCATGGAAACATCATTTATTACAAATATGCAAAGGCAAGAGTCATGATACCACTTTGCAATGTTGTGTATTAAAGACCAAAATGACTGTTTGTGCCGTCTGATGGGAGATACTTCAGGGATATCGCTAGCTAGGATCGTGACGTATGCGCAGCTCAGATAATAATAATTTATATAGCGCTCTTACATAGGAAGGTTTCACAGCGCTTTACAACAATAACAGATAAAAGCTGTGCTGTGCATACGTCACAAATTTAACAATGTCCCTAAAGTATCTCCCAAGTACCCTTGCGAAAAATCTTCTCACTCTTCTGCTAGGTCTAAACATGAGTTCACAAATTGCTTCTTGATAATGAAGCTGAAATATGGTGGATAAGTGTGAATAAATAACCCCTTTCATATAATGTGGCGTTTTGAGAGATTAAAACACTTATGAAAGGAAAAAACGCCTGGCTACTCAGAGTTTCCCCCTTCAATATCATTATTACTTTTCAAGATCCTATACAATTTTGTTTGCATAAATTCACACAAAATAGGAAAAACGCTTGGCTACCCACAAAAGTTATTGATGTGAATGGTGGATAGTATTGGCTAGTCGTGGATGAACAAAATAATTTTATTTTTTTATTTCAAATAATGACCAGCTATAAAGAAAGAAGAGACTAGTTCTTTTAATTGAAAAATAAAGACGATCAAAATTTCTATGGGTAGCCAAGCGTTTCCCCAATTTATAAACGTTTTAATTTCTCAAACAGCTCTTCGTGTGCCGAGTGATACAAAAAAATGTATACTATTAGTGTTAAAACAAGAACACCAATGTCGATTTATAACGTTTAGTGTTAAAGATGAACGTGTTCTGAACGTGTTCAGATGTTAAAATCTTTATGTTAGTGTTATTAAAATAACGCAAATGTTTACTTATTAACATTCAAATGTTACATTATCAACACAACTGTTAAGACATTGTTATAGAAGTGTTTATGCAGCATTACTGGTGTTAACCATAACGCTCTAGTGTTAATATTTAAACGTTAGTGTTCGACCACTCTGTTGAACATGATGATGAATAAGCACATGGCGTTCTAAACGTGTTATTAGTTAACATGTTCAAACGTTAATATTACTATGGTAGTGTTAAAACAAATTATGTTACCTGGGCTGTAATCGCTAATTTGCATATTTTACCTGGCCTTACATGAGTCGAGTAAATTGTGGAAATAGCTCATTAGCATAATTTCAATGGTACAAAAATTAGCACCAGTGCTCGTTTGTGACCTTTAAATTATGGTAATGAGCTAATTTGCACCTTTTATTTATTTAAACCTATTTTTAAAAAAAATTTAAGTCGACACATACATTTAACAGCTTTTAACACCATAGAAAGTATTTTGGTCTGTATACGTAAGTTCTCATATGTATAGCTAAAGGCAAGTCATTGTTCACTAATGCCATATACATTGTACATTGAGCAAGAACATAGTACACATGAAAAGGTCAATGCCCGCCCCCTCCCTCTATAATACCACTACCGTTCCCTGGTTGCCATGGTGTAACTAACCGAATTTGATGAAAGTTTTTTACACGTTTGGGATAAAATGTGAACAGTAGCATTAATAAAATAAGTTATTAACGCAATGAAGTGTTAATTAAGTGTTACTTCTTATTAACGTGTCAAAGTGTTAAATATTATTAACATATGAACATGTTAATACATAACATTAATGTTGAAGTATTAACATAGACGTTATTGCCTGGCAGCACAGTTATGTTAACGCTGATGATACTCATGAACATGTTCATGTGTTAATGATGAACACTTGAACGTGTTCATCATTAACACATGAACGTGTTAATTAAGTGTTACTCTAAGGTGTTAATAAAAGTGTTCAAATATTAACACTTGATTTTGCAGTGTATATGGGCTGGGTCCATTTTTTCTGCAGTCCTACCTATTAAATTGAGACTGCAAGTTAATACACCAATACACCCATGGGTCAATTTGTTCATCAAAAAACTTTCACGCCGGGTGGTACCAACGTGTCCAGTCGTGGTATTTTTTGATATACATGGTAGGGTTAGGGTTATATAAACCAAACTTAGAAACATTTTGAAGAAAAAAGAAAAATCAAACAATTGCTTCTTAAACCTCCCACTTTTTCAGAATTTTGTTCTTCAAAGTGGAAAATTTACCAAAATATCCCACTGTCGTTAAGCTCAAATGGTGCGGCAAAATGTGTCTAATTTACGGACAAGCCAAAAAAGCTTTATAAAGCAAATAGATTAGGTATAAAAAAAATTGGTGCTGATCAGAGTCGAACCCGGGTCCTCCTGATATCAAAGCGAGCGCTGTAATGCTAAGCTACCAAGAACAACAATATCTGTCGTAACTCAATAAAATATAGGCCTACACATAAACGCATGTAATTAAAATACCAATCCCGTTCTACCACTATCACTTAGTTATAAGTATAATAAAAGGAAATTCACAGTTACGTAGTACCCAAGTTGGAAAACATTTCCCTCAAAAAGAGTTCCCACCCTAATAGGCTATACTAGCCTGCAGTCCGCAAACACTGAGATATAATTAAAATTGAATGCGATAGCGCATGATAAACAAATGGACGAAATGCCATTGGTTCTAAACTTTTGCTCTCTCTTAAAATGTCTTTTATACAGGGTGAGTCAAAAAGACTGCAATAGTGGAAAGAAGCCATTTTGTTTTCAAAACCAAAATGAATTTTAAAACTTTTTAAACGTTGCAAGAATGATGTATTTAATCCTAACTTTGTGTGAAAAAATGAAGTCGATTACATTTTCCGTTTGCCTTTGGTGAACCTTTTGACCAGTGCACCCATTTCACACGGTTGTCCACGAGATACCCAAAATATGCATCAAATCGCAATATGTGTCTCTCATTCAAATTTGGAAACTTGAGTTCATTTGTGATGTTATTGGAATTTGATGCATCCTTTCTTGTTTACATGTGAGTTAGCATAATCAATTGTAATCATACCCATGCTATGAAAGCGTATAATGTTCTAAATTTTAATAAAAAACTGACATTTTAATTTTTTTTGTTGGCGGGATATTCAAATAAGAAAATGCAATGTGTGCCATTTCAAATGAAAATCACTGTGCTTGTGGACAAACAGGTAAATGTGGTTGTGCAGCAAAAAGGGTTACCAAAGACAAACGAAAAATGCAATCGACTTCATTTTTTTACGCAAAGTTAGGATTAAGTTTTAAAATTCATTTTGGTTTTGAAAACAAAATGGCTTCTTTCCACTATTGCAGTCTTTTTGACTCACCCTGTATACTTAAATGGTCACGCCGTAAAATCGATTTAAGAATAATAGTTGCTAAAACCCTCATTTATCTAAATAAATGACAATTGTGTAATTTCGCTGGTTAAGACAGCTGTTTGGCATATCAATGTAGACACTACTTTGACACATTTCATTTTCGATAGCGACGAATTTGTAAAATGCCGAAGGGAAATGCTCTGCTTGTAGATGCCATAGACCGGTTTCAATAAGTTTGCAAGACAGGTCCTATTATAAGGAGTATTTGAAGACATTAATCTCAATAAAAGACTTTGATTTCACCTCAAGATCACTCTTGAAACCGACGGTCCGAATTCCGCGGGAGTTTAACTCGGTGTTACATGTAGTACCCAAAGTTCGTGGTTCAAAATTGCGATGTTCGTTTTGGTGATAAATTGACCTACGCTATTGTTCACCGCAAAGTGGCTACCTAGCTAGTAAAATAAACCATGTCGTGCTTTTGACACGATTGATCCAAAGATTTTCTAGTACAGGGATTATCTTCTCTATTGAAATGTCGAACTGAACTGATACTATGTGTGTTTCAGAGCACCTGTAGACTGGTCGTTGAACACAGAATATAGGTGCTACACGGAGAAAATTGGTAGAATTCTGGTTTTGGTGTCATAAGAAGCCGAACATTTCAATGAATATCGTATCAAAAGTCCAAACAAATCCCAATTGAAGAAAATGTATACAGTCAGTATGCAACCACGTGAAAGTCGTTCCTTTTCTAACCCAGCAAAGCGACCCGGAAGTACCGCTTCGCAGTCATAGTTGACCTCGTAATAGCACGATGTAAATGAGCTCTTTTCATGATTATAATCACACATTTCAAACACATTTGCCATGAAATTGTATAGTAAAAAGGCATATTATGCAAATAATATTATCTAATATTATCTGTGAACTTCATGACATGTTGTATTTTCGGTGCAAATTATTGCAATCCGACAAACCCGAATTCAAGAAAAACTTGACGAAACTAAAGCCAAATTTACGGTAAAAAAATCGCTTCTGAAGAATCAGGCATCAATTTTATCCATCGTATCATAATATTCATAGTCTTTTGTAACTAGAAACATGTTTACAATTTTATAAAATTATTTAGTCCGGTCAAGTGAATGCTTATAAAATAGCTCCTCGAATCTTGTCTGGATCTAAATTCATTTCGTAGCGTCGACGGGTTGTTGATCAAGTGTTTAAATCTCACGATTATATTCAGATTTGCTTGATAGCTCAGATGGTAGAGGGCTCGCTTTGGGAGCGAGAGGTCCAGGGTTCGAAATCGATCCTTCTGCGCTACACAATGTCATATGATATTTTTTTTACAGAAAGGCTATTCTGGTCAAAATGAATAAACATTTCACAATTTCATCACACAAAATGCATGAATTCGGACGTTTTCATTGGAAAAACGGTATTTTTTTTCAAAAATTTAAATAATGAATTCAAACGCGGGCATGAAAATGAAGCGCGCACTTATAAAACTCGCCCATTGCTTGTGTGTTGGATTTCGATCACGACAGGAGCATGCGCAGATGCGATTTTTTTGTAAGTGGTCTGTGATTTTGTCAATATTATATTTTTACTGTGATTTGTCGATCTGCATTAAATGCAAAAAGTAACAACGCCCCCGGCTGGACTCGAACCACCAACCTTTCGGTTAACAGCCGAACGCGCTAACCAATTGCGCCACGGAGGTGATTATTTACTAGGCTGTTTTGGTTTGTCATGTTCACCCGTACACTTCCCCGTACACTTTCTTGCAAAGTCGGGCATCGTTTTTTCTCAAATGTTGCTTGCATATTGCCGTTGCTGTCGCCTTTAATACATGTGCTGTCAGTTGAACTTGGAACCAACGTTTAATTTGAACTGTCTATTTTCAATAAAAAAATACTCCAATACGGGAAAAAAATCAGAAAAGCTCACAGACAACAAATAAGAACATCATTTTACTCGACCTAGAATTTCAATCAACGGATTTCAATCATCGGGAAAACCCGATGATGCGAGTGACGTCATTTAATGAGCTCATTAGCATAATTTATGTCCGTGAAATGTACAATAGAGTTTTATAAGTGGCGCGGGCGTGTTACGGGAAACTAAAAATCAAGTTGGCGAGGCCTAACGGGGGATCGTAAGTTTCGTTTTCTGACCGAAAATCGGTGAAAATCAAACTCGGTTTTTCTTATCAAAAAAGAAGTCGGGCATCAATGTTTTTTATATGAAATTAAAGCTTAAGATTCCGTTAGTACGGAAATTGCTCTTAAAATATCGTACGAATTTTAGTCCGGTCAAGTGAATAGATACAAGAAGCAAAGTCACGAAAGTTGTTAAATTCTAAAATTAGCGATAAAATAACTGTTTGTGGACCAATTATGTCAGATTTGGCATCATATTATAGAGAAAATTACGAACAATCCACCTACTTCGCCATCATGGCTGCCAACTAACCCTACCTCAATTAATTCAGGGAAAACAAACTTCTCATAAGGTTTAAGCGCAAGGTTGACATCCTGAAATCGATCTTTGCGTAGGTTAGAAATCGGCAAGGTCACTCATTTAAGTAGAGCACGTGTGGGGTTATTAAAGGGGTTATTATTGTAAGGGTTTGGATTGTTTGTACGCTGTTTGTTTATATGTTGTACCTTGCCGCTGATTTATCGATCTCAAACGTAGCTCCTGTATAGAGACGCTCTCGTTTGATCGATGGCTGCTGCCTGGACATTGCATTGTGTATGTATGTATAATTTGTAATTTGATTTGTAATATTGTAGCAATTCAGCCGTTTGGCTGCGATGACAATAAAATATATACCATGATTTTTTTTAAAAAAATTTTAAAGCGATACCTGCGTGCTGACTGTAGAGTGAATTGAAAATAGCCGACAAAATTGTAATTATTTTCTGAAATACAACGACCTCGAATTCAAGTAACATGCTTGTTGGTACTTTTTTCTGGGTGCAGTACATGTTGAATGTTATTTTAATAACCTTAAAAGGTTACTTGCTCATATGTATGACATCTCCTCAAGAGGGCTCTTTTCAAAATGGCCGCCAATAAGTGACAAAGTTGTTACGGTATAGCTATACCTTTCTATGAAGTGTAAGTAAAAAAAGACTCGCGCCGAGCAAAGCTCGCGCGCGGAGTGCCCATCTCTCTTACATTAGCGTTTGGGCCCGGGGGGGGGGGGGGGCAGTCAAACATAATGGTGTACACACGCGTGACTAATTTTTTTCCAGACACCCCCTAAACAAGTTTTACCTGCAAGCAAAATTACCCCTAAACAAGTTTTTAGCGCGCTTTCCTTGCAAATTTTGACCCCTAAACAAGTTCTTGCCAGAATATGACCCCTAAACAAGTTTTTTTCTATTTGCCTGCAATAGATGTGCCCGTAGATATTAAAGGTTTGGACGTCTATTTTGCTCATTATTTCTTTCATCATAAATAAATAAAGACTCGACTTTAAAACAAAATTGAGATCAGCCCGGGGCTCAGCACAGAAGTTACAATGTTGGCAAATTTTCTCGTTGGGTCTGATTAAAATAATAGCACACCAAACTAATGGTCAAAATGCCCTTGCAGCGCTGTAGTGTAATGATCGGATCATTCGGAAAGAAGCATACGAAATAACATGGTGCAGAATTTTGCACCATGGCCGGGCATGGTTTCATACGTACAGTGAAGTAAATTGATTTAAATACATTTTTCATTACACGTTTATGGCTAAAAATGATACATACGCATTATTCATTTACTATACTAAAGATTTGATTTACACGAAATAAGCAAACTCGTAAGCATACCAGAGGTGTATTTTGCTTTAGTTGTCGTCCTCTCTGGTCAGAATTCCCGGGTCAGAATTCTACCGCTGTCAAAATTATCAGCTGAAATGTCAGCCCGTTGCAGTTCGTCGGGATTCTCCAGTCTCCAGCGCATATTGTGAACGCTACAAAACGACGGTCTTGGGGACGGTCTTTGCTATCTCGGTTTGCTATGGTGATTATGACGCTGTAGAAACGAGTGACACACATGCGTTCTCAAATTGGAAATGAGACGCTCAAAAGAAATCGCAAAAACGGGGATAACATTCTTCTGGGAACGGGGAACAAAACAAGTTACCCTAAACACGTTCGACCGGTATTTTAAGCTACCCTTTTCTTGAAAATGTTGATACCCTTAACGTGTCACGCGCGTGACGCGTCCAACACTGAAAAAACACCCCTTTTTTGGTCACGCCTGTGTACACTATTATGTTTGACTGCGCCCCCGGGCGTTTGGGCCAGACTCCCCCATGTAATTTTTGGCTGTGGGGGGTTCGCCACTCCTCCCGCACAGCGAGTCTGTTTTACTTCCCAACATGAATTAATGCCGGTACCCACACCTGAGTGAAGCGTGGCAAGTGTGGTAAAGTGCCTTGCCCAAGGACAAAACACGTTGGCAGCAACGGGGCTCGAACCCACAACTTTTGTATTGTGGAGCGAGAGGGTATCCGTTGGACCACGCGTGCCCGTACAGATGAACATTTTTTGATATTATTTCAGAGTAGCGGGGTTTGTAAAGGATTTTATCGTTACAAACTTCACAAGACGGCCATTTCTGGCACACATATTGGTATGGATATAAGATACAAGAATTTCTCAAGACGCAAAGATTTTGACCCATAATTCGGCTAAAATTTGCATTTTTGGGGGAAAAAAGTCAGTTTTAAAGATTTTACTCAATATGATCTACAAAGTAACTCCCTGAATGCACAAACAATTTTGAAATTCGTAGACAGTTTAGTAATTAAGAAATTATCAAATTTCCATGGTCAAAAACAGTACACATAATAGCAGAATCACATCTTAAACTAGTCGTATCTCGGTTTCATATTGCAAATGCTAACGAGTAAATTAATGCATATATTTCACATTTATTTATACAATCATGCCGTAATTTACTGTTAAAGACTTTGCTCATGTGCGTATGACTCGCGTATGACGTCAGAACAATCTTTAACGACATAATAATAATAATTCCTTGAGCTTCAATTTGGGATATGATAGATGCAACGGCAGAGTTCCGAGCAAGGTAGCTAGCTTTGCCTTAGCACATTTGCAAAAGATGCAACCGCGTTCGCTCCATCCGCACTACTTGGTGAGCTCTAATCAAGCCTTGGCACCTTTGGGTCGGGTCATCCACACTGGTGTCCAGCGCATGTTCTTGAAGGTCCATCCCACACCTTAAGCAGTTGGTCTAGGGTAATTTGCATCCTGACATGCGATACTGCCTTGGTATACAGATCGTCTTACGGTCTGTCATTGTATACAGATCGTCTTACGGTCTGTCATTGGAGTACATTTATCGTCTTACGGTCTGTCATCATGGTCATTGGAGTACGTGCTTTCCCGTCTGTGATGTTAATCTCTTTGTTATCCGGAAACGATTCCTCACTAACTGTCTCTGAAAGGAGTGAAAATAGTTCCTGCTTGTTGTTTGAATTTCGAAGGAAATCTTTCCTCTCTGCTGGTGCTTTGGTTCTTCGGCCCAACTTTACTCTAACACCGCTCCCTCTCTTTTCTCTGGCTGATTCCTTGATACTAGCTGCGATGTATCCAATACGATATCAATCCGTCTAGTTTTATGATGCTCACGCTTAATGTAAGCTATAATTGCCTGCCCATAGGCAGCAAATGTAGGGGCTTCAGACAAGTTTCTTACATTACCTTTCAGAATAAACATTTCTACCTGTAGTTTGTGGTTCAAATTCAAAAAAATATATTATATAACTGCCTGGTGTTAAACAAAATCTTCGAAAGCAGAATCAAATTTGTCATTGTTTTCCCCCCAAACCCTGGATAGCAATTACTTGATTTTGTTAAACCATTTATATAATGACACTACACGATGAACCTTTTCATAATAATTCCGATAACTAATCCGTCATATTATTAACAATACACAAATGATGACCATAACAATTTGTTTTAAAATAGTCGATTTGAATGAATACATTTACATCTAAAAATATGATACTTTAGACATATTGAATGATTTGAATCGCATTTTTTTGTTTAATTTGTTGTAATCGGACGTTTGCCTTGTGAACTAAAGCAGTATGCATATTGCTATATGTCATTTTACGATGAGAACAATAAAAATGTAAAAAACACATATTTTGGCTTAAAAACATGTTTTAAAACTACCTCAAAACATGAAAAAAAGAAAAAGTGAGTTTTTCACACATACATTTTTGGCTTAAAACAATGTCTGAGTATCAAACAATTCCGTTTTCTTTGGTTTCCAATTAAACCTACAACATGTTACAACATTTCCACCGTTTTAAGAAGCGATAAACAAGTTGTATCGTATTCAAATAATGAACAATTTGATTTTGTTATTTTACACCAAAAATGCGTTTTTGGCTATAAAAGGACCAAGATAAACAAAACAAAATTGCGTCTTGAGAAAATCTCATTTCATATATTCATGTTAACCTATGTAGTGAATATGGCCGTTTTGTGAAATCTGTAACGATAATGGCATTCTATGTCCTTAACATACCGTACTAGAGATAGTTCGTGAGGAATCGTTTCCGGATAACAAAAAGATTAACATCACACACGGGAAAGCAGTCATATGTAAATGTACTCCAATGATAGAACGTAAGACAATTTGTATACTAAGGCAGTATCGCATGTCAGGATGCAAATTATCCTAGACCAATTGCTTAAGGTGTGGGATGGACCTCCAAGAACATGCGCTGGACACCACTGTGGATGACCCGACCCAAAGATGCCTAGGCTTGATTAGAGCTCACCAAGTAGTGCGGATGCAGGAGCGAACACGGTTGCATCTTTTGCAAATGTGCAAAGGCAAAGCTACCTTGCTCGGAACTCTGCCGCTGCATCTATCAGATCCCAAATTGAAGCTCAAGGAACTATTATTATGTCATTAAAGATTGTTCTGACGTCATATGCGAGTCCTACGCACATGAGCAATGTCCCTAACAGCAACTTACGGCATGATTGTATGTGAATAGTCTTGAAATACGAGGGGGTATCAAAAAGTTTTAGAAATCACCCAGAAGTGAAGGAGCTAGAAATTTCATTTTGTTATGTGATCCTTCAGACATCTTTACATAGTCCCTGTGCAAAGTTACACATTTCTCCAACTATTTATTACCTGTCCACAGACCGCCATTGTAGAGATCCTCAGATTGACCGCCATTGATTTATTTTCAGATTGCCTCAGATTGTGTTATTCCCAAAACACCAATGAATAGTTTAAAGTGTTGATACAAAGGGTCAAATGTCATGTAGGGGTCATTAGAGGTCAATCTGTGCACACCCCATGTTACCCATAAGTTTATTGTCACCAAGCTTGTTTGTAATGACCTTTGACCCCTTTTCGTCAACATATTAAATTAACACATCATTCACCGTGTCCGATTGATTTTACTATACAGGGTGTCTCCAAAAAAAATACAACGCACCTTCAGAGGATCGTAACTTTCTGAATAAGTGTCGGAATGGAACAATTCAAATGACAAAATAAAGGCAAAGAAGTTGGCTATAATTTAAAGAAAACGATTCAGTGATTACGGAGAAATGAGCAAGTAATGTAACATTAGTCAGGGAACACTCCCATCCAAGTTTACTCATATTGAGTGATTCAGACAACACAGACAAGAAATCAATCAGCACTTCTCTCTCAAATACAACATTCATTACCATTTTTTTTTCTTGTTCTAGTTTCTCTTTAAAACAAAATAATATGCCGGATAAGAACAATGTTTAAATAATAATGATCATAAAAGTTGTCAAGGTTATTTTCATCACATTTTAAACTTGATATCAGTTGAAATTTACGATCGCCAATTTGCACGATAACTTCACTATCTTTATTACGATTGAAAACATAATGATAGTAAATCTGAACATTGCCGTTATCATGGTTATTAACCTAGTTCAAGATAACTAATAAGATTGCCCGTAGAAATTATCAAGTTTTTTTGAATTTACATTGGCAATGAAAATGACGGCTGAAATCATGTTATTATCGGCAATTGTGCGCATGATAGTCAAATTATTTATATCGCAATTGAAAACAAAACTAACGTTTGTTTATATTGAAAGAATATGGTTATCTCTCTGTTTACAATGAGATAAATTGTTTTTGTTTTCTGATTGTTATTGGTGTTATGATTAATTAATCAGTACTCTAGTCTAGAACACGAAGAATATTATTCAACAGTGAACAGTGAACATCTGTAAATTAGTCAAACTTGGATGAGAGTGTTTCGTGACTACTCTTACGTAATCGCACATTTCTCCGTAACTACTGAGCCAAACCGTCATAGACAACTAATTTGACTTTACTTTAAAGGTCCAGCGACGTGCTCATGAAACTTATTTTTAAAAGTTAAACAATATATTAGTTAGAACATTGCACATGTTATTTTTTTATAAAATGTGAATAAATATATTTTAAAAAGATAAAATACGTTCGGCCGTATACCAAATCCAATACCTTCGCCAGAAACGCAATGAACCTTGAAGAGGTTTGGGCGACTTCAATGGTGACGTAGATCCGGGAGGAACTGAAGTGTCAACACGGTCGGATTCCCGGATCTACGTCACAGTTTCCGTGTTGCCTAAGAGGAGGACTCGTAGTCAGTAAACAATGCACCACGGTCTAAAAATATGGCCACAAAATAAAAATAACAAGTGTATCAAGTTGCAAAGGTTGCCTTACAAACAGTATTATGACCTCGATCTATTCATTCACTGATAAATGTGATTGTATGGTTTTGAATGCACACAGCATGGATACATATATTTAAAGTTCGCGCGGTCATCAATTGTTCAGCGAGGCATGATGATTGGAAGAGGCTAACGTAGCATGCATTGTAAAGAGTGTGTGTAGACATATAGACCCTGTCACAATTTTACACTAGTGCATTGTTTGCTAACTATGATTTCTCCTCTGTGTTGCCTGGTAGAGCGGGTTTTTCAAAATACGAAGATCGTTTTTAACACGGATTTTGGGCGCATTTATTATTTTGTAAATTTCTTCTTTCCCTATAATGGATCGTTCATAAAATAAAATGTTTATTTTCGAAATCCTTGTGATTTTGTCATTATTTTGATATTTAATACATTTACACTTCGGTGGATCTTTAACGTTTGAATTGTAGAATTCAGATACTTATGTAGGAAGTTACGATCACCTAAAGGTGCGTTGTAATTTTTTTTTAGATACCCTGTATGTGTGATAATGGTACATACACTTCTAGAGCTCATTCCATTGTTCATTATCCATTGTTGTTAACGTCGATTATATCTACGAATGCACTGCCGGAAGTCTCAATCGTGCAAGGTCAACATAATCGCTACCCTTTCTAATGTTGACCCATGCATTATCTAAAAACTTTGTCATATAATGCACGTTGCGAGGGGCAACCGATTATGTTGACATTGCACGCTTGAGACTTCTGGTAGTGCTTTCGTAGATATAATCGACGTTAACAACAATGGATAATTTACAATGAAATTAGCTCTAGAAGTGTATAAAGCTGTGGAATTAGAAACAAGGTTTCACATAGTTAAGGAGTTTACAGGTTAAGATTGATGAATACTAAGGATTAACGAATCAGTTAGTGTTGTCAAGTTGTCAAGTAGTATATACTTTACAGGTAGTCGTTCAATTGCATTTTAATCGGTTAACTTTACGATTAAATTACACTATGAATGATCATGGCATCTAACACCTCACTGGAATGACAGATTATCAATCCCTTTTACAAAATCGTATAAATGATAATGATACGATGTTTTGTGTTCTGTATAATTGTATTTCACACGATTTAAACATAATATAGTAGTACATCAAACTCGAACCATGTTATTTAAATACATTAGTTAGGCCAAGTGAAAAAATAGAGTAGTTTATCGTCTCCAGCGCATTCCTTTTCAGGAATTATGTAATGTATCTTTATTTTCGCTATTTCTACCATAACATTTTTCAAAAATATTGTTAAAACAGCTGACATCTTGGCAATAGATTTACGTTAATCCAATGAGCATTTTAAAGCAGGTTTTGTGTTAACCCAAAAACTATGAAATAAAAAGATTTTACAAAGGCCTTGTCCTCCTCAAGTTACACAACCAATCAGGCAATACCAGGCTGGTAATGTGATTTCGCATTGTTTTGGGGGTTTTTTTGTTACAAAAGTGCCCTCATCCTCCTTATTTTCAAAAGATAGGACGAGAAACTAGGTGGTTTTTTTTATTTGGCCTTGTACCATGAGAAAGACATGTCTTTCTATTAATTCACAAACTGTGCCAAAATTATCGTCATTTTAACATTTTGAAACAAACAGGTATTTTATAAACCATAAATATAGGAGCATTCCCGCAAGCACAATGCTAGACAAATAATTATCGATCCAAAATCACGCAGTGATACAGGGTGTATCAAAAAAAATAGGGATTTTTCATGGCGCTTTTTTTTTAACATTTTTTCAAAACCACTGGACCATGCCCAACTCACCGTCAGAGCAAAGCCCAATTAATAATTATCATATCTTCTGAAAATCTGAGATTAATCCAATGAAGAATAAGACCGCTAGAATGATTTGCGTAAGGGGTTTCGATTTGAATGCAAACAAATTTAAAGAAAATGCGTTTTATATACCAATTGAGCACTCCCAATATTTCCCCAAAATCAAATTTCTAGTTTTAAATGTATGAGTCAAACTGCAAATTTCACACGATTGTTAGCTACATTACAAACACAAACCGCCCCTAAAAATATGAGATTTAAAGGATTCCCGTAACTTTTAATCACATTTGAAATGTTCAATCTGAATACGGCATTGTAATCCTGTTTTATTGGATATTCCATATCATGCACTCATCACCTTTAATCTTTTAAATGAGTCCAAATGTATCTGGTATAATCAATTTTACAAATCAAGGTATATTTACAAATAGATAAAGGCCGCACATAGTACAGTAGGCCAGGTCAGATCCAAATTGTGTGAAGTAGGGAGATTGTGCACTAAAGAATATATCTGTGAACTATTTGTCTTTTTACAGACGTTAAACATTTTGCTTGAGTCTGGTCCCTTCAGTGACGCGTTATTTTGAAACATCACATCATTTCATCACAATACAATATTATGCATAAGAAATAGAAATTTCGAAGTGAGATTTTAAAACATCACACATTTTCATCACAAAAATAGTAAAATACATATTAGAACTCAAAAAAGTGAGGCAACATTTTGAAACATCACAACATTTCGTCACAATATAATATTATACATGAGAAATAGACATTTTGAAGTGATATTTTGAAACATCACAAATTTTCATCACAAAAATAATAAAATACAAAAGAACTCAAAAAAAGTGACGCGTTATTTTGAAACATCACATCATTTCATCACAATATAATATTATACATAAGAAATGGAAATTTCGAAGTGAGATTTTAAAACATCACACATTTTCATCACAAATAATGTATGAAAATTGTGATGAAAAATTGTGATGAATCAAAACCTCACATTTGTAATTCCCCTAAAACTTGCTACAGCTGCCTTATCCGATGAAGAATGTGTTATACTGCGCATTGTCAGAGGGTGTGTTGTAAGAATCAACATCATTTTTTAGAATTATTCTAATGCGTGTCAGTGATTGGATAATATATGAAAGTTGAATTTATTCCTGATAACCCTACATGTTTTGTGTGTTCATTCTTTTCAATCTATTTTCAAACTAGAACTATTCAAGGCCATTGGCCTAAAATTAACCACATTTGGTATCCAGACTTCACTGAGTGTTTAAATATATATTCAAAAGAATCGAAAGGGGAAATTGGGATGCATTGAATTACCACGGTCGTTGAGTGTCTGCATCAATATTGTCAAACCGTTGCCGATATACGGCCAAGTGTGTTACCTATCAGGATGAAGGTGATTGAGAACTTCATTAGGCTATTTATGCTTCAAACACACTTTTTTATAGCGTATGGATTTCAGCGTTTGACAAATGAACACTTATGAAAATCCTGCACATTGACCATTGACTTTTTATGGTAATTCATCAGAGCCCATAATTTTTAAACAATGCAAATATACTGTAATATACATTATTAATGGTACACTCTGCTAAAATAAATATGAACGTTATTCTGAGATTATGGTAGGTGACAAATGGAATTACGGGTGAGCTATTCTATATGTGTATGAAGATTTTCAGCAACAATTTGAAGTAACGATCCAAATACAAAAGAGCTAAAAAAATAAAAGTGAAGCGTTATTTTGAAACATCACAACATTTCATCACAATATAATATTATACATAAGAAATAGAAATTTCGAAGTGATATTTTGAAACATCACAAATTTTCATCACAAAAATAATAAAATACATAAGAACTAAAAAAAAGTGACGCGTTATTTTGAAACATCACATCATTTTATCACAATATAATATTATACATATGAAATAAAAATTTCGAAGTGAGATTTTGAAACATCACAAATTTTCATCACAAAAATAATATATAAAATACAAAAGAACTAAAAAAAAGTGAAGCGTTATTTTAAAACATCAAATCATTTCATCAAAATATATAATAGTATACATAAGAAATAGAAATTTCGAAGTGAGATTTTGAAACATCACAAATGTTCATCACAAAAATAATAAAATACAAAAGAAGTTAAAAAAAAGTAAAGCGTTATTTTGAAACATCACATCATTTCATCCCAATATAATATTATACATAAGAAATAGAAATTTCGAAGTGAGATTTTGAAACATCACACATTTTCATCACAAAAATAATAAAATACATAAGAACTCAAAAAAAGTTAGGCAATATTTTGAAACATCACAACATTTCATCACAATATAATATTATACATGAGAAATAGAAATTTCGAAGTGAGATTTTGAAACATCACAAATGTTCATCACAAAAATGATAAAATACAAAAAGAACTCAAAAAAGTGACGCGTTATTTTGAAACATCACATCCTTTCATCACAATATAATACTATACATAAGAAATAAAAATTTCGAAGTGAGATTTTAAAACATCACACATTTTCATCACAAAAATAATAAAATACAGAAGAACTCAAAAAAGTGAGGCAATATTTTGAAAAATCACAAATTTTCATCACAAAAATAATAAAATACAAAAGAACTCATAAAAGTGACGCGTTATTTTGAAACATCACATCATTTCATCACAATACAATATTATACATAAGAAATAGAAATTTCGAAGTGAGATTTTAAAACATCACACATTTTCATCACAAAAATAATAAAATACATAAGAACTCAAAAAAGTGAGGCAATATTTTGAAACATCACAACATTTCATCACAATATAATATTATACATGAGAAATAGAAATTTCGAAGTGAGATTTTGAAACATCACAATGTTCATCACAAAAATAATAAAATACAAAAAGAACTCAAAAAAGTGACGCGTTATTTTGAAACATCACATCATTTCATCACAATATAATATTTTACATAAGAAATAGAAATTTCGAAGTGAGATTTCGAAACATCACATATTTTCATCACAAATATGAAAAATGTGATGAAAAATTGTGATGAATCAAAACCTCACATTTGTAATTCCCCTAAATCTTGCTACAGCTGCCCAAGCGTGTGCCCGTACGGACCGACGTGTAAACAAACAAACAAACAAACCACATTAATCAACATTAAAGTTACGTGAAAGGAAATTGAGTTGATGATCATGAAAACCGCATGAAAATGATGAAGCTCATGTCTCAATTACAAATTTAATCATTAGAAGATTATTGAAATTGATAGACTTCATAAATAATTGGTAGAAACTCATGAAAGTGGAAAATACATAAGCCTAATGCTTACAAACGTAATACTGAGTGAGCATGGTAAGTATTCTCCTGCACGTGCATATACAGAACACTACAATCTCAGCTTGATGTTGAGACCCATTAGCTGCGTTCAGACATGGCTATTTAACTCGAGTTAAATATTTTATGACCCGGGGTAAAATACCTGAAATGTTTTCACTAACTCGACTGATTGTCCACACACAAGCATCACGTCTTTAGCTCGACCAAATTAACCCGTAGAATTTAACTCGACCGTCTGCCCCTGGAGTTAAATTCCGGATGTTATACCGCCACTACGGTGAACCTTGACAGAAAAACCGCGCGAGTTCTAATTTTGTAAACAAACCGGTCAAACAAATTTCGCACACATTTCTTCGTATTTCCTCGCCATAAAGATGGATATGAAAGCATTGAGGCTGCTATTTCTGTTACTATTTCATCTGCATTTAGATGTGGAAATTGATAGGCAGCAACAGTTGATAACTATTATCCTCATGTATCAAATTCTTCCCATACCAACTTTTTTGCACTTTTCTTCGAATTGATTTTATCCTGGGTCTCAGGTTCGCGCCATATCGCTATTAATTGTTTTATTTCATCGTCTTTCCAATTTGTCCCTCTACCTTGTTTTGGGCGGTCCCCCATTCTGAAATCGTTGTTTTGAACTATAAACTGTTGACAAATGTAGAAGAAAGTGAGTCGAAGTATAAAATAACACGCGAGTGCATTGACCCGGAAGTCTTCAGCAGCAGGTCAATTTTGGCGAAAGGTCATATTTATCTCGAGCTATCTAATGGCGCTGTCCATACAGAAAGTTAACTCGAGTCAACTGGTCGAGATAAGACTTTACCTCTGACTTTTGTCAGAGGTAAATTGGCTATTTAACTCGAGCTAAAGGTCGAGTTAAGGTCGAGTTAAGTTAACTCGACTCCTGTCCACACAGGCACTAACTCGACCATTTACCTCGACTCGACCTTAACTCGACCTTTAGCTCGAGTTAAATAGCCGTGTCTGAACGTGCCTATTATAAGCTATAATCACGAATTAATCTAGTACAAACATTTCTATTGTATGAGTTATATAGATTCATTTGGTAAAATACACGTATACTATAATGCAAGGCATTATATAATGGGATACACTTCCTCTTTTGTACGATAAAATCGCTACCTCAGCAACAACAGCCTATAAATAGCTAGCTGGTCTAGCTAATACAGCAAGCCTGGTTAATCAAAAAGCTTAATAAAGAGTAACACACCATAAGCTTACTTCATAGATTCAAAGTAGGCCAAGTTTTACTTATAAGCTTCATTATAAGTTACTCTTATGCTCAGTATATTACCACTCCCCATAACTATGTTTACCTGGCATTGTTTCACCTCAGTTGTACTAAGTTTAACACACAATAGTATGCACCACGTACTGCCGAATTTGATTCATAGATTCAAAGTAGGCCAAGTTTTACTTACAAGCTTTATGCTCAGTACCTCTCCCTAATTAGATGTTTACCTGACATTGTTTCACCTCTTGTGTACTACGTTTAACCATGGAATTATCCATGGTTAACACACAATATTATGCATCACTGCCGAATTTGATTCTAGTCTAGTTGTAAGTTTGTCTGCGGCGGGGTCTGCGGGTTTCTTTAGACATCGTGTACTTGTCCAGCATAGAAGTACACAGTTTTCAATGGGCGTACTTACAAAACACGTCAACAATGCTCAACATTTGCATGGAAACAATGTAAGCCTGGTTTAATATGGAACGCATTTCTATTAAAATGAGTGATCAAAATATTTGATCTTTTCATCGCGTATTTATGCTCGAACAGCTTTCATCGATCATCTTTTAACTACATTTTTCGAACATTTTATTAAAAATTCCACCGAAAACATTTTACCGAATAAATTTCATCGAGTAAATTTCATCGAGTAAATTTCATCGAATAAATTACATCGAATAAATTACATCGAGTAAATTTTACCGAATAAATGTCATCGAAAATATTTCATCGAGTAAATTTCATCGATGAAATTACATCGAATAAATTTTACCGAATAAATGTCATCGAAAATATTTCATCGATGAAATTACATCGATGAAATTACATCGAGTACATTTTACCGAATAAATGTCATCGAAAATATTTCATCGATGAAATTACATCGATGAAATTACATCGATGAAATTACATCGATGAAATTACATCGAGTAAATTTTACCGAATAAATGTCATCGATGAAATTACATCGATGAAATTACATCGATGAAATTACATCGATGAAATTACATCGATGAAATTACATCGATGAAATTACATCGATGAAATTACATCGATGAAATTACATCGATGAAATTACATCGATGAAATTACATCGATGAAATTACATCGATGAAATTACATCGAGTAAATTTTACCGAATAAATGTCATCGAAAATATTTCATCGATGAAATGTCGTTGATGAAATGTCGTCGAGTCGTCGATGATGTTATCGAACAAATGTTATCGAACAAGTGTTATCGCACAAATTTCATCGAACAAATTTCATCGGTCTTTTGACATCGATGCGCGGTCAATGACCCAATCACACAGGCTGTGTATAGTCATAGTATCTGTCTGGTACCAATCTGTCTGGAATGGCGGCGAATCGAGGTGGTTGAACCCGTTGCGATACAAATGCTGAAGATTTGTCAACTTTTTGTGACATGGGATTCACTCGGCGAGAGCTCAGCGCTTTATTGAACTTATCAGAATCTACCATTGGAAATAGGTTGAGGCAGTTTGGTTTAAAAGAACCATCGACAGATGGCATAATTTGACCCCCGCCCCCCCCCCCCCCCCCCCCATATTTGACCATTCCTTGCAGGTGGCCAAATTGTCCAGCCCTGGCAAATTTGCTAGTGCACTGGCAAAATGCCCGCTAAGTGGTAAAAATGATATATTGTACCCTTCATATATCAATTGTTTAACAGAGAGATAGGCCCTACCTAAATATTTCGTGTCGCTTCAAAAAATCTTGGTTGCGTTTGCCAGAAAAATGATGAAATTTCAGTCATTTTGTGGCAAGTGGACATTTTGCCAGTATTTACAGTTAATCCAAATGTAGCGCTTCCACACAACACAAAATGGCATCTTCTATCCTTCATATATCGATAGCTGAACTTGATACCAAAATATTTTGCGTCGCTTCAAAATCTTCGAAACAATTCAACTCCTTGGTTTTACTAGAAAAAAGATGCAATTTCAGTTATTTTTAGCAAAAACTATTTTTGAAATTTCATTTTCAATTTAAAAAACAGGGATTAAAACTGATAGCTTTACTAATACCTAAATATTTTGTGAAACTTCTAAAAATAATTTGTTTTATTAGAATGGAAAATAAATTAAATTTCAGTCATTTTGCCACCACAAATCAATCATTTTGGTCCGACTTATTGATTTGTTTCAAGATTTGATTGAAATGATAATTGTTGGATATTGACATAGCAAAACTCACCTTGTTTAATGATGAGGATACCAAATACAGTCCCAATTTTGACTGTTTGTAATATTAAAAATGGATAAGATGAAGAATTTGATTTGGTATTCAAAAATGTAATTTGATATAAAAATAATTATTAATATTTAAATATTATTCAATATGTTTAATTATATTAGCACAAACATATATATTAAATCATTTTAGTAATGTTTGACAACAAAAAAACACCATCCAAGCACACATCCCCTTCCCCACCACAAACCCCTCCCTCCCCCATCCAACCACAAACCCACTCAACCACAAACCTACTCCACCTTCCCACAATGCCCCTCCACATCCAAACCACCCCTACAACCTGCAATCCCCACCACAAACCCCCTCCCTTTCCCATCCCCACCACATACCCTCCCCTCCCAGTCACAAAACACCCCTCCTCGGCCACCACAATCCCCTCCCCATCCCCACCACAAACCACCTCCCCCTCCCATCCCCTCCTCTCTTTTCCATCCCCACCACAAACCCCTCCCCTCCCATTCACAAAACCCCTCCCCACCACAACAACAAAACTCCTCTCCAACCACAAACACCCTACCCACCCCACGGCCTACTACCCACCCACGGCCTACCCCCACCCCCATGCATCCACGCCACCACAGCCCCCATCACAATCCCCACCCTAAACCCCCTCCCCTTCCCAACCCCACCACAAACCCCTCCCCCACCACAAAACACCTCCCACACCACAAAATTCCTCCCCCACCACAAATACCCACCCCACCCCACCTCACCCATTCATCCACGCCACTATCCTCCGTCCCCACCACAAACCCTCTCCCCAGGGCCATCCCATCCCCATTCGCCCCCACAAACCCCTGCCCTTGACCACAACCCCTCCCTACCACTAACCCCCTCCCCAACCACAAACACCCTCCCCATCACTAATCCCTCCCAACCACAACCACAAATACCATCCCCATCACTAACCCCTTCCCAATCACAAACACCCTCCCTATCCCCTCACACCAAACCCTATTACAAAAATCACATGGTATCGTTGCGCCGCCCATCACTACAAAACCTTTTTTACAATAGACAACACTTTTGCTTAGCCCCCCCCAAAAAAAAAATTCAATCAATGTGGAATGGATGCAAGTAGTGTTAAGTCTAATTTCATCGTCTAGCGACTCTAGTCTATGAAGTGGTGCATGATTGAGCCTAAATACCAAACAAAAGCAATATTCATTGAAAATAAGTAAAGCTGTAAATGAAATTTACAAAAAAGTACACACCAAATCGCGCGAATTCAGTCTTCAAAGTTCAAAAAAAAATCAGCTTCTCCCCTCAGACACCCCCCTGTCCGCGCTAGCGCGGCACTTGGATTGTCTTAAGAGCTCCCCCATTTCAAGTCACTGCCCCTTCTTGCCCCCCCCCCCCCCCCCCCCCACCCACAAATGAGAAAGTCTAGTTACGCCACTGTTTCATTGGCCATAAGTACTGATTCAGGCTAGTGGATCCACACAGATATAGTGCTGGGAAATATCAAGCCGCCCCCCCCCCCCCTATAAGTATGTGCCAAAAAAGAAAGAAATTGAGCTGGTACCATCTACGCACTCCGAGCTATGCTCGGACAGGGGGTGTCTGGTGTACGAAGTAGAACATTTTTTTAATTTTCAAACTCATTTTGGTGCGATCGCAATCTGGTGTATACTTTGACCAATATTGTATTGAAAAGCCATCGCTCCATTTTCAATAATTTCTTTTTTTTATCAATGCACGAAAGAAGTTGAGCATGTTTTTATACTTTTTTTTTTTTTTTTTTTTTTTTTTCCATTCATTTTATTTTTCATTCATCTATATTCTATACATGGTTATATAACATAATAACAATATATCAAACATACTGGTATCAATAAGTTACAAATACGAAAAACATGACTCTACCAGCGAACAGCATGTACCAACAATTACCATTTGCATGAAGATAGATGGCTAATGATCATCTATGGCACATGACCTTCGCAGTTGAGTTGACAAACAAATCAATATATAATATGGGCTGTCATGGACATGTGTTTTACTAGAAGAATATCAACACCTACTATTTACTCTGTGTTAATGTAGGCTTTTGTTAATCTTATGCCACATATTTTCACTGTGTCTCAAGATACTAATTCTCCATTTTAATTCATATAGAAACCATTTAAATACATCAACGTTTTTATTATCAGTGATCTTCATATGTCTGGATCTATACAGAGTGAACGACGCCAGACTAAGCATTCTATTCAGCATTACATTCAATACATTTTGATTATCTGGTTTATAACCAAGCACAATGATTTTTAACGATATCTCTGGACATGGAATATTGTTAGAAATAATAAATCTTTTAAAATGAACCCAAAAGCTTTTTGACAAAGGACAGGCAATAAATGAATGTAGATAATCATCTGATGTGTTGCACTCAAAACAATTGGGTGAGTTCGCCTTGTTCCATTTATATAAGTTAGCTTTGGTAGCGATGATTCTATATAATAATTTGTAATTGAACTCTGCCAATTTTCTCTCTTTTTCGAGAATAGTTTTCATAGTCCAAATATCGTCCCATTTTGGTGACGTAGACAGTTCCTGTGCCCATCTTTTCTGAATAATTGGCACGACTGTGAACTTTTTAACTACATGAACGTAAATACACCTTGATTGCCAATACATTATATTTACACGTTTTTTATTTACATATATACACGAGGTTCTTAAACGAGTACTTATTTCAATAGGCATATTGTTGGCTTTTAATAAAGCCAACCAATTCTTTGGAATTGATTTGAAAATAATAAAAAGCTCTGCAATACAGTTGTGCTTATTTTTAAGCTTGTCAAGTATATATGTAGTGGAAATGATACCATCATTATTTATAAGATCATTGATATATATTATATCACTATCAATCCAGTGTTTGAAATACAAGGTCTTGCCATTGTGCATGATCAAGTCATTTCCCCATATAATATGACTTTTGACCCTTAATGAGTCGTTGATTGGTAAGTTTCTATAATCATTATCTAGATTATGCCATGCTTTTACCAGATCTGAATAAAATGTTGGTAGACCAATTAACGATGGGGCATTCTTTGCTTCCACAAAATTCATATTTAAGATTAAAAAGTTTGGACCATGAGCATTTAAATAGCGTTTAAAAAGGCATTTCCATTTACTATCATCATCATACATATAACGTTTTAACCATATACATTTCAAAGCTATACACTGAGATTTAAAATCACACATTTTTATTCCTCCCATATTGTAATTTCGAATGAGAGTCTTTCTCTTTATTTTCTCCGGTTTTTTATTCCATAAGAAATTGAAAATAATTGAGTTCACTTCATTCGTGAAGTTTTCAGGAACGGGTAGACAAGACATTAAAAATGTTAAATTGGATATACCAAGACATTTTATAATAGTTGCTTTACCATACAGCGTTAGTTTTCTTCTATACCATGAGTTCAAGATTCGAATTAGTCGATCTTTTTTCTCTTGCCAAATGCTCTTGTAACATTCTGTCATATTGTGTCCAAAATAAACACCAAGAGACTTAACATTTTCAGTTGGCCATTTTACAGAGTTATGTTTTACAAAGTGACCAAATGCTAAACCTTGAGTTTTTTCCACATTAATTTTTGGTCCTGCAAAATATCCAAATGTATTTATGATTTTCAACATGCTATCAAGAGATTCTTTCGTTGAACAGAAAAGAGTTGTATCGTCAGCAAATTGGCTAATACGAGCTTCACATTTTTCTTCGTCATTGTCATCAATGACAATACCCGAGATAGTTTTATCCTGTCTTATGTTCAAAGCTAAGACTTCGGAAACTACAACAAATAAGAGTGCAGATAACGGGCAGCCCTGACGCAAACCTCTGCTCAATCTAAAGAACTTTGATTTCCAACCAAGATTTAAAACAGAACTCTCAATATTATTATACATTACTGTAATCCAATTGATAAACGATGGTCCAAAATTAAACTTCTGTAATGTTTGAACTATAAAGTTCCATTCGACGGTGTCGAAAGCTTTTTCGAAATCTACAAACAAAATCGCAGCCGATTTATTCTCATTTATACATAAATTAATAACATCATCAATTAATCTTATATTTGTACCAATATATCTACCTTTTATGTACCCAGTTTGATCTGTATGTATGATTTTACTTATAACTTTCTTCAAACGATTTGCCAATACCACTGACATGATTTTGTAGTCAGTGTTCAACAGACTTATTGGGCGCCAGTTTTTTAATTGCAGTTTGTCGCCTTT